>CM050163.1:189645160-190100160 GCA_027410445.1 Discoglossus pictus | reverse complement strand
ACTTTGTCGCCAGCATCCAGAAAATCCGTAATTCTGTGGAAGAGATAGAAGCAAGTTTGCCAAGCGATCTAACAGTCAACAGACGGAGTGCGGAGATCTCAACCTTGAGACAACTTTCAAGAGAGGTATGTGACATAGTGGTGGTTCATGCAAAAGAACGTTTTTCATTTTCAAATCACCTAGTCAGTGCCAAACTTGTTCAAAGTGACTTGTATAAAACCCATGACACTTGCTTTCCAACCCAAGCTCTGGAAGACACCGTGCAAGCATATCCAATACTGAAGAAGGAACAATTACGCACTGAGCTGTCACTTCTGTATGGGAAGACAGAGTTTCATACTTGTACAAGTGCTGTTGCTCTGCACAAACTTTTCCATCAATTTAATCTGCAGAATGATTTCACAGAGACAGTAAAATTATTAAGAATCCTGATTACAACACCAATGACTACTGCAGAATCAGAAAGATGCTTCTCAACATTGAAGAGGATAAAAACCTTTTTAAGAAGCACCATGTCCCTGGAGCGGTTGAATGCATTGGCGATGCTCTCAATGGAAAAGCAACTGATTTCCGAGATCCCACACTTCAATGAAAAAACCATTGAGAAGTTTTGTTCTTTGAAAGATCGCCTTGCAAAATTCAAATACAAGTGATTGAAGCAAAGAAGAATGCATACCCCCAAGGTGTGCAAAGATAAACTGCGTTAAGCAGCACCACCTCACACTACCAAACATAACTAGTGGTAAGTAAAGTATGAACGGTGTGTGGGTGTGCATATGGAAGGAGCTATGAAAGGTGTGTGCATGGTCAGTAACAATTGTTAAAAGCCTTGGCGTGGTTTGAAGGAATTGGAGGCACTTCCAAGGGTAGCTGTCACTTGTGTACAGGAAGCAAGAATTCCATGTCTGTACAAGTGCTGTTGCTCTGCAGCAACTTTAGCATCAATTTAATCTACATAATTTAACAGAGTGAGTGAAGCTATAAGGAATCCTGCTTACAACAACGAAGACTACTAAAGAACCAGAAAGATGCTTCTCCACATTGAAGAGGATCAAAAAAGTAATTAAAAAGCACCATGGCCCTGTAGCGGTTAAATGCATTGGTTTGAAGGAATTGGAGGCACCTTCAAGGGTACGTAAAGTTCTCAGAAATGGCACCACCTCACTACCAAAAATAACTAGTGGTAAGTAAAGTATGAATGGTGTGTGGGTGTGCATATTGAAGGAGCTATGAAAGGTGTGTGAATGGTCAGTAACAATTGTTGAAGCCTTGGCGTGGCGTTACTGCTCATATGGCTATCCATATGCTAATTCAACGTGTTTGTTTGACATTGATTATTGTGTGGTCTAAACAGAAGTGAAATGTTGTTGTTTTCTTGAATCCCAAGATCCACTGGTTTGGGCCTATGCAGTGCTGATTGGTCTTCTAAGGTATGTTTGAGGCCTATATGGTCCCACTTGGTCTTCTAAGGTATGTTTGGGGCCTATGGTCACACTTGGTCTTCTAAGGTATGTTTGAGGCCTATATGGTCACACTTGGTCTTCTAAGGTATGTTTGGGGCCTATATAGTTCCACTTGGTCTTCTAAGGTATGTTTGGGGCCTATGGTCACACTTGGTCTTATAAGGTATGTTTGGGGCTTATATAGTCACACTTGGTCTTCTAAGGTATGTTTGGGGCCTATATGGTCACACTTGGTCTTCTAAGGTATGTTTGGGGCCTATATAGTTCCACTTGGTCTTCTAAGGTATGTTTGGGGCCTATGGTCACACTTGGTCTTCTAAGGTATGTTTGGGGCTTATATAGTCACACTTGGTCTTCTAAGGTAGGTTTGGGGCCTATATAGTCACACTTGGTCTTCTAAGGTATGTTTGGGGCCTATATAGTCACACTTGGTCTTCTAAGGTATGTTTGGGGCCTATAGTCCCACTTGGTCTTCTAAGGTATGTTTGGGGCCTATATAGTCCCACTTGGTCTTCTAAGGTATGTTTGGGGCCTATATAGTCACACTTGGTCTTCTAAGGTATGTTTGGGGCCTATATGGTTCCACTTGGTCGTTTAATGTTTTTTAAGTATGGTTTTGTTCTTGAATGGTATGATTGATTTGCTTGTTTTCTTTCAACCCCAGGTGCAAACCCTATGTGGCTGCAGATTTGTTTCTACTCATTGGTCAACTTAATGAACATGAATACCCTGAGAAGAAGAGCCGACTAATGGTAGGTGTCACTCCTTTAATTTTTCTGTTAATACGTATAGGTGCAATTATGATATTGCTGTAGTCTTGTCACATGAGTTTTTTCAATCTATATTGTATACCAATGAATTTAACACATTGTTACTTTACTTCTTGACATTTCTGCATTGCAGATCATGTATTTCAATGGGCTTTACAAGCATAAGGTCATTGGGCGGGGCTTATAAAGGTCATTATGACGTCAGGGGAGGAGTTATAAAAATGGGTGTGGTTTGAAAAAGGGGGAGTGGCTATGTTTCGCCCTGTCGCCCCTCCAACTTGAAAAGTCACCAGCCGCCACTGAATTTAACACTTACGTCTCAAGCTAGTTTTGTGTATATTTCTTGGTAAAGGCAGCCTATGAGCTCGCTGAATCATAATGGTACTTTGTTGCTCTCAAGGTATGACCGTAGTCAGACATGATCTAAGTTGGAGAAATTTTCTCAGACATTCCTCTCAATCTTATATTATTTCTCCTGGAGAAATCCTCCACTCTACCAAGTTTATATTTAACTAGCGACTTGCCCGTCAAAAAATGACGGTAAATTAAATTTTAAAGCTGGGAATGCTGTTTGCCATATAATGTGAGTCTCTGACACTCTTAACCTTTTTGTTATCTAAAAAGAAGTACAATTATAATATTTTTATTTATTTATTTAACATTCAACTTGTATTTAAACAACTGTTAAACCATAATTACCTTTTTAATTGTCATGTATGCAGTCATAATATAACAATGGATGAAATGTGTATTGTGAACCATTACATAAAGCTTTGTAACATGCAACTTATATTGGAAACAGTGGTCAACAAATTATTTTTAACAAAAGTAAAATTTTTACTTCTGAGCTATGCATGAGTAACATAACAATAGGTCAACTTTGGATGAATGAGTATTTTAAACCATTACAGAGTGCTTCTTAACATGCAACTTGTAGTTGAACTACTGGTAAAGCACATAGGTATTAAATCCAGAGGAAGGCAAACCGTAAAACCCCCATCCAAACTTAGCCAATTGTATCAAAGGGGGAAAAAAATAATTCCTTCCTGACCCCAGTAACTGGCGATCGGATTACTCCCTAGATGAATCTTCTCTATTTTATTATACATTAACATTTTGAACAAATGATTATCCTGCTACTGACATACACCCTTAATAACATACAATAAACCAACTTTTCAAACCTTGTAAAATACAATGTTACCAATGCAAACATTAAGGTCATGTAATAGCATTTAAACAAAAATTGTCCAAAATTACAGTATTCTTGAATATTGAATCCATAGGAAGGCAAACCAAGAAAACCCCAGTGAAACTTGGTCAATTGTTTCAAAGTGGTAAAAAAATGTTTATTCCTTCGTGACCCCATTAACTGGCGATTGGATTACTCCCTGGATAAATACAATCTCTTTGTAATTAAACATTTACATTTTACAACAAATGATCAGTCCTACTAACATGAACCCTTAATTACTTACAATGAAACAACTTTTCAGTCCTTGTAAAACACAATTTTAACATTACAAACATGAACTTAAACTTAAACTTGAAACAGGAAATTTAAGAAAATACAAGATAACTGTTTTGTGGGGCCAATCCTGGCAAAAGTCTCTTCCAAAAGATTCTAATATTTTTTTGTTTTGTATGTTGAAGTGGTTGCCTTAAAAAGAGCCCAGCAGACTAGTAATTTTGTATATGGGATATAACCACTGTTTATTGTTGTTGTTGCCCGTGTGATATAAAATTGCATCCTCGAAATAAAACCACTGTTCTCTATATTTGTTGTGGACTTTTTTGTGAATTTGTCTTAGATATAAGAGCACTGTTCCTTTTTTTAATTGGGTTATTTGTAGATCAGTTGTATTGTTGTTCTTTTTTCTAATTTAATTTACAGTACTTCATAGTAGACAATGTTTTTTGTAAAAATTCGGCCATCATCTAATAAATCACCCTGACTTTGTTTTTTTTCAATATAAACTTTAATTTCCTCTGGATTCTTGAAAATGCTTGTATGTTGGCCATGGGCAAATGCTGGTTCTTCTAAAAAGATTCCAATGGAATGAAAAGTTTGCCCTTGTGATTTATTAATGGTCATGGCAAATGCCATGATGATGGGAAATTGTGTTCTTTGAAGTACAAAAGGAAAGCTACTTTCATGTGGTGCCAAATCTATTCTTGGTATGAAAACTCTTTCACCTTTATGGGTACCATTGAGAATTTCTGCATTTATGAAATGTTCTTTTAATTCTTGAACAATTAATCTGGTCCCATTACATAGTCGTTTTTTAGGGTTCATATTTTGCAGTAACATGACAATTGCACCTTTTTTTAGCTGCAAAATATGTGGTGGCATTCCAGATGGAGTTAATGAATTAATCAATTCAGTTGATAAGTTTGTCTGAGTTTCTTTGTCTTCACCAAGTACACAATCAGCACTGTGATAAAAAAAAATTTGTGGTGCATCTATTAATTGTAATATTTCATTATTCAGAAGCAATGCATCTTTATTTTTGGATGTTAATATTACTTTGGTTGCAAGCTCTGCATAATTGTCGTTAGTTATTGTATTTTGGAATATAGCCGATATAATGTCCTGTTTGCAAATCATTTGCAATGGAATTTCCACGGTATCATCGGGTAAATTATTAATTTGTTCTGTTTTTCCTTCTCCAATTTTGATGAGCCATTCATTGAATTCATTTTGTCCTTCTAATCTCAAAATGTGTTCTAATTTGAGGTGAGTAAAGAGTTTCCTCAATGTACTTGACTTTATACATGTTTCTACAATGTCTGTGCGATTTCCATGCATAACAGGTAATGTTTGCCTAAAATCTCCACCTAACAACATCACCTTTCCACCAAAAGGCAAATCATTATCCATGACTTCCCGCCACAAACTGTCAATACATTGTAACGCATGGCATGACATTATTGTAGCTTCATCGAATATAATTTATTGACTTGTCTTAATTTTTTTTGCTTGTTAAGATGTCATTCGAATATCCGACACTGATGTTTCCAGAATGGGAACTGGCAGTTTAAATCCACTATGCACAGTTCTTCCACCTGTTAACAAAAGTGCGGCAATTCCAGTTGTTGCAAATGGCAGTGCTATTTGACCTTGATGAGTTTCATTGTACGCGAATGAAACTCATCAATAAATTATATTGATACGTTTTTCCAGATCCACCAGGTCCATCTAGATAGAGCAAGTCATCCTCTAGTGCACTTTATATGGCGTTAAATGCTTGCAATTGTAATGTATTTAAAGTTGCAAGTTTATCTTGTGCTATTTGGTTTTGAAGCTCAGTGTCATAGTCTTCAAAGTAAATTTCATCAATGAGTCCTGGATCTGTCAGATTAACATTTGCACAATTTAATCCATGAGAAAAAAAGCCATCTTGAATTTTAATTAATGCTTTTGATTCTGCAATAGGCTCGTTCTATCCTTGCAAAAAGTCTTCAGACATATTTGTTTTAAATTTGTCTCAAGAAGCTAATGCATTTGGAGCATTTGAGAATATTTAACTGATTGCAAAATGTTCTCTCATCTGCCGTGGCATTCTACACAGTGCTGCTTCTTCAAGACATCTTTCCCATTCTGTATCATCAGCTAGGAAGTTTCTGTGTTGAAAACTTTGTGTTCAAAACTTTGTGCACCAGGAACATTTAAAAGGAGTAACCATAAGCAGAAACGTTCAAGGTCTCTTGGACTTACAGTGTAAATTCTAGTTATAATTTTACTTCCACACGTTTTTCTTTATCGCCATAATCCATTAACAAAAACATAATGATAGGGAATGTCAATCTATAACAATTCCCTTGCCTCCAAGTCAGTACAATTTAATTGAAACCACGCAGTTAGTGTAGTTTGGGAATGCTCACTTTGTGCCAAAGCACTTCTTTAATTTCCAACATTAAAGTAAACTAAGTGTCTTTGGGGCAAATGTACAGCTAATCGATATACTGCATGTAAGCGATCATGCATTTCAAATTTTAGAAGACGCCACATTGCTTCTGGCGCACTTACATAGCGAGCATCTACATGAGATGCAAGTTCATCATGTAATAACTCAGTTTGTTCTGGTTTTTCTGCACTTGTGACCACTACAGTACGACTTTGTCTCTATAATCTTTTGGAAATTCTTTAGTGCATATTTTATTTTCCATACATGCTGATTGTGGATTAATATCTCCCCATGGTCCGTGAATCATGTGATGAGTTACAATGTCATATAGTCTACCATGTACTTCTGGATCTGGTAGTTCAGCAATAATCACTGAATCCACTTTATCACCAGTATCCAATTTATATTTCTCTTGAAGGATTATAAGAATATGTGCATGTGGAAGGCCTCTTTTTTGAAATTCTATGGCATAAACATAAGCCAGACATTTGCCAAATAACTGAGTTATGCTTATGTCATGTATTAATTCAGTTAATGTGACTTTGAAGACTCTATCCACTAAATCTGGTCTATCGGAAGCAGTTTGTCCAATTAGCAGATTCTGTACAAACTCTGGCCAATTTGGATTACATGTAAATGCAATAAATAAATCTGGTTTTCCAAATTTAGTTACAATAACCATAGCATCATTGTATCTTTCTTGCACATTGCGAGGAGATCCTTGGAAAGAAGGTAAACTGATGGCTTTGCCAGCTGCAAGCTCTCTGTTTGTAGCTACCTCAGCGACATAATCCCTCAGTCCACAATACTGTTCTACACATAGTTTATCTTGTTGATATTTTATGAAATTTAAATTATTTGCCTCAACTTGCAAATATGAATCAATGATCCATTGTTGTGTTAGTTTTCCACCACATAAAATGGGATTAAATCCATCTTGAATGGCAGTTTGAGACACTTCCAGGGAAATATTATTTCTGACACATACTTTAGAATTTGGGTAACTGTCAAGTGTTAATTTGGGTTGCCATTTGGCTTCTCCATTGTTGAAAAAATGGGTATGGCGATCTCTTTTAAGAACAATATTGACTTTTGGGATTGGTAATTGATGTAGTTCTGCATGAATTTGTTGTTCCTTTTCTACTTCTGCCAATTTTTTATAAGCTTGAGTGTATGGGTTTTGAGACATCATTTTATTAAACTCTATAAAAACAATGGGTGAGCTTTTTTTTATTTTCTGTAAGCTGCATACGTTGTTCAACAGCTTCCATTGTATCTTGGACATATAGTTGAGAAAATGTTCTTTGCTCCCCTTCGTCTGGATGTAAATGAGAAGTACGATGGTACATTTGTCCTTGTACTTTGAAACACTAAAGGCCATGTCCTGGCACATTAGCAGCTAATGCTGAACCCATAGATGCAAATGATATGGCACTATTATACGATCGTATGTTTGTTTTGAAATTTTGTTAATTAGGGAAAGTAGGCTTAGTCATGATGCTTTTTAAATATGTTGGGAAGTGTTGTCTTTGTGGAAATCTTACCTTGCCTTTTTGACAGCAACTAACAAACTCCCCATCTCTGGGTCTTTCCTGTTGGAAATGATAAGCCCCACAGAACTGACAGACAATATTCATATTACCACAATTACGAACCTCTACTCTTAAAGATTTAAGTAAAGGATAATTCTGAGAACATATATCAATATGACTTTCTAAATCATCATTAGAATTCTTATAAGATTGTTCAGCAACATTTTCTAAATGCTTTTGTTTTTTAGTTGCCTTCTTGGGCTTGGATGTTAGTTTGTCAGCCGCTAGTCTTTTGCCTTCAAGTCTCTCCTGTTCCTTTTGTTATCAAATTTCCTTCTGCTCCGGTGTTGATCTGCCCATGTTTTTTGACGTCTTTTCTTTTCCTCTTTGTTTTCAGTATGTGCCATATTAATCTGTAAATAAAAGTAGTTTGCTCCTTTTTTTATTTATTTCAAAAAAAAAACTTTTTGTTTTGTTTTCGTTATTTTTTCGCCTATTCTGTTTTGTATTCACCACTGTTTGCATTTGGGGTTAGCTTTATCAGGTTGGACTTATTAGATTAGTTAGGTTGCAGTCTATTATGAGAAAGGCGCACAGCAAAAATTATAGGTCCTTTTATTTTGAATATGTTAACAGATTTCTTGTGTTATCCTGTTTTGCTTTTGGCAGTGTTGTCGTTGTGGGTTTAGTCATGTTTTTTGTGCACCAAAAATAGTATATATCCTTCCATTTTGTATATATTGACAGCATTGTCCTTTTCTGTTTTGTGTGCACCACTGTTGTCATTAGGAGTTAGGGTACCCCTTTTTTCTTTTCTTTTTGGGTATACTGTTTTGAATGCAGCAATGTTGTTATTAGGGGTTTACGGTTATGAGATTAGGCTTAGAGTGTTAGGTTGCAGGACGTTTCTACAAAGGCAGACACAAAACAGGATAGGTCCTTCTATTTTATATGTGTAAACAGCAGTACTTGATTTTTTTTAATAGCAATACTGTACCTCCTGTCTTCAATGTGTTGTGTATAAATTCCTGTAAAGGTGATGAGTAGTGATGTCGCGAACATCAAATTTTCGGTTCGCGAACAGCGGACGCGAACTTCCATCAAATGATCACGAACGGGCGAACCCGGCGAACCGCCATAGACTTCAATGGGCAGGCAAATTTAAAAACCCACAGGGACTCTTTCTGGCCACAATAGTGATGGGAAAGTTGTTTCAAGGGGACTAACACCTGGACTGTGGCAAACCGGAGGGGGATCCATGGCAAAACTCCCACGGAAAATTCCATAGTAGATGCAGAGTCTGGTTTTAAGCCATAAAGGGCATAAATCACCTAACATTCCTAAATTGTTTGGAACAACATGCTTTAAAACATCAGGTATGATGTTGTATCGATCAGGTAGTGTAAGGTTTACACCCGCTTCACAGTAACAGACCAATCTCCCCGTTTAATGCACCGCAAACAACCGCAAACAGTCCCTTTGCACAACCGCAAACTCCCCATTTGCACAAGGTTGGATACCAAGCTAGCCATGTCCCATTCCTTGTCCTCACTGATGTCATTGAAGGTCTCTTCCTCCAGCCAGCCACCAAGGGTCCCCGAAAGGTGACAACAAGCCCCCTGGAACGCCTGCTGTGTTTGGTCTTCCACCTCCTCAAAGCCACCTTCCTCCTCTGACTCCTCTTCTTCAGACTCATCTCTCTGCGTTTCCTCTGTCTGCGTTATTATAAGGTGTGTACTGTTAAGTAGTACTATTCCTATCGGTTTAATCCCTGTTACGTCCACTATTAGGGGACGTGTATATGGCATTGATTTTTGGAACAGGGAGATGGAAAAAGATGCTTGGTCGTTCCTCCCACTTCAAATTTGGGGCACTGCGCGTGCAATGTAATGTGCCACCAGATAGGAGTGGTGTGTTCAGTTGTACTATTTATTCCTATCAGTTTGATACCTGTTACGTCACCTATCGGGGGACGTGTATATGGCATGGATTTTTGGAAGCGGGAGATGGAAAAAGATGCTTGGTCGGTCCTCCCACTTCAAATTTGGGGCACTGCGCTTGCAATCTAAGGTGCCACCAGATAGGAGTGGTGTGTTCAGTTGTACTATTTATTCCTATCAGTTCAATAAAGCCAATAAACCTGGCCCGTTACTAGCCAGGAAACTACAAACCAAAACAACACAAAATAGGATACTTCAAATTAAGACCTCGAAGAGAGAAAAAACAACGAACCCAAACAAGATCCAGAAGATTTTTACAAAAATTTACAATACCCTTTATACGGCAACAAAACACATATATCTACACAAAATGAGAGGATTTCTTAATTCCTGTGATCTCCCCTTAATAGAAGAAAATGAGTTAGAGACTTTAAATGCCAAAGTGACCCTAGAGGAAGTGAGAAAAGCAGTCCAGAACCTCAAACCTGGTAAGTCACCAGGCCCAGACGGGTACACCAATTTATATTATAAAAAAATTATAGACATATTAGGCCCGCACTTGGTCACTCAAACAGAGTTCTAGAAGGCAAGCAAACACCAGCAGAGCTGAACAGGGCAGATATCGCTCTATTCCCTAAGGAGGGTCGAGATGGCCTAGAACCAAAAAACTACAGGCCAATATCATTACTAAACTCTGATACAAAGATCCTGTCAAAAATAATAGCGGATAGAATGTCATCCTTCTTGCCTAAGTTAATACATAATGACCAAGTAGGCTTTGTCTCCCACAGGCACGCGGGAGACAACATTAGAAAAGTCATGAACCTACTGTACCACACCAAAGCCTCTAAAATTCAAGCCTGTCTAATGGCCTCTGACATTGAAAAGGCGTTTGATTCCCTGGAGTGGACTTACCTATACGCCACGCTTGAAAATTTGGTATTAAAGGCCATTTCATAAATCTCATACACTCATTATACAAATCATCCAGGGCAAGGTTACAGATTCCGGGAGATGAGAGATCCTTAATTAAAATAGAAAGAGGAACAAGACAGGGGTGCCCCCTTTCTCCCCTTAGCAATAGAACCACTGGCTCAGACAATTAGGGCCAACACTGGGATCACAGGCATAAAAATAGGCCATCACCATTTCAAAACTTGTCTATTTGCAGACGACCTGCTGTGTATGCTCTCAAACCCTACCCAATTGGTCCCAGAGTTGATTCGAACTATGAAGGAGTTTGGTCAGTTTTCTGGCCTTAAACTGAAAATAGAGAAGACAGAAGCACTAGCGATTGACTTAACAGCAGTAGAGAAGCAGGGTCTCTAAGAGAAGTTTAATATTAAGTGGGATAAGAACCACACAAACTACCTGGGAATCCGACTAACCCCTAAGCTAGAGGACTTGTACAAAGCCAACCACTCCAAACTTTATAAAACAATAATTAATGACCTGAGTAAATGGACAAAGTATAGGTTATCATGGCTAGGGAGAATAAATACGATAAAAATTAATGTCCTTCCTAGGTTGCTCTACATATTTCGAACACTCCCGATCCCGATTAAATTAAAAGAATTAGAAAATATTAAAAGGAAAATATTTCAGTTTATCTGGAACCACTCTCCCTCACGCATCACAAAGAAAATTATGTACCTTCATAAGTCAGAGGGGAGACTATTGTGTCCAAACTTAAAATATTACCACAAGGCAGCTAAGTTATCTTTCCTCCCAATAGCACATTCTATAGGGCATCAACCGGCCTGGGTGTATTTAGAGAACCACACTTTAAGGCCCTTAACCTGGGACAAGGTGGCTTGGCTATCCGAATTGCTTCAGAGCCTTAAAAACTCGCCAAACCCCCTAATCAGACACTCACTATCATACTGGAAATGAGCCAAGAAACACACGGGTTTGTTCCCTGGATCCACCCAAATGACCCCAATTATTGACCGCCCTCAGGCCCTGAAACACATGAGCACAACATCACAACACTGGTGGAGGTCAAGGAAACTAGATAGACTGGGAGTCTGGTTAGTAAAGGGCCAGATGCTCACCTATGAGGAACTGAGGGACAAGCATGAGCTACCGCTGTCAGAACATTACAATTACTGTAGGCTGAGGCATTTCACACACTCCCTGACCCAGAAACAGGGGACACCGGTCTTAAATTGGTTCTCCAAAATTTGTAAAGATAAACCCTTTATCAAGGGGGATCATTTGGTCGCTTTACAAATATAAAACATTAGTTACCGGTTGAACAGACACTGGGGGAAGGACCGGAGTGGGGGAGCCCTGGAGACCCTTCAGAAGCAACCGGCGGCAAAATCATCCCAGGAAAGGAGAGGTCGCTTACTGAAGCCTGCCCTAGGGTAACCCAAGGGTGATTGCCCAGGTTAGATATTGTAAATAATAAGCTAATACTGCTGGAGGGATGATAGCTAATAGGACTTTCCTGCAGATATACTCTTTACTATTGTCTGTTTTACCATGTTTTAGGTATCTCTTAAATTGCAATTACAGTAAAAAATAAGAAAAATGATTAACCGAAAAAGTAAAAATAAGAAGGACTAGCCAGCTAACTTTCACAAAATGTCTTTATTGTAAATATGTATTTTTGCACAACTGTTATGCAAGACTGTTCAAAAATGCTTTATTTTTCATTACATGCTGTACGCCTTCTGACAATAAAAGAATTTAAATGCAAAAATTAGGTATTGTTGTAGCGACCAGAAAAATTGATGTTAGTTTGCCAGCAGAAAGTGTCCTAAAACATTGCGTCTTGAACCCTAGTTGGTGGCGGATAAGTCACGCAAGTCATCCGGCATTCAGGGATAAAATACAGCAGCGTGAGGACCATTATTAGCTCAAGGCAGCTCATCTATCAGGCCTTTTTTAATCGAATGTATCACCCACTGTCAGTCCCTTCGGGATCCATCCCTCATTTATCTTAATAAAGGTGAGGTAATCTAGACTTTTTTGACCTAGGCGACTTCTCTTCTCAGTGACAAAACCTCCTGCTGCACTGAAGGTCCTTTCTGACAGGACACTTGAATCCGGGCAGAACAGAAGTTCTATGGCAAATTGGGATAGCTCAGGTCACAGGGCAAGCGTGCACACCCAGTAGTCAAGGGGTTCATCGCTCCTCATAGTGTCGATATCTGCAGTTAAGGCGAGGTAGTCTGTTAACTGACGGTCGAGGCGTTCTCTGAGGGTGGACCCCGAAGGGCTGTGGCGATGCATAGGACTCAAAAAGCTCTGCATGTCCTCCATCAACAACACGTCTGTAAAGCGTCCTCTCCTTGCCGGCGTGGCCGTGGGAGGATGATGTTCACCTCTTCCGCTGTTAGATTGCCGTTGTGCTGTGACATCACCCTTAAACGCTGTGTAAAGCATACTTTTTAATTTATTTTGGAAGTGCTGCATCCTTTCCGACTTGTGGTAATTCGGTAACATTTCAGGCACTTTCTGCTTATACCGGGGGTCTAGTAGCGTATACACCCAGTACAGGTCGTTCTCCTTCATCCTTTTTATACGAGGGTCCCTTAACAGGCACAACAGCATGAAAGACCCCATTTGCACAAGGTTTGATGCTGAGCTAGTCATGTCCTGTTCCTCGTCCTCAGTGATCTCACTGAAGGTATGTTCTTCCCCCCAGCCACGTCCAACACCACGGGTACCAGATAGGTGACAACGAGCACCCTGGGATGCCTGTTGTGGTTGGTCTTCCTCCTCCTCCTCAAAGCCACATTCCTCCTCTGACTCCTCTTCCTCACAATCCTCTTCCAGCGTTGCCGAGGTCCAGCAAGCGATGCTGATAAGGCTGTTTCTGGTGGTGATGGTGACCACAACTCTTCCTCTTCACGCTCATCTTCGGCCTGATCCAGCACTCTTCGCAGGGCACGCTCCAGGAAGAAAACACATGGTATGATGTCGCTGATGGTGCCCTGTGTGCGACTGACCAGGTTTGTCACTTCCTCAAAAGGACGCATAAGCCTATAGGCATTGCGCATGAGCGTCCAGTAACGTGGCAAAAAAATCCCCTGCTCCACAGAGGCTGTCCTACCACCTCGGTCATACAAATACTCGTTAACGGCCTTTTCTTGTTGGAGCAGGCGGTCGAACATTAGTAGTGTTGAATTCCAACGTGTCGGCTGTCTAAAATCATGCGCCTCACTGTGATGTTGTTTTGCCGCTGGATATCTGTAAAGTGCGCCATGGCCGTGTAGGAACGCCTGAAATGGCCATACACCTTCCTGGCCTGCTTCTGGACGTCCTGTAAGCCTGGGTGCTTATGCACAAAGTGTTGTACAATCAGATTACACACATGTGCCATGCACTGCACATGTGTCATCTTGCCCAAATTCAATGCCGCCAACAAATTTCTTCCGTTGTCACAAACCACTTTGCCGATCTCCAGTTGGTGCGGAGTCAGCCACTGATCCACCTGTGCGTTCAGGGCGGACAGGAGTGCTGGTCCGGTGTGACTCTCTGCTTTCAGGGAAGTCAACCCCAAGACGGCGTGACACTGCCGTATACGGGATGTGGAATAGTACCTGGGGAGCTGGGGGGGGAGGGGGGGGGGAGCCGTTGATGTGGAGCAAAACATAGCAGCAGCAGAAGAGGACTCCGCCGAGGAGGTTATGAGTAAGAGGATGGAGTAGGAGGAGCAGAGGAGGTGGCAGCAGGCCTGCCTGCAAGTCGTGGCGGTGTCACCAACTCCTCTGCAGAGCCACGTATTCCATGCTTGGCAGCCGTCACCAGGTTTACCCAATGCGCAGTGTAGGTGATATACCTGCCCTGACCATGCTTTGCAGACCAGGTATCAGTGGTCAGATGGACCCTTGCCCCAACACTGTGTGCCAGAGATGCCATTACTTCCTTTTGCACAATCGAGTACAGGTTGGGTATTGCTTTTTGTGCAAAGAAATTTCGGCCGGGTACCTTTCACTGCGGTGTCCCAAAAGCGACAAATTTTTTGAGATGAGAAGAGACGGCTGAGGGCGAGACACGGAGTGGCGGATGGTTGAGAGGGGGCAAGCAGGGCAGCAGTGGTTGACGTGGCTGAAGATGCTGGACCAGGAGGAGGATGGCGGCTTTGACTTTGTGTGCCGCTTGTACTCATGTGTTGATCCCATAGGCGTTTGTGATGTGACATCATGTGCCTTCGCAAAGAAGTTGTACCTAGGTGGGTATTGGACTTCCCACGACTCGTTTCTTTTCGCACAGGTTGCAAATGGCATCGCTTTTGTCACAGGCAGACACACCAAAAAATTGCCACACTGCTGAGCTCTGCAATGACGGCATTCTGGTGGTGGCAACAGCATGCGTTGACTGGCTTGCTGTCTGGCTGACCCCGGGTGCCGATGCATGCTGTCTGACTGTGCCACTAGCTACTTGCGATGACCTCCCCCTGCTTCCAACTCGTCTCCTCCTCCTCTCTGTCTCCCCATCTGAACTTTCCTCCTGTTCTTCTTCTCTTATAGCGGGCACCCACGTGACATCCACGGATGCATCGTCAGCATCAACCGCTTCACTTGTATCTGACAACTCAACAAAGGAAGCAGCACCGGGTACAACATCATCATCATCAGACCGTACGTCCATGTGTGTAATGCTGTCTGACTGGGACATATCCCTGTTATCTACATCCTCTGGCACTAATGTTTGCGCATCACTCATTTCTTCCAACAGATGTGTAAATAACTCTGCTGATGGATCAAGTGAAGCGGCTGTGATGCTAGTGTTGGTGGTGGCGGCAGGCGGGCGAGTGTTAACTGGAGAGGTGCCCGAAGCTAAGCTGGAGGAGGATGGTGCGTCTAGGTTCAGAGCGGAAGCTGTAGAAGCTTGGGTGTCCTGTGTTAGCCAGTCAACCATGTCGTCAGAACTTTTCAAGTTCAGGGTACATTGCCTCTGAAAACTGGGCATTATTCTAGGGCCAAAGGGAATCACAGCAGCACGACAGCCCCTGCGGTGTGGCCTGCCTCTGCCAGTCATTTTTTTTCCGATTGGTAGTACTATGCATGCAAGCTACTGTGACACGAGATATGAGTGTCACTGTACACTGGCAAAAGTTGGCAGAGTAGGCGCTGTAGGCCTCACAAACACGCCTGTAGGCAGGCAACTGATATTCAATCGATTACAGTAAAAAAAGGGTTCTTTTATTTCACTGTACACTAGGTTGCACCAGATATGAGTGTCACTGTGCACTGGCAAAAGTTGGCAGAGTAGGCGCTGTAGGCCTCACACACACTCCTGTAGGCAGGCAACTGATGATCAATTGATTACAGTCAAAGTGTTGTTTTATGTCACTGTACACTACAGTTGCACCGGATATGACGTATCACTGTGCACTGGCAAAAGTTGGCAGAGTAGATGCAATAGGCTTCACACACACGCCTGTAGGCAGGCAATTGCTATTCAATCTATTACAGTCAAAGTGTTGTTTTATTTCACTGAGCACAATATAAGCTGTGAGCCTGACACAGGCAGGTAACTGAAAATAGATTACAGGAAAAAAATGGTTGTTTTCAATGTATGGTACACCACCAGATATGAGTAGTGAAAATAAGCACAATATAAGCTGTTAGGTGTTAGCCTGTCACACACACATGCTGGCAGGCAGGCATATGCAATTAGATTACACAGAAAAAAAATTATAAAATAAAATAAATGATTTTCTAGCCCTAAAAGTGCCTTTTTGGGTTGCTGTTCTTGCAGCAGATATCAGATGAGTCCTTCAGGTCTGTAATGGGAGCTAAATACACAGCCTGGCTATCTATTTCCCTATTAAATCTCCAGCAGCTACACTATCTGTCCTCTCACAACGAATGCAGCTTCAGAATGATTCTAAAATGTATGCTGTCTTTCAGATGGAAGGCTCTGGAAGGGAGTGTATGCTGCTGATTGGCTGGAATGTGTCTGCTGACTGTGAGGTGCAGGGTCAAAGTTTCCTCAATGATAAAGTATAGGGGGCGAACCGAAAAGCGCATGTGTTCGCCGTCCGCTGCCAACGCGAACATGCCAAAATCGCCGCAAATTGTCCGCGGGCGAACTGTCCGCGACATCTCTAGTGATGAGACTTTTCAGGCAGTGTCTGTTGAGAATTACAGAGAGAGATGCAAATGTTAAAATAACATTTCAATCAATTTGTTTTTGTACTAAGACCATAAAAATCAGGATATATACTATAAAATGTATGTATTCAGAGAGGTTTAGGTTATGGGGTTAGGCTTAGACAGTGGTGCATACAAAACCGGATAGATTCTTCCATTTATTATGTTTTACAAACATTTGTTGTAGTATCCTGTTTTGTGTGCACCACTGCTGGCATTAGAGGCTTAAGTTATGGGGTTAGGTTTAGAGGTTTGGTGCACACAAAACAGGATATAGTATTCCATTTTATATGTGTTAACAACATTTGTTGTAGTATCCTGTTTTGTGTGCCCCACTGTTGGCATTAGATGTTTAGGTTATGAAGTTAGGCTTATAGCTTGGGGCAGACAGAAGAGGCTAGATCCTTCCATTTTATATGTGTTAACAACATTTGTTGTAGTATCCTGTTTTGTGTGCGCGACTGTTGGCATTAGATGTTTAGATTATGGGGTTAGGCTTATAGGTTGGGGCATACAGCAGAGACTAGATCCTCCCATTTTATATGTGTTAACAACATTTGTTGTAGTATCCTGTTTTATGTGCACCACTGTTGGCATTCAGGGGTTATTGTTACTTTTTTTTTTTTGTGCTATCATCTTTTGTGTGTATAACTGTTGGTATTAGGGGTGTAGGTTATGGGGTTAGGCTTAGAGGGTTAGTTAAATTGCAGTGCGTTTCGACATTGGCGCACACTGAACTGGATAGATCATGTTTTTTTTTTATTTGTTATACTGTACCTGTTGTCTTGAATTTGCTGTCTATAAATGGCAGAGGGTCCTCTGCTGCCAATCTTCCTGTGACACTCTTCTGGCAGTGTCTGTTGAAAATGACAGACAAAGATGCAAATGCTGAAATAACTTTTCTTTTTTTTTTTTTTTACTAAGACCATAGTACTTTTGTTAAGCAAATTTATTTTTGTATATTACCTGCTGGGATAAATTTGTTGTCTGTAAATTTCTGCAGAAATTACAGTCTGTGTTAAACCATGCAGTGCTGCAAATCAGTCACTGACATTGTTCAGGCAGAGTCTGTTGAAAATGAGAAAAATATGGAAATGTTGAAATCCACTGTAAATATTATAAGTTTTTTGCTAAAAGCATACATTTTGTTTTGAAATATGTGTTAATAAAAGCTATTTTCTGCTTTAAATGTCTCCTTTTTTATTATCTTAAAATTTACACCATTTTACCCCACCTAAAGATTTATCTGTCTTTTAAATTTTACTATACACGAATAGTTGATAATATTTGAACCCACTTTTTTAAATTATTAATTTATTAATTAATTAATTAATAAATTATAGCCTACCTATTTGCTGTAATTTGCAGGTTTTAAACTTCTAAAGTGAGAATGAAGTTGCTTCAGAAGTAACGCCACCAGTGAAATGTACAGTCACACTGTTCATCACCTGAGGAGAAATTGAGAAAATTCTAGAAAGTTTGCAGTATTTATAGAGTGTGAGCTGAAGTAGAAACCGTTATAACGCATTGTGCATGCACTATTTGCATTCCAGTCGTCAATTTGCGTTCCAGCCGCCATTTCGTGCAAGGTACTTACTTGTTCCATAGAAAATGGCGTTGATTTTGTATGTGCTACGTGCCACAGGATGTGTGGTACGTGCCACATGAAGTGTTACTGAGTTTCGATAAGCGTTCCGAGTACATTGTTGATTTTGACGTGCTTGGCCTTGTTTTTGTTTTTCGTCCGCCATTTTTTTTTTTTGCTTAGCCAATTTTTAAGTTGCGAAACTTGTGAAATTCAACTTCATTTTTTTTATATGTAGTTTTTCATGCTAATTAATTAGTTCATTAATTAAATCATAAATTAATATACTTTACCTATTTGTAATTAATATATGCAACAAGCAATGTGCTGAAGAGCTAACAATCTGTTTTGATGTTCCTGCAGCATACAATGTAGGTTTGTACAATGTAGGTTGTGGAGCTGAGGTGTAAGTGTCAGCAATGTGTGCAGTGTGTAGTGTAAATAGGCTGCATGCGTGAGGGAAAACCGTTTGTGTAGCTGGGTACTTCCGCATTCTGTAAGTTATTGTTGTAAAATGGCGGTGAATGTGTATGTGGTAAGCGGGTGTGGATGATTTAGCATCCTTGCTAATGGTGTATGTTGTACCTCGTATGGGTTTTTGTAAAAGCTGTATATGCTTGGTGGTGTCTTGCGGCTTCAGGGGTCGTGTAGCCTCATTTTTGTTTTTTTTCCGGCAGCCATTTTTTCTCTCACTTAGGGGATTTTCGGGTGTCTAAACTCTTTAAATTGGACTGCAAATGAGGTGTAAGCTGACTTCCAGACGTCCTGGGTGTCCCCCCTTGCTGTGTGTAAGGCTTTTAATTTATATTTGTGTGTATTTTATGTTTTTTTTAATGTTTTCCGCTGTGTGCGGTTCGTCCATTAAAGTCGTATTTTTGCGAGTTCGTAATAGTTTTTTTCTATGTCCTGCGGTTTGTATTTTTTTGTGTAAGTCAGTATATAGTCATTGCGTGTTTATTTCAAAGTCCCACTTCTGTGGCTGTTTGTAACCGCTTGTGAGGCGCCGTAGAGCCTCCACCTCCGCGAATGCGGCCCCTCACGAAGCAAGGGTTGCAGTTGCAGCAGGCCCGCTACGCGAGCCCGCAAGCATTAGCAACAACCCATATAGCTGAGAACTATATATGTGATAGTAGCTCATATAGTACCTGTAGAAGAAAAAATATATAATTTACTCTGTGTTATGTAATTTTATCTGGCTGTGCGTTTATTTGTGTTAATGATGATGAGGAGTTATGTCAAAAACTAAATTTTTAACCCCACTATTACATTTCTTCAATAACAGGCAACATATACATAAATATAGGCAGCCAAATAGCATTTTAAGAAGGTTGATAATCTATATACTAGTAAAAGATGGAGAGAAGGATAGAGAGAGGGATAGAGTGAGGAAGAAGGTGATAGAGAGAGGATAGATAGAGAGGGAGATGGATAGATAGAGGGACAAATAGAGGGAGAGACAGAGAGAGGGAGAGAGAGAGGAATAGATATAGAGAGAGGGAGAGAGATTGAAGGACAGATATAGAAAGAGGGATATAGAGAGAGGGAGGGAGAGAGGGATGGAGGGGATAGAGAGGGGGGCATACATTCTGATATAATATGTATTTAATTATTGCATGTCATCAACAAAATGGAGGAACTTCCCAGCATAAGAAAAGTGACAAGAACCAGCACCACGTCACCCTTATTAAGATAATAAGTAAGTGAAGTTAAAAAAAAACCAAGTGGGTGGAGTCTGTGTCAGTGGGCAGGGCCTATAGAGGTAACATATTGTAAAGGGGAGGAGTTTATATTATTGGGTGGAGTCAATGTAGGAGGAGGGGCCAGGTCTTTGTCTTCATCCCTACTAACTTGGAAAGTTATCAGCCGCCACTGCTTTTGTGAGCTTTAATTTAAAACAAAAAGAGGTTCTACATATGTATTATGTCAGATAATCAACTTTTTTACTATTAAGTAACTATTGATTAATATGATACCCTGTGGCCTTAAGGTCTGCTATCTTAAAAATACTTTTTTGTTTATTGTCAGAGATTGTGGACATGTTTCTGTAGTTTTTATGTTTTGTAAGTACAATCTTTCATGAGGGTATTAAAATAACCCAAATTACGTCACCATGTATTTTTGTTGTTTTTAACATTTATTTTTTACATTTTGTTTTTAACAAAATAGTATAACAGAAAGACAAAGATAATAGTTTGAGAATCTGCAGCGAACAGAGATAACATAAGGAAGAGAGAGAGAAAAATGGAGTAGAGAGAGAAAGTCCTCAAATCTTTCAAAACCTCACTAAAAAATGTATCTGTTTAAATAAGCCTATCACCTTCCACCCTAATATGCACCTATCTCTCTCCTGTACCACATCCTCACCCTTTCATTTGTAAGTCTATAAGTTTTAAGTCTTGCAAGATGCATTGAGGAAAGCACTATGCACACCATCAGCCTTATTAATTTGCGATTCAGTAAATTTAAAAGGGCTCTATTTAAGCACATAGCATATTTTTTTTACAGAAGTTTTTAGTTAGCGAAGACCTTGCTTTTGGATAGAAGTTCACTAACTAAAAACTTCTGTAAAACATGCTGTGTGCCTAAATAGAGCCCTTTTAAATTTACTGAATCACAATTTAATAAGGCTGCATGTTAACATTGTTTTGCCTTGAACTTAACCCATGTAAAGCACTATGGAATATGTTGGCGTGCTACAAATAAACAATAATAAGAAGACGAAGAAATGGAGGGAGAAAAGAAAAAGAAAGTAGTACTTTACACAAAGAATAATAGATAACTGGAATAGCCTTCCAGTTAAAGTGGTAGAGTCAATCACAGATAAGGACGTTTAACGTGCCAGGGATAAGCATAAGGCCAATTTAGGGTTTAATAAGCCAGACTTTTGTGCCAGTATAATGGGCAGGCTAAATACGCCTTTTTAGTCATCAAATCAATGTTTCTATGTTTAAGGGAAAAGAAAGAAATAGGCAGACAAGGGAGAAAGGAGAGAGTGTAAGACAATGAATGAAAGAAACAGAAAGTGACAAGGGAGAAAGAAGGGAGGGGAGGTAAGAGAAAAAATTTGATAATGGAGTGAGAGATAAGGGAAAGGGAAAGAAAGGGAGAGAGAAAGGTGCAGAGAGCGGGAGACGGGAGAGGAGGAAAGAGGCTAGAGGGCGGGATATAAAAGGGATAAGAGGGAGCGAAGCGAGGGCCTCAGTTGCTGGCGAGGTCACTGGGCAAGGGCCTCAGATGCTGGCATGGAGCGCCGAAGGCGCTCCATGCCAGCAACTGAGGCCCCTCGCGAAGCGAGGGACTCAGTTGCTGGCGAGGTCACTGGGCAAGGGCCTCAAACCCTCGCAAAATTCACGTCGCTACTCAAAAAACACGACACACAAATTACGACACTCGCTAAATTTTACGAGGAACGCAAACAACGTACGAAACACGTTACCACACATTACGACCTCGCAAACATCGGACGCAACACGCCGACATACAAACATTTAAAACACAATACATACACACAGCACATACATAAAAAACTTACCTACACCAAGAGGGAGCACCCAGGACCTCAAAAATGCAACTTACACCTCGATTTTACTCGAAATAAAACAGTTTAGAGACTAAAAGAAAATCTAAGCGAGAGAAAAAATGGCCGCCGAACAAAACGAAAACGAGGCTACAGCACTCTAAACTCGCAAAACACCACAAAACACCTACGGATATTCCGATACAGACCTATACCACACATTACTCGCCATTTTACGCCAATGCGGAAGTACACGACTACGCTAACGGTTTGGTCTCGCGCACGCACAGTCTTACACTGCACACATTCAGCATGCTTACACAGCAGCTCCACACCACTAATGCTGCAGCAACATCAACACAGATTGCCAGCTCTTCATCACAATGCTTCAAAATAGGTACACTATATTCATTTACTAATTTAGCTACCTTACAATTTCATTGCCGTCATTTTTTGACGGGCAATTCGCTAGTACATATATAACTATAAATAAACAACATGTATGAAAGGCACTCAAACATCTGATTCAGAGGAAAACACAGAAAAGTATTGGTGCTGTAGTCATAGATGGTTTGAATCTACTGGCGTGTTTGCTAATGTATTATTCCGCTATTATATCACTGCATAACACAGGCTTCCTCCCACCTCACTTACATTCAACTGTATAACATAGGCTTCCTCCCACCTAACTGTAATATCACTGCATAACACAGGCTTCCTCCCTCCTCATTTTCCTCAAATTTTAATCAATCCATGATATTTTCCAGGGGTATAGTGAGTGTGATGGTAGGTGGAATATATGTGATGTGGAAAAATAATGGGAAGGGAAGAGGAATGAGTGAAGAGGAGGGTAGGAGAGACATACTGCATCATAGCGCTGGTAATTCATGCTTAAGTTTAATTGTGGCATTTTCTGTGGCCCTATTCATATATTATGGGGGGATTTACCCACCCCCCTCCAAGTTCCTACTCCCCTTCAAATTGGAAAGTCAAGACATCTCTTCAAGAAAATTGGGGATCTCAAGGAAACCTTTCAAGCCAAAGTGGGCGTTATAAAACACAAAAATGGTAGGGACTAAACAGAGGCAGATCAAATAAAGAAAAGGTGGCAGGAATGCATAGAAGATCTATACAGTGATGACCTTAGTAGTTTGTCAAATGAGATGGAGACAGACATCTTGGAGAGCGAAGTGAGATGGGCCCTAGGATGTCTTGCTGATAACAAGGCTGGAGAACTCGATGAAATCCCTTCTACATCCAATCCCCCCAAAAAGGTTAAGATTGCTATAATTATCAAACAATTACACTCATTTCACATGCCGCCAAGGTAACGCTTAAGATCCTATAAGCTCAGCTCTTATAATATATGGACCGGGAACTACCAGATGTGCAAGCTGGGTTCCACAGAGGAAGAGGCACAACAGATTAACTTGTCAATGCCCACTGGATATAGAGAAAGTGTTCCAGAAAAGCATTTACTTTTGCCTCATAGACTTACAACAAAATGTGGCAAGTTCTTAAAGAGATGTGATTACCAGATCATCTTATCCATCTCCTGAGGAAACTGTATGTGGACCAAGAAGCCATAGTCAGAACCCAATATAGGACAACATAATGGTTTAAGATCAGAAAAAGAGTGCAATAAGGTTGTATATAGTCACTTTTTTTTTCATTCAACTTATATACAGAGTATATAATTGGCCGAATGAATCCAAAGCTGCAGTCAATGTTGCTGGAAGATATATCATCATATATATACAGTGCCTTGCAAAAGTATTCACCCCCTTGACTTTTTACCTATTGTGTTACATTACAGCCTTAAGTTCAATGTTTTATTAATTTGAATTTTATGTGATGCATCAGAACACAATAGTCTAAGTTGGTGAAGTGAAATGAGAAAGATATATACATAAAACTATTTTTTAGAAATAGAAAACAGAAAATTGGCATGTGTGTATGTATTCACCCCCTTTGTTATGAAGCCCATAAAAAGCTCTGGTGCAACCAATTGAATTCAGATGTCACATACTTAGTGACATTATGTCCACCTGAGTGCAATCTAAGTGTCACATGATCTATCATTACATACTGTATACACACCTTTTGAAAGGCCCCAGCTGCAACACATAAGCAAGAGGCACCACTAACCAAACACTGCCATGAAGACCAAGGAACGCTCTAAACAAGTAAAGGACAATGTTGTTGAGAAGTACAAGTCAGGGTTAGGTTATAAAAAATATCCAAATCTTTGATGATCCTTAGGAGCACCATCAAATCTATCATAACCAAATGGAAAGTCACGGACCAGGCAAGGAGGACATTAATCAGAGAGGCAGCAAAGAGACCTAAGGTAACCCTGGAGGAACTGCACAGCAGAGACGGGAGTATCTATACATAGGACGACAATAAGCAGTACGCTCCATAGAGTTGGGCTTTATGGCAGAGTGGCCAGAAGAAAGACATTACTTTCAGCAAAAAACAAAATGGCACATTTTGAGTTTGCAAAAAGGCATGTGGGAGACTCCCAAAATGTATGGAGGAAGGTGCTCCGGTCTGATGAGACAAAAATTTTAGTTTTCTGCCATCAATGAAAACGCTATGTCTGGCGTAAACCCAACACGTCACATCACCCAAAGAACACCATCCCCAGTGAAACATGGTGGTGGCAGCATCATGCTGTGGGGATGTCTTTCAGCAGCCGGGACTGGGAAACTGGTCAGAGCTGAGGGAAAGATTGATGGTGCTAAATACAGGGATATTCTTGAGCAGAACCTATACCACTCTGTGCATGAGTTGAGGCTAGGACGGAGGTTCACCTTCCAGCAGGACAATGACCCCAAACACACGACTAAAGCAACACTTGAGTGGTGGAAGGGGAAACATGTAAATGCGTTGGAATGGCCTAGTGAAAGCCCAGACCTCAATCCAATAGAAAATCTGTGGTCAGACTTAAAGATTGCGGTTCACAAGCTCAAACCATCCAACTTGAAGGGGCTGGAGCAGTTTTGCAGGGATGAATAGGCAAAAATCCCAGTGGTAAGATGTGGTAAGCTCATAGAGACTTATCCAAAGGGACTTGGAGCTGTGATTTTCGCAAAAGGTGGCTCTACAAAGTATTGACTTTAGGGGGGTGAATAGTTATGCACATTGACTTTTTCTGTTATTTTGTCCTATTTGTTGTTTGCTTCACAATAAAAAAACATCTTCAAAGTTGTGGGCATGTTCTGTAAACTAAATGATGCAAATCCTCAAACAATCCATGTTAATTCCAGGTTGTGAGGCAACAAAACACAAAAAATTCCAAGGGGATGAATACTTTTGCAAGGCACTGTAACAACCTCATATACGCAGATAATACTGCTCTGATGTCTGAATGTGAGGAAGAGCTAAAAGACCTATTGATGAACTTGAAAGAAGAGAGCACAAAAGCTGGCCTACTGCTCAATGTTAAAAAGACAAAGGTCATGGCAAACTGCAATCTCAGTTCCTGGCAAATAGATGGGGAAGAAGTGGAGGCAGCGACAGACTTTTTTCCCTTGGGATCCAAGATCTCTTCAGATGGTGACGGTAACCATGAAATTAAAAGACGTTTGCTTCTGGGGAAAGCTATGGCAAGCTTGGACAAGCTAGTAAAAATATATCATACTATCAACAAAGGTCAGCATAATTAAAACTATAGTATTCCCAGTAGTAGCAAACATATGTGAGACCTGGAACATAAAGAAGTCTGAGCGCAGTAGAATTGATGCCTTTGAATTGTGGTGTTGGAGAAACTGCTCATTTGGACTGCAATAAGATCCAATAAACTGATACTTCAAAAAAATCAAGGCAAAGAGTTCACTGGAAAGTATAATGCTGTGGCCTGCAGGGTCACGGAGAGTCGGACACCACTGAACTACTAAACAACAAGAAATAAAATATACAATAGAAACACTATTTAGTTATGCATTTTTTGTAATCTCAAGCATTTTGTGGACCACCTGAATGAACCTCACAGTAAACATCTTATTAACCTGTGCCTTATAGGACCACTCCAATATAGGGACAATATCATCTTTGTGAAGTATGTTACAAACTTCCACTATTGGTAGCTATTTCAGCAATGCTCATAAAAGCTATTTTAGGGAAAAAAATTAAGTTTAGCATGCTCTGTTTGTGTCTGGGACCTCTTGTATTGGACTCCAAAAGGTAATAGGAGGGAGGATTGTTCTACTGTGAGTTGCATTTCCATTTAATCTTTCTGTTATGATTCACAACTTTGTAGCAGTAACAGAAATGCAGTGTTTATTAAAACAGGAATGCTATAGTGTATAAACAATATAATTCAATGATAAATTGTTAGTTTTGCATGCCTTGTGGTGATTAAAAAACTTGTTATAATAGTGGGAACAGGTTTTTCTCAATGCTTCAGTTCTCGATACTGGATAATTCCATCACAGTGGACGGAGATTAGAGAAATCTTTTAGTGAATACTGTGGTAGTGTTCATGTCTAGAGTTATTTGCATACACCATACCTTTAACGTGCCCCAAAAAATGCCTGGAAGCGATTGGTTGTAATAGATTGTAATAGGATGTGTGTTAAATAGGAAAGAGAGCTAGTGAATAATCGTATGGCAATGCATTTTTAGGAAGTTTTCTATGACACTTTAGTGAATCGCCTCCATTAACCCAAGTGCAAAATGGTATCTCAGCATTTTATATGTGCGTATTATGTGTAAGTAACTCAGTGAACATTTGCCAATTACAACAGTTTATTATGAGAATAATTTACATTTTATTTGGTTTTAGTTTTTCTTTTCATGGTTGTTTAAATGTTTTTATCCAATGTTTTGCTGTTTTAATAAATAAATCAAATCTATTTATCTGTTGGTCATCAAATTGGCCTCTGTCCGTAGACAATTTCAGTGTAATTATTGTGTTTTCAAGAAATGTATAAATGCCAGGGTAAACCTCAGGCAGAAGTTGAGATCAAAACAAACAAATTACGGATATCTAACCTATGTTTATAAGACCGTTCTCTCAAGGGAAATCAGAAAAATAGAATGGTCTTCCTTTTTACAATAATTGCCTCAGAATCTGTATCTGAATTTAGAGCTTTACCTGCTGAATTTTCAACCGCTGCAACCTTACTATATGCAGCCAATCTGAAAAGAAAAAAACATATACCTGTTAGTTTTAGTAATAGCATGCCCGCAAATTTGCCTGCAACTGTACATATAACACTTAAGTAATCTTTTCAAGAATAAAATTCTAATACAAAATTTTAGTGTGTGGTAGTAGCTAGCGTGGGATTGAAAAGCTGAAGAACATGATAAAAAATAAGGGGCAGTAAATATACTGATTATGGTGTAAATATGAAGTTCAAAAATGAAAAGGAAGAAAGACTACTAGAGATAAAGATACAGTCCTCTGATTTTAATCTAACACAACAATATACCTTTATGCATTTAATAATCAATATTTAATATGAATAAATATAAGATAAACAATTTTGTAAATTCTTAGATGTATTAGAGGACAGAATAGATGACGAGTGTAAATAAATCATTGTAGAAAACAAAAGAGAAAGAAAAGACATTGAATGATGACAAAAATGGGTGTCTTTTCTTTTTCTTTTGTTTTCTACTATGGTGTAAATATGCACAGAACGATCTGATATCTAAATAGTGTGCTAACTAAAGTATACAAAATAAGATTTAAAGATGATAAATAGATAGATAGATAGATAAAAGGTACTGTAAAAAAGTAAATGCAGAAAGAGAGGACCACCCTCCCCCCCCCCCCCCCCCCAGTCTCCACCTCTGCCCGTTATTTGTATTTAAAATGTAAGCTTTATTAAACTTTAGGGTGGCTTTATTGTTTTTCCAGCCCTTGCTATGGCTATCATTTTCACCTCAACTCAAAGTCGGTTTCTACTCATCTACGAACCTTTCTGTACTATACTTTCACCCATTGCTCCTAAATCTTCTGCCCTCCAATTTCAATGTATGACCCCTTTTTATTGCATTCCTCTCTTTCAGCAAGATACCTGTTACTTGAACTTCATTGTTATTATTCATCATCTTTAACAAAGCAAAGGCAACGCAGATACTCCCCTCCATAAAGAAAGATACAAAATCTACTTAAAAAAGTTCTGTAGTGCTTAACACCGAATTACTTAGGTACAAATATAATCACACTCAAAAAACTTTAATAGGCACTTAACAATTACGCAATAAAAAAGAGGGATTCGCTTAGGTTACATAAACCCACCAGTATGACTCAACTTCAAATGTAAAAAAACTCCATCTCCACGGTTTACCAAATCGAGGTAACAAGAGCGAAATAAATGTGGTGGGGTTAAGTAACCTAAGTGAATCCTTCTTTTTTATTGCATCATTGTTAAGCTCCTACTCCCCTCCGTACATACATACGTAATATTACAGTTTGTGCTAAGACGCCCAGGAAAGTGATCACAAACTATGTATATGTAAATATAAGCTATAGTGCTTGTTTGTGTATATAATTATGTTGCTCCGTAGAAGCAATAGGCAAAACACGAGTTAGGCTGCTTCTGATGGTGTTAAAGCTTCAAGATGTTAGGAACTTGAGGACTTGCAAGGGCTTTAAAAGCCCTTACGTATGCTCCCCCTCTGCTCCTAACCCCCACCCACTCCTAATGTAAACCCCCATGATGAAAGGGGTCCCAATCAGGACCCCCGCAGGGTCCCCACATGAACCACATGATGCAGGGGTCCCCATTGGGACCCCTGCAGGGTCCCCACATTAAGCCCTTGCTGCAGGGGGCCCAATTGGGACTCCCGCATCATTTAAAATCAAAATATCTGCCTTGCAGGTCCTTAAAGGATTTTAAAGGTCCTTAAAGGACCCACGCTACAATTGCAATTAACCCCCACATAAAATTAACCCCATCACTTATGGGGCTCTATACAGACTCCCATTAGCCTCTAATTAATCCCATCAGTCCTATAAGGGTCTGTATAGACCCTTATGGGACAATAATGAACCCTGACATTAACACTATAAGTGCCATGATGGTGCACTACACTATTATCCATCCCAATAAATCTAAATTAACCCCCCCTAAGTAATTAACCCTATTTAACCCTTACCATACCTAATTAACCCTATCTCTAACTACTTAACCCTATCTAGTCCTATTTAACCCTAACTGTACCCATTTAACCCTAACTGTACTTAATAAACCCTAACTGTACATAATTACCCCTAACTGTACCCAATAAAGCCTAATTGTACCTAATTACCCCTAACTGCACATATGTTACCCTAACTGTAGTCAACAAACCCTAACTGTACCTAATTACCGCTAACTGTACCTAATTACCGCTAACTGTACCTAATTACCCCTAACTGTACCTACTTACCCCTAACTGCACCTATTTAAACCTAACTGTACCCAACAAACCCTAACTGTACATAATTACTCCTAACTGTACCTAATTACCCCTAACTGTACCCAATAAACACTTTACTGGGCCTAATTACCCCTTACTGTACCCAATAAAGCCTAATTGTACCTAATTACCCCTAACTGCACATATGTAACCCTAACTGTAGGCAACAAACCCTAACTGTACCTAATTACCGCTAACTGTACTTAATTACCCCTAACTGTACCTAATTACCCCTAACTGCAGCTATTTAAACCTATCTGTACCCATCAAACCCTAACTGTACCTAATTACTCCTAACTGTACCTAATTACCCCTAACTGTTCCCAATAAACCCTAACTGTACCCAATAAACCCATATCCTATTAATCCCTATCCAATTAACCCCTATCCTATCCTATTAACCCTATCCTATTAACCCATATCCTATACTATTAACCCCTACCCTATCCTTTTAACCCTATCCTATCTTATTAACCCCTACCTTATCCTATTAAACCCCCCTCATGTGTGGACCCTGCGGGGACCCCGCAGCAAGGTTTCCTTTAGTGATCCTGCGGGAGTTCCTGCAGGTTTTATTGATGTTTGATGATGGTTTAATTTACTATTGGCTCTGAGCAGTAGCTACGGGTTTGCATGCTCAAGCCCTGCTCTGCTTACATATGGAACCAGGGCTTACGGTTATTGGATCTCGGGCAGCGATTCGCGGCCTTCTTTAATTGAATAACACTGGAATTGTAGCACAGTGAGAGCCCACAACACACCCACAGATTTGGCCTACTGCGATCAAGTTGCGGGCTTGGAATTGAATGTGGCTCATAGATACTAGGATATTTTGTTTCCTATGTTAGTGAGACAGTATTTGGAGTATTTAGAGCACACTTAGGCCCCAATTCAATTGCCCAAATTGTAATTACTGGAGCTTGTAATGTAGCCCGTAAAAGTTTCTGATAGTCAATTGGCTACATCTTGCTACTCAATTCATTTGAGAGTTACAGGCTCAAAATCACTGGGGTTGTAAAAAACGTAACTCCTTTCTATCTACTCCTTTGATGTGTCACGCCTGCAAATGTTACCAGTGCTAATCCATATACAATTACAAAATTCAACAAGCCCGCAACTGCCTCTAAACCAATAAATGGCAAATATATCTGTACTTTACCTTAAAATACTGAGAAAGTAATGAAAGGCATTAGAATGAATTGCATAACAGTGTCAAGCTCCCAATTCTGCAATAAACATTTTTTTTTTTTACTTTTTATTTCTGTGTTATATCATTTATGAGATTCAAGGAGTTAATACATATCAGGCCACCCACATGTACTAGCACAGTTTCTTCATTAATTTTTATTGATTTCTACATTGCTGGATTGTAGTTTAAACTCCATGTTTTACAGATGTCATGATGACGGTCTTATTTACTATTGGCTCTTTTTAAACTGTAATTGATCTTGCCCTGAATTGCTACGTACGGTTCATGGTTTACGGTTTTAGGCTTTAGCCCTCTAATTGCCTGCTTGAGTTGATTGAATACTGTAACAAATTTCATACATGCGGCCTGAATGAAAGCAATTATGGGCTTGTAATTGAATGGGGGCAATAGTGTCCTAGGCTCTAACACTTTGGCCTCCATCCAATGGGGGTGGGAGGGGCAGCAATGACAGGCAAAGTGAAGGTGAGGCCATGGGTAATGAAATGGAGAGAAAGGGTGGCTCAGGGGAGAGAAGCAATTGGCAGCGGTGAAAGTGTACATGCAGCAAGAGGGAGGAGCTCCGAGGCCGACTGGACACCATGAAAGGGAGCAACAAACTTGTAACAAGGGAGGAAACAGCCGAATCAAGCAGCAGAGAACACTGGAGTAATAAACAGCAAAGCAGCACTGGTAAACAGGTAAGGGGTAGGTAGCTAGGCTTTTTTTGGTAGTATTTGGAAGAGATGGTCCCTCCCACAACTCCAGATTAATTAACCTGACACATTATAAATATGTAATTTTGCACAATAGTTGAATATTTCACCACTCACAAACTCTGCTGTTCATTTTTTTTCAAGAAAAGAACTGTTCTGTGTTTTTCAGTGAGAAAGATTTATAATTACCATACTGGGTGTCACTGTCTTATTTGGAAACAATGTCAGCTCTGTGAACTTCCTAGAACATTGCCCTGGGAGCCATATAGGTAGAAATGTGTAGTTAAGAGTACACCTCCATGTAAGCTTAGTAAGGAAGCGAGAAAGAGACTTCATAAGTAGCCAAATTAAGCTAATCAGAAAAGATATTCCCAAGGCATATCACTTCCTGCAAGGAGAAATATGTATAATATGCAATGTCTGTTCTAAGTCTGTTTAAATAAATGTAATAATAGGTGTAAAAACAGGGTGACCTCTGCAGAGAGGCATCCCTAGGTACTTACCTACTCTGCCTAATGGTAGATCTGGGCCTGGAATTTAAATAAGTGAAACAACATTTCAGTCAAAGTGATAGGGACAAACATAGTAAAGGAATTCAAGTAAAGTCAAGATTGGTTGATCTTATGATTTTATTAGATTTTGTAATATTTATTGAATAGGAAGTTGAAGGTAGAGGTTCCCAGACTAGTGACATGGGATCTACACTTTCTAGTTTGTCTTAGCGTTCATAGATGATATAATTCCATAAAATGCTAAGATCAATTAGTAAATGACCCTTTAGTAATAAAAATTTTATAAAACATCTTGTAAGAGAGACAGTACAAGCACAAATTGGTTGATAAAATACTAATTCACCATATGTTAGGGATTTTTTTGCTGGGGTGACCAGTTCTTTTGCATTGCTCAAATAAATGTGTGTGACCAGTTGAAGTATATTTTTGTTGCTCCATTGAAACATTTTGCCTTTTGTTCTTTTTTATATTCATTTTCTATTACTAACAATTAAAATACATCACCCACAAACAGCAAACATTTACAAAGTTTATACAGTGCTTGTATTACTAGATTTGTTATTGATTGTATTTGGTACATGTGGATATTCATATTAATAGACCTGAGGACCGCTAATTATTATTGGACAATATTCATTTTTATGTTTATTAATATGGATTACTGATATGTTTGCACCTTCACATAATAACATTGTGGCATTTTTTCCAAATAATTATATTTCTTAGATTTTTCAGAACAGAGCTTAGTATTTAATTCTAACCTCTTGAGTGTTTATTATTCATGTATTCACTATTATTATATTCACTGTAATTGTATGCAGACATTTCTTCATTTGCTTAAACACCTAATCAGCGTGCAGCATTTACTATGAAGTTATTGATATCACTTCATTTTTACATACTTGTTATAACAGCACATGATAATTTACATCGCTCTTCCATTATACAGTAAATTGGATAGGTTACAAAACAATTCATATTTGTATTGTGCATATTTTATAGAACTTATGATTACATTTATAGCATTTTTGGATATCTATTATCATATGAACAGTGTCCTGTCCTCAGTGCACAGGACAATTGCGCAACGTGACTAACACGCCAACATATGCGAGCGCACAAGCCAATTGAGCGGCCGACAACTGCGCGTCGGGGTGAGGTAAAGTGGGCATAGGGGTGTTAGGCTTAGGGGTCATAGGCGTAGGGGTTTTAGGGTTAGGCTTAGGAGTGTTAGGGGTCTTAAGGGTTAGAGTTAGGCTTAGGGGTCTAAGGATTAGGGTTAGGCTTAGAGGTCTAAGGGTTAGGCTTAGGGGTCTAAGGGCTAGGTGTAGGAGTATAAGGGTTAGGCTTAGAGGCTCAGGGTAAGGGAGGGTTGAGGGTATTAGGGTACGTAGGGCCTCATTTAATTGCGATTTGGCCAATTGAATAGGGCTCTATATAAGCACAGAGCATATTTTCTACAGAAGTTTTTAGTTAGTGAAGATCTTGCATTTGGATAGAAATTCACTAACTAAAAACTTCTGTAAAAAAATATGCTCTGTGCTTATATAGAGCCCTATTCAATTGGCCAAATCGCAATTGAATGAGGCCCTTAGATAGTTCAAGCTAGTTATATATAGTCTATAGACTATAATGGGGACAGTTGTCTGTCTGACAAGGAGTAAGTATACTTATATCATTGCTTATATTTTTGGATATTATATGATGTGTTTGGAAGTCTGATATACATAACCACTCAAAATCCACTTTTATAGCTTTTGCAAGTGGTATCTGCAAAATGATGGAATCTAAGTAGCTTTTCCTCATGGACCATTTATGTGTAGCTATCAATCCCAATATATTCTATGTTCTTAAAGGGACAGTTTTCATGTTAAGCCTATTTTTTAGTTCAGGGGTGGACACGTTTGGTCCTGCAGAGCCACACACAGCCCTGGGTTTGAGAATTTCCTTTAGTGTACAGGTGGGTTAATCAGGATGACTCAAGAAGTGATTGACTCACCTGTGCACAGCTGGGATATATTCAAATCCAGTCCTGTGTGTGGCCCTCCAGGACCAAACTTGGGAACCCCTGTTTTAGTTTGCCATTATTTAACATTAAAAATACATGTGCAAACAGCAGCATAATTAAAACTTTAGACAGAAAATACAATTTAAAAACACAGCTTACATCACTGCTGAACCCCTCCGCACCTCTCTCATAATCCTAAGCAATACTGAAAGGAGGTTGATGATTTAAACTGTGATACCATTATTCCAGCCTTACTACAACAGCCTAATCATTGTCATTGCAGATTGACAGCCTTATTAAATTCCAGCCTCGTAGATAAGAGGCTTCAACTTAAATCCTACGTACTGCAAATTTTTTAAAAGTTACGACTTTATTAAATTAGCCCTGTTGCGAGCAACATGTAAGCTACGCAGCAGGGCCGTATGAACACTGCAATAATGTACATGAGGAGTGAAAGCCTGCGAGATGATCTCGCAGGCTCCCGCACATGATCAATTAGTGCAGGGACCTCCGCGGCAGTCCCACACATAAGCCCTGCCATGGGGGGTACTCCAACTACCCCCCGGCACCTAAAATTAACCCCCCTCTATGTGGGGGTCCCCATCGGGACCCCCGAAGTGTACCCACATTAACCCCTTTCTGCAGGGGTCCATAGGGACCCCCGCAGCCCCCCCCCCACATTAATCCCTTATATTGTATGTATTGTAATGTATTGTATGTATGTATTGTATTGTTTATGTCTTTCCTTTTCAGGTGTATAATTATTTTTTCTGTAGTGGGGTGGGTTATTTTTGGTGACTTAGGTTTTTTTATTTTCTGTAAGGTAGTTTATTTTTTATTTTTGGTGACTTAGGTTTTTTTATTTTCTGTAAGGTAGTTTTTTTATTTTTGGTGACTTAGTTTTTTTTATTTTCTGTAAGGTATGTTTTTTATTTTTGGTGATAGGTTTTTCATTTTCTGTAAGGTAGGTTTTTTTATTTTTTGTGACTTAGGTTTTTTTATTTTCTGTAATTAGAGTGGTGGGGGGGGGTATTAGGGGGTAGGTAGTGTAAGTGTTAATAGATTAATGTAGAGGGGGGTTAGTTTAGATTTAATGGTCTATTGGGGGTTATAGTTTAGTGTTGGTAGTTAGTGTCATGATGGTCCTCGAGGACCATCATGGCACTTATGTGGTTAATGTTAGGGTTTTAACAGCCCCATAAGGGTCATAATATACCCTTATGGGACTGATAGGGTTAAATAGAGGCTTATGGGGGTCTGTATTGACCCCCATGAGTTATAGGGTTAAATAGAGGCTTATAGGGGTCTGTATTGGCCCACATGAGTTATGGGGTTAATTTTAGTTGGCCGGGGTTAATATTTTTTAGCGCGAGTCCTTTCAGGACCTTTACGGTACTTTAAGGACCTGCGAGGCGGGAAATAAAAAAATGTAAATGCAGCAGGTTCACGATCGGTGCCGATCGGGTACCCCCGCGGCAAGGGGTTAATTTGGGGGGCCTGCGGGCGTCCCTATGGACCCCTGCAGCAAGGGGTTAATGTGGGGACACTTCGGGGTTCCCGATGGGGACCCCCAGCATAGAGGGGGGTTAATTTTATTTGCCACAGCCGGGATTGTTAATAGTGTGCCGTGGGCCCTTTAAGGAGCCGCGGTGGGGAATTTAAAACTTTAAAATGGAGCTGGGGCCTGATCTATGCTGATCGGGGACCCCCGCTGCAAGAGGTCAATGTGGGGACACTTCAGGGGTTCCGATGGGTACCCCCAGCATAGAGGGGGGTTAAATCTATTTGCCACGGCAGGGATTGTTAATAGTGTGCCATTGGCCCCTTAAGGAGCCGCGGCGGGGAATTTTAAACTTTAAAATGGAGCGGGGGCCTGATCTATGCAGATCGGGGACCCCCGCTGCAAGGGGTTAATGTGTGTGTGGGGGGGGTGCTGCAGGGGTTCCGATAGGGACACTTGCAGCATGTATATGTGTATAGGAAGCAGAGGGGAGCCTCACACGGCTGTCTCGGGCTGCTCCGATGCAGCACGTAGAGGCTTTAGGAGCCCTTGCTGGCACTTTTTGTGCCCGTAGGGATTCTTCCGAGGTGCAAAATTCACCTCATAGATTTAAGGCTGCGTGTGACTCCGTAGTTCTCTTTTTCGGAGTCTTCTCGCAAAGCAGGTTGCGAGAGATTCGGACCTCGCAAACAGCAAAACAAATGCCTTTTGCTAGGACCGAGAGAACTACGAGGGATAATTTAATGAGGCCCTAAATGTTTCGGGGTTTAGATATAGAAGGATAGGATATAATGAGATGTCAGATATTGTTTAATGTCTAACCAGCATTTGCTATCTGGGGAACTGGATTGTCTGTTAAATTTGTAATATGAATTTTGTATTTTTAGGATATATTATATTTAGAATGGTTTTAAATGTATTAAGTTTCAAAGGTGTGGACTTCTTTTATGTATTTTACTCTTGTGGGCATCAAATTCTACCATACCATGCAAAATGCTCCTTTAGCTTTGTTTCTTGCATTTTCTTTATCATAAACAAGACTTTTACCAGGCTGCTTTATTCTTTGCATTTCAATGTATAAAGCAATCAGGTCATAGCCTTATTTATGATAAAAAATGTTTTAACAAGGAGCTCACAGGGGGATATAAAAACAAACAATTTATTATAGAAACATACAGTACAACAATTTCAGATAATCAAATAATTTTGACTGCCCAACATAAAGAATACTATTGAATGTTTTTTGATGGAAGGCTTCTTCATGATGATGGAATATATTTTGGTTAAGATCAAAGGAGTCAAACATAAAACCTGCCTCGTAGATAGAAATCTGAAATGTGTCCGGGCACATATGGAAACAGAAAGACAAAACGTCATCTTTTACAGTCTTTAAGTTGCTGAAAACCATGAATACATTTCAAAGCAGACGAGTGGAACACTCATTTATTTCCAATGTCACATGAGGACACAAATGTACTCGATACCTCAAAGTAGAACAGACATAAATGAAGCAGTTACTATACGTGGGAAGATGCCTTTGTGTATATGAGTTGACAGTTTGAATTATAGTCTGTATCTTTCAAAGCACAATAATGAAAATCTACAAAAAACAGTACAAAAGAATATAATAATTGTAAAAAAAAATTAGGAAGCTTTTGAAAATTTGTTTTGCTTAGTGGGTTACTACTGTATAATCTGGTATAAAAATAAATGTGCACATGCAGATGAATGTGTGTAAAAATATATATGATCAGTAAATATATGAATGAATAGTAAATTTACTAAAACATTGAATATATTAGAAGATATTATTTGATATTGGCATGGATTTAATCACTGTATTCTTTGTTTCTTTGCCATTATGACAAGATAAGCAGATAATCTGATGTATGGCAATAACTAAAAGGGCTAAAACATATATTAAATGCATATATGAACACCCAACTCACACACATACATGTACAAACAAATCTCACATTTATTTTACCAACGATTCTTAAACTGATGCCTCAAATATTAAAATACACAAGCATTTAATTAAAAGCAACACAATCCAATATCTATAGTAGTGAAGGGATATTCTCAGACCTGACACAGTTTGGTATATATATCAAGGTGGGGATAAGTGGTGTTAAAACGTAGAGTTAAATGTCCCCACTTTCACATTTTACAATAGGAGATAGGTTCAAGTTTATCCCTGCTTGATAAATAAGCTCCTTTGGAAAATACAGGAAGTGGAGATATGTTGGGGTATATTCATCAAACTAGGTAAAAAATGGCAGAAGTGGGGATAAACCTATTTATCAAGCATGAATAAAATGTAACTCTCTTTGATAAATAGTCACTATAAAAAACATAGGACGTTGGAATTTTTTAACTCAACCTTTTTTACTGTAATTAAAATACACGGCGAGTTAGCACTGATCATCAATACCTTATGGGAAAGGCTTAGAAATTTGTAAATACTTTATTTCTATGAGAATTTAAAAATCTGAATGTATTCATTTTACAATTGTTTAAATTCATAATCACTCGTGATTATTTCCTGTTTGGAAAAATGAAACATCAACAAGGAACAGCCATGGGCACTAAACTGTTCCTTGGATGAGGGTTAACTAGATATGTTGTCTTTCAGATTAAAATGCTGATTTAACAGATATAATTGAATTATGTATTTGCTTAATTGACGATGAACTGATTATTTTTGGAATGGAGATGAATTGACCTTTGTAGATTGATGGAAAAACAAAATACCAATGATCTTGGTATTAACTTATCAAGCAAATATCACATACATAAAACAGTTTTCTGTAAGTCTATAACAAGTAATATCTTGCTCCATTTGAAAAGCCACCATCCAAAAAGCACCTATTGGTCAATATTTGCGTCTAAGAAGAAATTGTAGTGAATTAAAATGACAGGCCAAAAATGTAAAGAAACTATTTCAGAACAGAGGATACTGTCACCATTGCTTCAAAAAGGCATACCAGAGAGAATTCATCCAAATTAGGGAGGAAAAGGTAAAAAAAGATGGTAGAAAACAATGGATTTGGAATTTGGGAACATTCAATGCTCAAATATAAAATCTATATTGCAAAATACATTGGCATATTTTGAAAAAAGGGAGAGAGAGAATGACTAGCTAAGGTGAGACCAAATATAATTAGGAGTGGAACTTATGCCCCATAGGCTTTAATTCACCCAGCAGAAACAAAGCAAGGGGTGTTGTTGTGGTAGAGGTTTAACAGCAAAATGTATGCAAAAATAAAATCACACTTTGATTAACATCATAGACAGCATGGCAGGAGTTACCACAGTGTAACATTGTCTCCATTCTTAGTAGAAATAAATATAGTGATTGAAATATATCCTTTTTTAATATCAAATAAAAAAAATTGTATAACACAAATGTAGTTTACCCTAAAATGAAGGAGTTAAAATGACAGAACCTACACCTCCTGTGAGGTTCACAGAGTAACAGGGAATAATACTTATGAGAGGAAAAGGGAATAAACTGCAGTAATCCAAAATGCCATTAAGTATATGAATAATGGCAGTAATAATTGAGTAATAATAAAGGAGATAGAGAATTATATTTTATTAAAAGTAAGTTCCATTGACAATTGGTCGGTTATAGAACAATCTACTTTTATTTTAAAATACTGTCCTATATTTATGTCTGTTTAAGTGAAGTTTCATTACCATTGTGGATTATTGTAGAAGAATAATATCCATATAAGTGGATAAAACTGTTTTATGGTATCTTATAGTAACATATAATATAATGCCTTCTTAGAATGTATTTGGAGAATTGAATATTGCAGGTGGACACAATAAATGAATAAATATAATGCAGAAGTTTGAGAGGCTTTAAGAAGAATAGAAAATCTCACATTTTTATGTAACAGGAATTCTGTGTCTATCTGCAATACATTTTCAATAAATAGTAGTTTATCTATAATGGAACTTTAAGAAAAACAAAGAAGTAATATAAAATGAAGTATAATTATTTAATGATATCCTACAATACAATATGTTCTCTCCTCTTTCTGAAACATCTACCAAGATATTTGTATAACAATAAAAAGACATTTACATTATAAAATGGGCACTTTAATAAACAGAGGAAATAATTAACATCTCTCATTAATACCTACAGTACATAAAAGAGAAAATGTATGTAGATGGTGCTCCTAATGAGACAGATTGGTGGTTGAAACCCGTGTCCGACACAAGCAGATGATGTCAGAAATAAGGGACAGCAGTGTAGGGAGCAGAAGAAAGTTTGTATGAACACTAAGACAGAGAGCTACAGCATGGTAAGTAAAATGAAGTGGTATAAAGTACAGTGAGGTCTTCAAAATATTTTTTTTGTTTAACAAGTAATATCTATTAGGCAATGGTATATCACATTTCAAAGAGTAAGCATTCATATTCGGTAGATACATCTTTCACATATATAACTTCATCCTGTACCTTTTATCCGCAAACTTGGAGTATCACATTGTTAGATTATTAAACATTAATATTATTATATTATTAGTATATATGATTATTATTATTTCATTATACCCTCCCCTGAAAGCCATTTGCCAAAGCCTATTTTTTTTTTTAAATTTAACATATTGTATTTTCTCAAATGTATAACCTTAATACAGTCCCCTTCCCAACTGGGGAGAGAGAGAGAAAAAAAAAATCATAGAACAGTTCTTTCACAAATTAACCAAGCTGAAAAGATAATGTCATGTAATTCTTACCTCCGTCCACCTCCACCAGGGCCACTCACTCCCCTAAATCCCATTGCTTAACAGCTTGTGCTGGACTCCAGTGAGATACTATCGAGTTCCATTAACCATGGAGCCCAAATATCCCTAAACTTAGCAACTGAGTCCTCCAAGAGATGGGTTATTCACTCATTAATCAAAATCAAATGTAACTTATTCTTAACTGCCTGCAGGCTCAAGTTTGGGGACTTCTACTGCCGAGCAATGTGGCTTTTTGTGGCCAGCATCAGAAACTGCAGTAGCCGATTCTGATGAGATGTTAGCAGCGAGCAGGAAAGGCCCAGGAGGCGGACCTCAATGGACTTGTCTTCAAAACATTTTAAGTAAGTAGTTGTTTAGATCTGGATTTAGATAGACTTTGATGTATTAAGCGAGGGTTCTTTACAAATAAGTAGCTAATAGTTCTTATGGAATAATTACATGTAGAATTACTCGATAGTATTTGTGAGTTGTTATTTTGTAATTTATAAAAAACATTTGAGTAGATACACCTATACAAAATAAATCTTTTTTTGGTTAAAATATTACAGGTCTCTATCCTAATAGACAATAGTTGCTAAAATACAATGTTAAAATACCCATGAACAAAACACAAGCCCAGAGCTTAATACTAACCTACCTGTCCTACAAACACCTTTACTTTCACGCTCTACAATGATCCAGTATAAGCATGCTATGCATGTTCCCTGGGGTATATTAATAAATATTAAATAAAATAGGCTTAATCTGATGGATCTTAACTACACTGTACACATGAGAGCTTAGCTATAATCAACATTTGGATGTGCATGTATATGTGATTAATAATACATTGGATGTCACCTACTGTCAAGTGCATGTGCACATATCATTGAGCTGTTTGATGTAGAAGACAGACATGCTGATTTATCTTTTGGACTTTAAGGGAGAGTAGCAAGGTGGAACACAGTGCTAAACAATGAGAACATACATTTATTTTGCTCATTTGACAATCACAAATGGATTGGATGATTCACAAACCTTTTGGGAGAATGCTCTGTAGACAGATGTCAAAAGTGGAACTTTTTGGGCAACATGGGTCCCATTATGTCTGGCATAAAAAAACAGCATTTACCAGGACATGGACAAAATAAACCATTAATTCGAAAATTATTAAGGAGAATGTCTGGACATCTGTCATGAAATTAAAGTGAAGCTTAGTTGGTCTTGCAGCAAGGCAATGATCCAAAACAAAAAAACAAGTTCAGAATGGTTGGAAAGAAGCACATTTAAAGTTTTGAAGAGGCCTAGTCAAAATTCAGACCTAAACCTAAAAGAGATGCTGGGTCAGGAACCTAAAGGAGCAGTTTATGATAGAAAACCTAATAATGTACTGTGTATGAATTAAAGCTGTTCTGTGAGAAAGACTCATTAAATTACAGGACATGTTTTGTTGCATTGATTGCTGCTAAAGATTGTGCAAGAGGGTTAAGTGTAAGAGGGTAATGACTATACCACACAGAAGATTTGGGCATTGGATAACCATGTTTATTAAATATAAAATAAGTAAAAAAGGTGTTATTAGTTCAATCAGATTCCCTTTATTACTATATTTTGTCTAAAGATCAGTGTGCAATTTATTGATAACAAAACTATATATAATATGTTAAATATTCTCTTACCTTAAGTGCATTTTTAAAGTTGTTTTAATCACAAGGTATTTTACAGCAATTTAGATTAATTTAGACACATGGACATGCACTTGTGGTTAGTACCTGAGTTTTTGGCCTTGATTTATCTGATATTTTGTTCTCTAGTGTTAATAGATTGTGGACAAGTTATTGCTGTCCTTGTTTGGTGCTCTATAGAGACTCATTAACATTCAACATTAGAATCTGCATTGGTGGTTCTGTTTCTGTTACTCTCTATACCTACATAGATTGATATCTCTCAGCACAATGCCAGATCGTAACTGTCAGTTTGCTCTGCAAATGACTTGATACTTCCCTCCTCTCTTGATACCTCCTCTCACTCCCACCCTCAAGACTTTTCTTGAGCTGCAATTACACTGGAACCCCTTGTGCAAAGGGCTGGCACAGAAATAGGAGTCCAATAGCTGGAAGGTCCTAGGAAACTGACTATAGAGACTCATTAACATTCAACATTAGAATCTGCATTGGTGGTTTGATGTAAAATGCCAAACACATTAATAAATACTGTAAGGATTATGTGTCAGTTATAATTAGTAGCAAAACTTTAGAAACCTTTTTGTAAACTACCGTAAGTGTTAAACATGTTATAAAGAGGTAGTGATTTACTAGATTTAACCAAAACAATTGCAACACTTTTAATCAAAGATCAATATATGAAATGAATAATAAACATCCATTGTCTTAATATATTGCAATACATTCATAACATAATTACAATCCTGCTCTTGGGCCTGATCATTACCATACAATTCCCTTCATTCTGGTTCTGTTACTTTCTATACCTGCTTAGATTGATATCTCTCAGCACAATGCCAGATCGTAACTATCAGTTTACTCTGCAAATGACTTGATACTTTCCTCCTCTCTTGATACCTCCTCTCACTCCCACCCTCAAGACTTTTCTTGAGCTGCAATTACACTGGAACCCCTTGTGCAAAGGGCTGGCACAGAAATAGGAGTTCAATAGCTGGAAGGTCCTTGGAAACTGGACTGGGACAAAAGCTCAGTTCAGTGGACTGTAGTTAGCACTGGCAAGTGCCAGACAACAGGTAGCTCTGGGTGGTGCCAGACATCAGGTAGCTCTGGGAGATGCCAGATAACAGGGGGCTCTGGGAGATGCCAGATAACAGGGGGCTCTGGGTGGTGCCAGACAGCAGGTAGCTCTGGGAGATGCCAGATAACATGTGGCTCTGATGTTATAAAGTGCAGATGCAAAGGTCAGACGACCCAGGGGTCAGGTGCAGGTGGAAGACAAAATTGGAAATCCAAGCAACAGGTCAAAGTAAAATACCAGAAGAATCAGATACAAGCTGAATCAAAGAGCAAAATCCTAATGACTGAGCATAGAGGCTCAGTTTAATTCCCGATTTATATGCTCCAGGTGGAGATGATCAGGTGTTAAATCAAAACACTAGGTCCTAGAAGTATGAGATGTTAAACTTATAGACACACTCAACACATATCTGTCCCTGGCGACAATGCAGAAAATAACTGTTGACATTGAATATACGGTCCCAAGTTTTAATCTCACCTCAGCCTTGGCCTGCCATACTTTGCCATCTGGAGACGGCGCTGACAGCCCACTCTCGTAAGGAAGCCCCTGGGCACTCACCAGGGCAGGAGCAGGACCCAAAAATTCCTCTTCATACTCAGTCTCAAAATCCTCATCCATGTCCCCCTCACTGGGTTCCTAGAGGTCATTAAAGGTGACATAGGAGGATCTAGAGGGCAGCACAGACTCTGAAATCCTAGAAGGAGACACAGGAACAACACCAAACATATTACTTGTTGGAGGAAGTAAGATGGAGGCAATCACACATAAGGACACATCCATGAAGCCAGAGAATTAAGCTGCAACAGGTGCAAGGATAATGGTGGGGAGAAAAGCTTCTTCATTATCCTTTTTCTCCAGATATCACAGGTGTGCAGGATGTGCGGATCTTAAAAGTATCAGCGCCCATGGCCAGATTACCCATTAGGCCAACTAGACAGCTGCCCAGGGGCGCTTCCCTGTGAAGGGCACCAATTTTTTTTTAAAATGGTTCCTGGCTTAAAAGAAATTAAATACTGCAGTTCGTAGACTGGCTACTAGGGGGTAACCACCTACAACAAGAGTGTTACATCAGGAAAATGAACTTACACACACGGAAAAGGCATAAATGGTCCGTGCATACCTTGCATACTCACTCACAGGGGCTCCTCCACTTCACTGCCTAGGGGCTTCAAAAAGGTAGACTAGTTCTGTCAGCACCCATAGAGCTATAATCCAATTTCTGGAGTCCACTAGTCAGTTAGAAGACTGACTAGTGGATGAGATTCAGGTGGGCAGACAGGACAAAATTTAATGAGATGGCCTGCATTACCACAATAATGGCATTGACCTTATATCTTTTGGCATGCCCATTCATTTAATGACAAAGGGGCACAAACTCTTCCTAACACCCGAAAAGCAGTCTAATACATGTAGATCCTCTTAAACTGATTCCTGGCTTTTACATTTACAGACCTCTTGGTGAAGGTTTTGTACAGTCATGATTTCACCATAGTTGGTCAGGAGCTCCCTCAACAGCTGTACTACTGCAAAAACAACACCTGTCTAGTAAGCAAGGAGAATGTGTGAACTATTTCTGCAGACTCCTTGGGTGGCTTAGTCATTCTGTAAAGGGCTGGAAATCAGAGACAGGGCAAGTTGAATCCAGTAGCAGAAAACTCAACTGGAACAGGAAATCTGGGACAGCGAACTGTAGATAGCATTGGAAGGTGCCAAATAACATGTAGTTCTGGGAGGAATCAGACAACAGGTGGCTCTGGGAGGTGTAGAAGGTATATGTAGAAGGTGCCAAACAACATGTAACTCTGGGACATGCCAGACAACAGGTGGCTCTGGGAGGTGCCAGACAACAGATGTCTCTGGGAGGTGCCAGACAGCAGGTGGCTCTGGGAGGTGCCAGACAGCAGGTGGCTTTGGGCGGTTTAATAAAAGAACAGGGAAAATTGAAGTCAGATGCCCTTGGAAGACAGAATCGGAAATCCAAAGAGGCCAAGGTCAAATCCCAAAAGAATCAGGAATCAGATACACACTGAGTTAAGGCGCAAAATCCTAATAACTGAGCGCATAGGCTCAGTCTAATTCCCTATTTACAGGCTCAAGGTAGAGGTGATCAGGTCTTAAATCCCAACACTAGGTCCTGGAAGCATAAGATGTTAAAGGCAGACACAGTTAGTACATATCTGTCCCTGGTAGCAGAGCAGAAAGCAAGTGTTGTCTCTGAGCTCAAAGTCCCAAGTTCTAATCTCTGCTTATTCTTGCTTTGCCATCTGGACAACTTGCCCCAAACGTTATCTTTGTTTTAGATCTTGCTTTCTTCCAATGAAGCCTTAAGGTTAAAATGCATCACATGAGCCAGTGGTATCTACCACATAATACTTTAAGTAAAACTTCCCATCCTAGAACTATGTTATGATATATTGAGATATATTGCTACTATTAAGTGTATTGCCCACTCAGTGTTAAAAGTACTCCTAGGCAAATTCACATTTCTGAAGGATATGAGTGATAGATTTTAAGAGACTTTATATATAAATTATTTTTGCCCACAAAGGATCATACGGTTTTACCCTAACTGAGGATGCTACAGTACAAGTATTGAAACGCATCTTTTTATGCCTATACATTTTTTAAGGTATATTATCATTATTTATTGTCTTTTATTTTTTGGGGGAATTAATAAATATTCATATTTCCCATTACAATGAATACATAGTGTTCTTAGTAGAGTGTAAGCTCTAAGTGCATGTCTGTAAACAGAGACTAGTTGTATACTGTCAGTACAAACAATTATACAGAACATACACTAGATCTTCAAGAAAGAAGATTCTCTATTGATTTAAGATACAGATTTCGAGGACTAATTATCATAAGTGATTATAATAGCTCATAATTGCTGAGGTTCCATAAGGCGAGAGTCTCTATTATTGTACGTATGACGTGATCTAAAATGCAAGAAGTGACCTGCACTAGGTTTGTGTGCCCTATCTTTCCCTCGTCCTTCTTCTTTTCTAACTACTCTCTAGACACAACAGTGAACATTTTTTTGAAGATAGCAGCACAAAACCACAAAAGCAATATTACACATTTAGGAACTAACCTATACAAGACCTTGAAATTATCACAAAGACAATGCCGATCAAGAACTACATAATTTCAAAGCGCTTTCCACACACTGGGGTTTTTATATCCCTATTATACATTGTTTTATAAATTATTTTAAGATACAGTATTCTTTGCTGGTCCAGCACATTGCTCACGTTATTAATATCTCCTTGCTTCAGATGCTTCAAGATATCACTAAAAGAAGCTTATCACCTATACTACTAACATGCACAACCTGAATACCCTGCTGCCCAAACACATGACCTATAACACACAGCCTCTTCTTTTACCTGCAGTGTATTGCTTTGATCATTGTCATTATGTATATATTACTAGAGAATGGCCCACGGTGCAAAAAAAAAATGCTGCCCCTCACTTGGCCCCTATTAAATTCCAAGCCCACAGTTCCCTTCATACAGCCCGTAAGGCTTGAAATTTGAAGCAGGGACAGAGCGATTACATTGAACAAGGCCGCAAGTACCTGGCCGGAAGACTAAACCATGTAACCGTAAGTAGCATTTCAGAGCATGATCATGATCAATTAAGCAAGCCCGTAACTACCGATTTACAAACAGCCAATAGTAAATTAGACCGTCATCATGATGTCAGTAAAACATGGTGTGTAAACGTCAATCAATTGGTGTTTAAAAGTCGGATATGCAATCGGACTCACAATTTAGAAATGTTGAAATGTATAAAAATCAATAAATCTACTGGTCTACTGCATGCGGGTTTTCCATTATATGTATTAACCCATTGATTCCCGGAATCAATATAACATGGAAATAAACCTGCAGAAAAAAAATATTTTTTTTCTGCAGATTTGTGAGCTTGAGACTGTTGTTAAATTAATTCTAATGTCTTGCATCGCTTTCTCTGTATTTTAAAGTACAATATTGATTTTTTATTTGCTTTTAGTGTTATGAACAAGTGTTTAACCCCCTTGCGAGTCCTCTCTAGTACTCGTAGGATTTTTGTCTACATTTGCCATTTACAGGTGGGAAAGCAATTGTGAGCTTGAGGAATTGTAGCAATTTAATAGCAATTTGCGATCTTAGCGATTGTAACATTTGCAGATTTAACAGAATAAAGCCTTAGCTGGGTCGGATTTGCAATTTAGACATCCACAGTTTTTCAGCCTGTAACCCGCAGATCGATTGCGGGTATCTGTTATTTCAAGATCAATGAATGTTCAAAACATAAAAAAATACCAAACTATTGATCTACTATTAAGAAATGTTAGTGTTTAGAACTTAATTGCAACTGCAGCATTACAGAACAATGCAGAGCTTGTTCCTAATTTATATAATACCAATGTATAAAAACACTTCATAAGGAAAGCCTTTCTTAACTTTGTCAAGCTTCTAGTGTTACAGCAGACAAATATATGGGGGCCAAGCACAGAGGGAAATTCATATTTGGTAATATCATTTGATTTAATCACACTACATCTTTATCATCTCGTGCTCCATTTTGCGTACCATAGAAAGATCTCAGCCATCATGCCATGCAAAGTATTATACAAGACAGCTAGTAACTTTAGTTGAATAAAACTTGAGTAAAATAAGCTGGAATGCTTCAGTGCAGATACTTTGCATCTTACCAATTATAAAATGTATGAAATGTAATTTTACAAATGTTCATTATGCTTTATTTAATGAAGGAACTTTGTTATTATGCTTGAGAAGAGCAGACTTTATGCATTAGAAAAGTTTTAGTTTGAATTAAAAGCTGCAAGGGTAATATGTTCTCTTAATCTCTTTACAAACTGTTTTTGAAACAAAGTTTCAACCAGCTTATGACTATTTCCATTTAATATGTGTCAACTGAGTATGGATCTCTATGGAAAAATGATCTACTCCCTGTAGTGGCTGAATGTGATGCAGCTAAAAATACAAGAGGTGGTTCTGACTTTTTTCAGTAAGCAGTTAGTATAGGGATTACAGTTATCAATAACATAGCAAAAATCATATTTCTAATGTTTAAAACATACTCTTTTAAATGTAAAATAGCAAATTAGTAAGTTTAGTGTTTAACTATTTATACCAAAAATTACATAATTTGCAAATGTCTGAATAAAAAAAGATATAATGTAAATAGGATTACTATTTTACTATTATTATATTTTAACCATTTTTATATTTTATTGCGATTCAAAAAAATACAATTCAAAGGTCAGCACAAGTTTCATAATCATTTTTGGAATAATTTTTCAAACTATATGTGAAATTTAAATTGTGTGGAAAAAGTCAGTTAACTGTTTTTTTTTATATTTAATGCAATGAACACTGAAAGTTTTCAGATACATTTCCAGTTTAGAGCTATGTTAGTGGTTGATATGTAGTTAACAGTTTAGGTTCTATGGGGAGTAGTAGGTGATTAAGTTCTGGTGAATTTATGGTAGACTTTTGGAGTAAGGTAAGTTTGGGGATTTTGATAGACATAGGGCCTCATTCAAATCCGATTTGGCCAATTGAATATGGCTCTATATAAGCACAGAGCATATTTTCTTATAGAAGCTTTTAGTTAATGAAGACCTTACTTTTGGATAGAAGTTCACTAACTAAAAACATCTGTAAAAAAAATATGCTCTGTGCTTATATAGATCCCTATTCAATTTGGCAAATCGCATTAGAATGAGGCCCCTAGAATGTAGTATTTGTAACAATATGATCACATTATGGCCAGTCAATACTTTTCTGAAAATTATGTTGGATAGTGATAAATTAGTGGTAACGATGTAGAACGCTAGAGGTAGAGTTAGAGGTAGAGTTTATGGATATATAACAACTGAGAGAAAACATTAGATCAATTAATTCAGTGTAGAGGTCAATCAATTTAATAGACTAATTAATCACAATTTGATTATTTCTTAGCAATATTGTTCAATAATGTTAAATTCAATATATGCTCTTGTGTTTCTTCACCTCTGTCTTGATTTATGAACGTAACCCACTCCTGTACTATTTCCCTGACTCCTATATTTGTTAACAATAATGTTAATATATATTAAATGTCAATAGCATTTTATGTATATTAAACAGTTTTGTTGATAGATTGCTTTTCATGACCCTTCCATCATCCTATTCTCCAACCACTGAATTAAATAATAGTTTTGCTGCCAAAAATACTTACAATTATTAATTAGCCCAAATAAATCAATGGATTTTAATTATTATGTAAATGTCTGCAAATCACAGTTGCAGGGATAATTTATCATGCAATATGAACAGAGTAGAAGCCCCATATTAACACGTTTCTCTTGAAGAACTAGAGTTGATAATGAGATATACATTTCCAGAAAAAGTAATCAACTTCGTATACAGATAAATGTAGTTTTTACATTGGTTAAAATTCCTTACAGCTTTCCAATATAGATATACAGAGTTGAGTGAGATATGACCAGTGACATGTTTCTTCACAGATAGCATAGGAGTAGCCACGGACCACAGGTGATAGCTAATAAATTAAAGCCTGTTTGTATTATTTAATTTACATAAACATTTTAAAATATCTTGATTTATAAAATAAAACAATGTGCCTACAGTATACAGTTTAAACTATATAACCATATACCTATCAATGTATGGTTTAAATTAAATGAGGCTAAAACAAGTTAGCAGTTCCTAAGTTTTCTAAAAAATTTATAAGTAGACACATATAGGACATAGGAAATAGAATTATTAAATGCAATTTTTTTACACCAGTAATCCCCTCTTATTGCCCTTTGATAAATATACCCCATTACTTTGGAGATCCAAGATGCATGATGTCACTACTAAAGTACAATAATTATAGAATGCTTTTATGAATAATTTGAATTGATACAGAGAAAACGTTTTAGAAAGTATAAAATAAGTACAGTCTGATTTTAAACTATTACATTAGTTTTGGCTTTAATGTCTTCAGACATAGGCAGAATGGTTGATTTCGATAAAACATCTCTATTCAGCTCTATTCAGTAATGGTGGATTTCGAATACCATCTCTATTCAGCTTTGTAATTATAGTGCCACTACAAAGTGTCATATAAGGCAATAGGGGCAGAGCTACTGCAGGTAGCAAAGCACCACAGCCCCCTACAGGGCAGGGGCTTACTACTTACAGCAGCAGCCTGGAGTAAAGGAGACTCTTAAATTATTAGGGCACCTTTCATGCATATACTCTAATGGATATTTTCTGTGTAATTTGTTGAAGTATTTATTCTGTATTCTGTACCTGGTATGAAGAAGTGTAAGAATGAAACAAGTTAAAACTTTGTAAGTAGAGTACTTACCTTAAACATATACAGTATGTATAGAGAAGTAGTAAAACGGCCTCAAAATTATTATAAATTACTTTGCACAGGGCCTCTCAATTCACTGTCTCTGCCACTAAATAGAGAGCAATTTCCAGTAGGATAACACTTCCCTAAGGCTAACACCAGACTAGCTATGTAAATGTAAAATTATTATTATTATTGTATGGTAAATGAGTCTAACAGAGGATTTATTCTGAATTGAAATGGAGACAAACGGATGATGGGGAGGCCAGCAAGAAACGAGTTGCAGTAGTTGATGCGAGCAATGATGAAAAAACAAATGTTATTTGTGTAAGATAGTGATGTATTTTGGAGATGTTTTTAGGTGAAATGATAAGCTTTTGTAATGGATTGTATGTGAGAAATGAAAGTGAGGGTAGAGTCCAGTAGAACCCCATGACAATGGGCTTGGGAGGTGGGAGTAATGATGGCATTGTCAACAGTGAGAGATATTTGAGGAGTGGAAGCTGTAGTAGAGGGTGGGAAGATTAGAAGCAAAGAGCCCGATTCAACTAAGCAAACGTAAGTTACTGGAGCACGTAAGTGAGGCCGTATGTTAAATTGCTATTCAATTGCAGGCTCCAAATGGGTTATGGGTTACAGGCTTGAAATCCTTGCCGTTGTTAAACCCAGAACTTACAGCCTCCCGAAGCCTTTGATCTTTCCGTCCGCAAGAACTATAATCGCTAAAATCGCAAATCGCTATTCAATTGCTACAATTCCCGCAAAAGTTTTCACACTTTTAAATGGCAAATGTAGGAGAAAATACTACGATTGCTGGAGAGGACCAGATTAAAAGGGGTTAAGAAGAGAGTTGGAGGAAGTAAATTGGGTAAGGCGAAAGTAGACGAGTCACTCAAGCATTTTTGAAGCCAAGGGAAGAAGAGAGATATGATGATAGATGCAGAAGCTGAGTCCGATGAGGACTTCTTAAGAATGGATGTAATTATAATATGTTTTAAAGATAACCATAACTTGCCAGTGTTTAGGAAAAGGTTGAATATATGTGTGAGAGGAGGTATTAGCTGTGATGGAATATGATCATGTGATGGAATATGTTGTGTGTAAATGCTTTATCCACATGGCTTACATATCTGCTAATGTTGTTTATATGTTACCTACATCATAACCATATGAACTTTTTCTTAAACCATGGTTGTATTTGAAAAGCAGAAATATGTTTTCTTCATACCTGTAAAAAAAACACCCAACCACTTTTAAGTATTATTGCTCACGTTGCACTTTGATGATTATACAAATAATTGGATAAAAAGAATCTGCCTTGTACAGCAGTGATATAAGATATGGTGAGTACTGAATAATGGTCTTTTAGATTGTGCAAAGGAGTCATTTATAAAATGTTATGTATCGCTCAGTCTAATGTGTTGCTATTAATTATTTAGGTTCAGTAAAGCTATGACCCATGTGAAATAAAGAAAAATGTTTTCCATTCATGCCTACATATTTTTGGCTTTTCTAAATACATTCAGAACTTACTGAGGACAAAAGCAACTTTATCAGGTCAAGATGGCGTTGTCATAGAAACCATTCATTTAAGGAGCAATCACTCAAACCAAAGTAGGGGAAAAGACCTAATGCTTATAATTATTCTAAATGCGGTTTCCCTGAGGAGTCTATTATTTCAATATACTTTAAAACTAGGAACATTGGAATGTGGAATTTATGGGGGACTAGATTTTATGCAATTAATCTCTGATGGGGACATTATATATATATATATATATATATATATATAAAACACTTAGATTATACAATTTGTAAGAGTTGGTGCATGACACCTGATCGATTATGTTCCTGGAATTATTAAATTTAAAAGTTCAAACAAAAACTTTATTGTGAGTTGCCTAAACCCGGCTTACTCATAGATTAAAAAGAAGTTTAAAAATAAAAGTATAGAGAAGAAGCCCCGTTGTTGGATATAGTGAGAGGAAATCCTAACTAAACTACCAAAAAGACTATACTCTAAAAGGTATAATGGGATAGGGACTAATGAAAATAAATGGGGGATGGGAGTGATTGATGGAACATATGATGTGCAGTGACCATAAGTTATGTAGTGGACAGAAAAAAGAGGAGACTGCCACTGGTGGTGATACTGAAACTAGAATGGTAGCTATGTGTGAACACTTGTTATAGTGTATAGCACTGAACAAAAGGAGGTAAGTGAAAAATAGTAGTGAGAGCAGGAATAAATGACAAAGTGGTGATGGAAGAGGTAGTAGAGAAAGGAGTTTATCCTCATATGCACAAAAAAATTGTAAATCATAGGATAAACAAAAAATGAATGGTATAAATTACCCAGAGCTACTTAAAAAACTTTTATAAAATTAAAATAGTGGTAATCCAGGCTCAAAGGATATATGGTCTAAAAGGAGACCAATATTATAGAGGGCTTATAAATGCTCCTGTGCAAAAAGGGGATACTGACCAGATTATAGGTATAACAATCACTTGATCTCTGAAGGTCTTAATATTCCCCTTAGATCCCACTTATATAGTGATACAAAATGGATCTGGGGGTTTACCCTAATAAGGGGACCAAGAAGATACAGGTGTATATACTCTTATACAGATCTTTAGATAAGTCTAAGTAGAACAATATATAATAAAGCCAAAAGGCTGTTACTTACTGCACTAGGATGCATGAAGCCTCTAGGCTTCTTCTCTATACTTTTATTTTTAAACTTCTTTTTAATCTATGAGTAAGCCGGGTTTAGGCAACTCACAATAAAGTTTTTGTTTGAACTTTTAAATTTAATAATTCCAGGAATATATATATATATATATATATATATATACCTATATGTTGTGGAATTTGATTTAGTGATTAAATATTTTCTAAAAAGTTCTTAAAGTGCCACAGTAAGGGGCAGACAATTATATGTTAGCAACTAATCAGCATGATACAATATGTTGAATAAAATAAACTCAGTGTATCTTTTAAAGCTTACATTTGAACTTAGCATTCAGCAAATCTGCTTTCATCCACCCCCGTTAAATGTCCAGGGGATGAAAGAGGAATTGGGCGGAAGGTTGTCCTCATTTTTTTTCTGACCAGGGCAGGTGTGCTTGCAATAACCACCGCAGGAAAGCAGCCAAATAAAGACTGTTATTAGCTCAATAGATAAAGACATCTGAAATGACAGTGACCCTAGACAGATCCTCTCACACTCCTTGGAAATCTGCTAGTTTTTAATTAGAAAAAAAATAAATGTTGATGTCTCTACTGGATCTCTGATACATAAGTGGAATTGTGTGTGTGTAAGAGGGCAACTACATTTCTGGAGATGCATGGTTGTATTTTCTGAAGCACAGAGTCTGCTTATGACCAGTGATGGGGAAGAGATGTGGTCAATTTCAATAATCAGTTTCACCCTCATGAACAAGCTCCGAAGAATCTATGTAAAAAAAACTAAATGGATTCCTGTACTCATAAACAAAGTCTGCAAAAAATCAGATTTTGTTCCCCCAAACTGTTTTATGTTCATAGCTTACACAGCTGCTTTTATTGTTAGATAGGTACATGGTTTGGGAAACAAGTTTATTTTTTCTTGAACTGTAGTGGTCCTTTAAATGTCAGGCTTCATTTTTTTCTTTAAAAACAGATTTTATTGATAAGCATTCATTAAATAAACAAATTATGAATGCTACAGTGGTTCTTTAAAGATGAACTAAAGTAAAAATTAGTAAAGTCAAAGATTAGGTTAGAAATGCATCTGCGTGCATGAAAAATTAGCTGCAAGTGTTCAAAATTTTATTTTACTTTCTCTACAAGCTGCTTTTGAAATAAGGTCAGGATCTCCTTCTGACTAAGGTCTTGATTATATGTCTCCCATTATGTTTTTACGTAGGAAAATCACACGTTAAAAATAACAGAGCAATCACAATTTGCTTTTTAAAAACCCTATGCTGAGCCATTAGGGAATAAGAGACGGACAACTATACAAGGGCAGGCTGGCAAATTTTAGCCTGGGGAGCAAGGACTTTTATTCCAACCTATGACCTGGTCTGACCCATATAAAAATATATATTGGTTGAACTTTTAAATCACATCTTAAAAATAAAAAAAACTGCTTTACAATGTCAAATTATTATTTTGCAATTCCTACTTTAAAATAAAAACTGTAAAAAACAAATACTCAATTTAAATCAAGTTTTTATACACTAACTCATATATACAATATGCACATACATTGAGTTTCAGACTCATTTGCATATCCCTGCCCAGCTTCCCAGAGTATTTCTTGGAATTCTGAGTAGGAAAAAGTTTTTAATTTTTTTAGACATTCAAATGCAAACACAATTGTACTATTTATTTACTATTTATACTGTACACGTGATTGTAATTTATGACACACATATACCCGGTTACCTACTCAGACAGCAGCCTTTTTTAGCTCAATTGTGCCCTTCACAGGAAAAAATATCCTGTAGCATATCAGTCTGGTCTTACTCAAGAGTGATCAAGCCCCAAAATACCAGGCAATTCTAACCTGAACAGGAGAAACAGCAAACCCCAGAATTATGCTTCGGCCTCTCTTGGTCCTTGTCAGTGAGGTGCAGCTGTACTCCCTTAGGCACAGTGAGCAAAGAATCCACGTATGGAGCACCAATAAGGTGAGAAAAACTAAGCAAACTGAGAACGGGCAACTCCTAAGTAGGTTTGCTCTATAGGCCCGGTTATCTACTAAGAACCCTAGACTATATAGAACACTATGAACTTTAGACTATATAGAGCATAACTTATTGTTACTACTAATATTATATAAAAGTAGCAGGCTGAAAGACTTCCCTTGATACAGCAAATGTTTTGAAGACAGTACTGCAGAATAACCGCCGTGTGCAGCATGGACAGCAGCTAGACAGTGGGGTGGGGAATCAATAAGATGCTGGTAGGTTGGAAAAGGTATATGGAGCCATGCAGACTGCAGTGCATCCAACAGCTGCTGAAGAGTGCAGTGGAGGATCCATACTATGAACATGGTGATCCAGGTGGGCCCAAAGGTGCTCAATGGGGTTAAAGTGCCGGAATTTGGAGGCCATGAAAGTACTTGGAAGTCTTTGTCGTGCTACTCCAACCACTCCCGGACAATTCTGGCCATATGACATGTTGTTTTGTACTGCTGAAAGATCCGCTCCAGAGAAGACAGTCAACATGTATGGGTGTACTTGATCTGCAAGGATGGATATATAACCCAATTGGCGGAGAGTACTTTCCAGAGGTATGTGGGCCCAGAAAGTGCCAAGAAAACATTCCCCAGACCATAACGCTGCCGCCACCAGCTTGTGTTCTTCCAACAACGGTTGCAGAGTATTTATTCTCTGAAGTTTCATGCCTGACATGCCAATGTCTGTTCAATCAATGGAGCAGAAAATGTTATTCATCAGAGAAGGCAACCCTTTGTCATGCAAATTGAGGCCTTTTTTGACAATGAACCGTCGTCAACAAAGGTACAGTGACCAGCCATTTGCTTCGGAGCCCCATAGATAACAGGGTTCCCGTACTGTCATTTTAGACACACGTCTGGTAGCCACCTGGTTTGTTTGGACGATTAGTTGCTCAACTGTACTGTGTAGGTAAGCCCTCTCACACATTCACAGCCGACATTAACCTATGACATCAATAGCGCATGGTGCACCTCAATTTTGCTGCTGTTTATTCACAACTAGCGACTTGCCCGTCAAAAAATGACGGCAATGTGATGTATATGTTTGTCAAGTTGTTTAGTTATTAACATATATTTTTGACACTTGTAAGTATTTTAATATGAACGTGTATTTTTGTAAAATGTTGATGTAATGGTTTTTTAAAATGTAATTAGTATCTGAAGAATTGTTAACTTTAATATACATTGAATGAATAGGAAAGCAAAAAGTAAAAAGCCTTCTTTAAACGTCGCGAATTTTAACATGAAGTTTAAAATATATGTAAGCAATAACCTTCAAAGTATATATTTTTAAACTTGAACTTTATTTTTTATGTAAGTTTAGAAGTTGACAAAACATTGGTATAATTTTGAACATTATAAACAGGAACATAGTGAATACATTTTGTAACCTAATTTTTTATTAAAAGTATTAACATTTGAATGTAAAAACAATTGACATTTAAATTAATCAGTATTAAAATTCAATTTCTATCACAATAATTGTTAACTTGAATATACATTGAATGTAGAGGAAGACATACAGTAAAACTCTTCTTAAAACGTACGTAATTAAAGTAATTTATTACTGAGCACATAAACTGGCGATAAACATTAATGTAGGTAGTAATCTTAAGATAACAGACAATATTTACATTGTGACTTAAAAGGTGCTTGACCTCTTAACATCCACTTTGTAATCTGTTGAATGAAATAACTTGAAAATATATTTTTTAAACTTGTAACATTAGAAACATTAACATAGTGACTTAACATTTTAACATAATTTTTACTAACAATGCAAGGCAAGTATTTTGTGAGGCGAATCATTCATAAACATGACTTCCATTAATTATGACTGAATTAAACAACCAATTGTTATGTATTTTGCAATGCTTTTAAAAAATCTTGGCATCTTTAATTTGTATCCTTCAAAGTTATAGTACTTCATTGTAGTCAATGTTTTTAGTAAAAATACGTCCATCTTCTAATAAATCACCTTGACTTTCATTGTTTTCAATGTAAACTTTAATAGCCTGTGGATTTTTGCACCGTGACAACGCAACGTACAATTGACCATGTGCAAAAACTGGTTCTTCCAAGAAAATACCCACAGATTTGAAAGTTTGACCTTGTGATTTATTAATGGTCATGGCAAATGCCATAATAATAGGAAATTGTCTTCTTTGAAGTATAAAAGGGAGACTACTTTCACTTGGTGCTAAATCTATTCTTGGTATGAAAACTCTCTCTCCTTTATGGGTCCCAGTTAAAATTTCAGCATCTATAAAATGGTCCTTTAATTGTTGAACAATTAATCTTGTGCCATTGCATAGGCCTTTTTTGGGGTTCATATTTCGCAGTAACATGATAATTGCACCTTTCTTTAGCTGCAAAATATGTGGTGGCATTCCAGAAGGAGTTAAAGAGTTTATGAATTCAGTCGAAAAGTTAGCCTGACTTTCATTGTCATCAGCAAGTACAGAATCAGCACTGTGATAATTTCTTTGTGGTGCATTAATTTTTTTTAAGATTTCATTATTGAGGATTAATGCATCTTTATTTTTACACGTCAGTATGACTTGGTTGGCAAGCTCGGAATATTCTTCGTTATTTATGCTCCCTTCAAATATAGCCAATATAATATCTTGTTGACAAATCATATGAGGTGGGATCTCTACAGTGTCGTCAGGTAAATGTAGTATTTTTTCTGTTCTGCCTTCTCCAATTTTAATAAGCCAATCATTGAAATCAGTTTGGCCTTCTGATCTCATATTTTGTTGCAGTTGAAGATGGGTAAAATGTTTCCATACTGTACTTGACTTTATACATGTTTCGATAATGTCAGTTCGATTTCCATGTACAACGACAGGTAATGTTTGTCTAAAATCGCCACCCAACAACATTACCTTTCCACCAAATGGAAAAATATTATCCATGACTTCACGAAGCAAACGGTCAATACATTGGAGGGCATAGAATGACATCATTGTGGCCTCATCTATTATAATTAATTTACATTTCTTCAATTTCTTTGCTTGTAAGGATGTCATGCGAATATCTGACACAGAATTTTCTAAAATAGGCACTGGCAGTTTAAATCCACTATGAACAGTTCTTCCACCTTCTAATAAAAGTGCAGCAATTCCAGTAGTGGCAAACGCCATTGCTATTTTTCCTTGTGCTCGTACTGAACTCATTAATAAATTGTACAAATATGTTTTTCCTGATCCGCCAGGTCCATCAAGATAGAAATAACGCTCTGTCACCATGTCATCATCTATAGCATTTTTAATGGCATGAAATGCTTGCAATTGTAGTGTATTTAAAGTTGCAAGTCTTTCTTCTGTTCTTTCTGCTTGTAGTTGAATGTCATAGTCTTCAAAGTTAATGTCATCTATAAGACCTGGATCAGGCAAATTAAAACTTGCACAACTTAATCCATGAGTTAAAAAGACTTCTTGGATTTCCATTAACGCTTTTAAGTGTGCAATGGGTTCATTGTATCGTCGCATAAAGTCTTCAGCCATATTACTTTTAAAAGTCTCCCACAAAGCTAATGCATTTGGAGCATTTGAGAAGATACAAATAAAAGCAAATTGTTCTCTCATCTGTCGTGGCATTTGACATTGTGCTGCTTCTTCTAAACATCTTTCCCACTCTGTATCATCAGCGAGTAAGTTTCTATGTCTTGCAGCTAAATGGAAGGATTCATATACAATGTCATTAACAGTTCTTAAGTGTTCAAAACTTTGTGCTCCAGGAACATTTAAAAGTAATATCCGTAAGCAAAAACGTTCAACATCTCTTGGACTGACTGTGTAAATTCTTGAGATTATTTTATTTCCTCTGTTTTTTTCTAGGTCTTCATAATCCATTTTACAAAAACATAGTGATATGGAATTTCAATATATAAGAATTGTGTTGCTTCTGAATCTGTTGAATTTAATTCAAACCATGCAGTTAGTGTAGTGTGACGATGTTCACTTTGGGCCAATGTATTCATTTAATTTCCAGCATGGAAATAGACTAAATGTCGTTGTGGCAAATGTACTGCTAACCTATATACTGCATGTGATCTATCATGCATTTCAAATTTTAAAAGCCGCCACATAGCTTCTGGCGCACTGACATAGCGAGCATCTACATGAGATGCAAGTTCATCATGTACTAACTCACTACTTTCAGGGTTGTCTGCACTTTTGTCGACTACAGTAGCTGCATCGTAACCTTTGTAAATATATTTGTAGACATATTTAATGGATTTGATGGAAGTGCAGGCTTCTACGTTGATGTGGGCGTTGTACTTCATGAGTAAATGTGGATTGTAGGGTACTACATATCTATTGTCCACTTTTTTTCCACGAATAATGGCACTATCTCCTTCTCTTCTTTTATAAAGTGGATATCCATCACAATTGGCATAGGTTTTGTCTCTATAATCTTTTGGAAATTCTTTGGAACATTTATTATTTTCCATACATGGTGATTGTGGATTAAGGTCACCACAGGGTCCATGAATCATGCGATGAGTAACAATCTCATATAGTCTACCATATAGTTCTGGATCTGGTAGTTCAGCAACAATGACTGCATCCACTTTGTCTGAAGTATCTAATTTATCTTTTTCTTGAAGTATTATTAGAAGATGTGCATGTGGAAGGCCTCTTTTTTGAAATTCAATGGTATATACATAAGCAAGACATTTGCCAAATAACTGATTTATAGTGAAGTCACGTATTAATTCATTTAATTTAATCTTAAAAACTCTGGCTACTAAATCTGGTCGATCAGAAGCACTTTGTCCAAGAAGTAGATTTTGTGTGATTTCTGGCCATTGTGGATTACATGTAAATGTCACAAATAAATCGGGTTTGCCAAATTTAGTGACAATAGCCATAGCATCATTGTATCTTTCTCTCATATTCCGAGGAGATCCTTGAAAGGAAGATGGTAAAATGATGGCTTTGCCAGCTGTCATGTCTCTGCTTGTAGCCACGTCAGCAACATAGTCCATTAATCCAGAATATTGTTCTACACGGAGTTTATCTTGTTGATATTTGATAAAGTTTAAATTATTTGCCTCAACTTGCAAATATGAATCAATAATCCATTGTTGTGTTAGTTTCCCACCACATAAAATTGGATTAAATACATTGCGAATGGCAATTTGAGCTACTTTAAATTCAAGCATAGAAACATTATTTCGGATTCTGGCTTTAGCATTTGGGTAACTGGGAAGAGTTAATTTTGGTTGCCAACCTGCTTCTCCGTGTGGGAAAAAGATGGGATATGTCATTGGATCTAAATTTGGACTTAAGATACTCATATTAATAAACGGTTGGTCCTCATTTCTAGGATATATTCGAATGTCTCTTTGAAATGGTGGTTCTCCTTCATCATTCTGAAACACCATTGCAACCTCATTTGATGTTGGCAAGTTATAACGACGTTTATCAGTATGTCTGTCTCTTTTAAGCACCATATTAACCTTCGGCATTGGTAATTGATGTGTTTGTGCATGAAGTAGTTGTTCATTTTCTACTTCTGCCAATTTTTTATAAGCTTTACTGTAGGGATTGTTGTCCATAATGTTATTTAGCTCTATGAAAACAGTGGGTAAGCATTTTTTATTTTCTTCCATCTGCATACGTTGGTCAACAGCTTCCATTGTATCTAGGACATATAGTTGAGCAAATTTTCTTTTATTTCTTTCCTCTGGATGTAAATGGGAAGTGCGATGATAAATTTGTCCTTGGACTTTAAAACAGTAAGGACCATGTCCTGGTACATTAGCAGCTAATGTTGCCCCCATGGATGCAAAGGATATGGCACTATTGTAGGATCTTATGTTTGTCTTAAAATTTTTGTAGTTTGGAAAAGTAGGTTCAGTCATAATATTTTGTAAATAAATTGGAAATTCTTTCCTTTCTGGAAGTTTGAACTTGCCTTTTTGACAACAACTAATAAATTGTCCATCTCTGGGTCTCTCCTGTTTAAAATAATAAGCCTCACAAAACTGACATTGAGTAGTCATGTCCCCACAACTATGAACCTCTACTGCTAAAGACTTGAGTAGAGGACAATTTGCAAAGCATATAGGATTTTGACTTTCATATTCATCAGGTGAAATGTCATATAATGTTTCAACAACAGGTTCTAAATGTTTTGTTTTTTTCGTTGCTTTTCTTGGTATATGTTGTATTGTTTGAGGTAAAATGTCATGTAATGTTTCATGAAACGGTTCTAAATGCTTTGTTTTCTTTGTTGCTTTTTTTGGTATCTCTTGTATTTTTTCTGGTAAAATGTCATCTGATGTTTGAGCAACAGGTTGTAAATGCTTTATTTTCTTTGTTGCTTTTTTTGACATATATTTAATTTCTGCAAGTGACAGTCTTTTGCTTGCAATTCTTTTGCGTTCTTTTTCTCGTCTAATTTCCTTCTTCTCCGGTGTCTGCTGGCTGTCTGCTCTCTGTCGTCGTTCTCTAGCTTGGCGTCTTTTCTTTTCTTGTTTACTCTCGTTATCAGCCATGTTAATCTGTAAAAATAAAATAATGTACCATTAGTTTATTTTGAGATGTTAAGTTGTTTTTCATGACAAATAGTTATCAATAGTGTGTTAACATTTTATACTTAATCAATTTCAATGCGGTCAATTGAATAAAAGTCTAAATAAGGCCATCAGATAATTATTTAAAGAAGTTTTTATTTATTAAACATGTATCCAAAAGCAAGTGTTTCAGTAACTAAAAAGGTATTTTCAAAAAGATGTTATGTCCTTATTTACAGCACTATTCAATTTGTCAAATGGCAATTAAATTAGGGTTTAGGACTGGAATGTTACAATGACAAATTGTATAGATTCTGTGTTTTTAGACTTTTTTTGACTATGCCAATTTATTTTTTAAGTTTACATTGAAGTTTGTATTTACTGTTAAAGATTATTGGCCCTAAAAGACTAATAAGAGATAGATGAAAAATGTGTTAGTTATATTTTCTCAACAGTTATAGTTACCGGTGGTTTATTTTAAATTTGATTTTCTGTTGACATCTATGCAAAGCTAAGATCTTTATTTTTTTTTCTCTTTTTTTACTTTTTATACTGTACCTTGGTTGAAGTTTGATTTCAAGCAAAATTCTTTGTTGGTCCTGTGTTGAAAGCCTTCGTCCGATGGTCTGGTCCTGTGTTGAAAGTCCTCGTCCGATGGTGTAGTCCTCTGTTGAAAGTTCTCGTCCTCCGGTGTGGTCCTCAGTTCCAACTCCTGTTCCGATGTTCTTGACGCAGTATCTGTTATAAAATAAAAATGAAAATGTTATGTTATTTGAATGTCTTTGTATTAATGAAAAAATGCCATTATTTCTGTGTTTTTCTACAATCCTTTTTGGTGCGCCGCAATTTTGGTATGCTTCTGTAGGCTTTTTTCTAAGGCTTATAGGTGGTTAAACATTAAAGAAGAATATTAATTAATTTTTCTCTTTTTTTACTCGTTATACTGTACCTTTGTTGAAGTTTGATTTGAAGCAGAATCTTTGTTGGTCCTGTGTTGAAAGCCTTCGTCTGATGGTCTGGTCCTGTGTTGAAAGTCCTCGTCCAATCGTCTGGTCCTCTGTTGAAAGTCCTCGTCCGATGGTGTAGTCCTCTGTTGAAAGTCCTCGTCCGATGGTGTAGTCCTCTGTTGAAAGTCCTCGTCCAATGGTCTCGTCCTCTGTTGAAAGTCCTCGTCCGCTGGTCTGGTCCTCAGTTGAAACTCCTGGTCCGATGTTCTTGACGCAGTATCTGTTATAAAATAAAAATGAAAATGTAATTTTATTTGAATGTATTTGTATTAACTAAAAAATGACATTATTTCTGTGTTTTTCTACAATCCCGTTTGGTGCCCACCACTTTTGGTATGCTTATTTAGGCCTTTTTCTAAGGCTTATAGATTGTTAAACATAAAATAAGAATATAAATGTAGTTTGGTATGTGTTTGTGTGAGTTTTTGTACAATCCTGTTTGGTGCGCACCACTGTTGGTATGCTTATTTAGGCTTCTTTCTAAGGCTTATAGGTTGTTAAACATAAAATAAGAATATACATGTAGTTTGCTATGTGTTTGTGTGAGTTTTCGTACAATCCTGTTTGGTGCCCACCACTGTTGGTATGCTTATTTATGCTTCTTTCTAAGGCTTATAGGTTGTTAAACATAAAATAAGAATATAAATGTAGTTTGCTATGTGTTTGTGTGAGTTTTCGTACAATCCTGTTTGGTGCGCACCACTGTTGGTATGCTTATTTAGGCTTCTTTCTAAGGCTCATAGGTTGTTAAACATTAAATAAGAATTTAAATGTAGTTTGCTATGTGTTTGTGTGAGTTTTCATACAATCCTGTTTGGTGCGCACCACTGTTGGTATGGTTATTTAGGCTTCTTTCTAAGGCTTATAGGTTGTTAAACATTAAATAAGAATCTAAATGTAGTTTGCTATGTGTTTGTGTGAGTTTTCATACAATCCTGTTTGGTGCGCACCACTGTTGGTATGCTTATTAATGTTGTTTTGTAATGCTAATAGGTTGTTAAACATAAAATAAGAATCTAAATGTAGTTTGCTATGTGTTTGTGTGAGTTTTCATACAATCCTGTTTGGTGCGCACCAATGTTGGTATGCTTATTTAGGCTTCTTTCTAAGGCTTATAGGTTGTTAAACATTAAATAAGAATTTAAATGTAGTTTGCTATGTGTTTGTGTGAGTTTTCGTACAATCCTGTTTGATGGGCACCACTTTTGTTATACTTATGTAGTGTTTTTTCTAATGGTTATAGGTTGTTAAACAAAAAGAATATGAATTTAGTTTGCTATGTGTTTGTTACAATCCTGTTTTGTGTGTACCAGTTTGTGTGTACCATATGTTGCATACTTTGGCCCTCATTCAATTGCAGTTTGGCCAATTCAATAGGGTTCTAAATGTGCTTATTTCGAGCCCTATTGAATTGTCCAAAATATCAATTGAATGAGGGCCTTTGGTTGCTGGATTTGTTATATTGTGAGGGCCTCATTGAATTTGGTTTTTCGCAATGGAATTTGGCTCAATATGAGCACAGAGCATCTTTTTTTACAGAAGTTTTTAACTAAAAACTTCTGTTCAAAAATATGCTCTGTGCTTATATAGAGCCCTATTGAAATGGGCAAATCACATTTGAATGAGGCCCTCGGCCATTAAACATATTTAGGTCCTGAATCAATTGCGTTTTGACCAATTGAATAGGGCTCTATATAAGCACATAAAATATTTTTTGACAGAAGTTTTGAGTTAGTGAAGACCTTAATTTAGTATCGAAGTTCAGTAACTAAAAATGTCTGTCTAAAAAATCTGTTATGTGCTTATATAGAGCCCTATTCAATTGGCCAACTCACAATTGAATGAGGCTCATGGTTCGGTTCTTTTTTATACTTAATACTTTACCTTGATTGAAGTGTTGAATGACAGAGGGTCCCCTCCTTTCAATCTTAATCCGCCGGTCTTCTTGTAGTGTCTGTTTGAAAAATAAAGTGAAATAGTGAATTATATAATTTTTTATTTGTATTTAGCAAAGCATGGCCTTTTCAGCATTTAAAGTATTTTTGTATCTTACCTCTTCTTCTTTGTTGGTGTTCTTTAAAAGGGATTGTGCTTCACAATGCACGGTGCAAATTGTTGAGAGACGCTGTTGATGCAGAGTCTGTTTGAATATTAAAAAAAGTAGAAAGATTGAGCTTTAGGTGATCTATTGAATTGCAGTAAATTAATTTCATTTAAATATACTTCTGTAATTATTTTCAATTAACATTATTTTTTGGTGGGGGCTACACACATATGTCACATACATGAAGCACATTTCCATAGTTGAAAGTAATTTTTTTGTGTGCGTGTGACATATCACTATACATGAATCATATTTTAATTGTTAAATTAACCTTATTTTTATTTTTGGCCAACATACATAAATGTGTGTGTGACATGTGACTATAGATGATACACATATATGTGCGTGTCACATATCAGTATACATGACTCATATTTTAATAGTCCCAACTTATTTTTTTCTAATGTAATTTAAATTTAGTTGTTTAATTAGTTTGTTTTAAGATAATTTTGTTGCAGGGGCAATACACATAAATGTGCGTGTCACATGTCAGTATACATTATACACATAAATGTGCGTGTCACATGTCAGTATACATTATACGCATATATGTGCGTGTCACATGTCAGTATACATAAACCTCTTTTTCTTATTTAATTTATTTTTTTGATGTCCTGTCTTGATAATAAAATGTAATATATTATAGCTTACCTCTCAGTTGTAATTTGCACAATGTAAAGTAGTAAATTAGGAAATAATTATCTTCTCAAGTTTTAGCAGCAGTTATGTCTGAAGTCACTCTGTTCATCACCTGAGGAGAAATGTATTTTTCTCTGTCAAATAGGCAGTATTTATAAACTTGTAGAACATTCTGGAAAGTTAGACCGTTAGAACGCAATACGCATGCGCTATTTGCGTTCCAGCTTACAATTTGCGTTCCATCCGCCATTTTGTGCGTAGTAGTGGTTAAAATGGTGTTTAATATGAGTGTGATCCGTTCCGCATAGTATGTGTTTCATTATTGCGAGTAAGTGTAGTGTAGTTACGTCTGGAGCCTCGTTTTCGTTTTGTTCGGCGGCCATTTTTTCTCTCGCTTAGCCGATTTTCGGCCGTTTAAACTCTTTGTTTTGGACTTAAATGGACGTGTAAATGAACTTTTGGAGGTGCCGGATGCCCCCCCGTGCTGTAAGTAAGCTTTTTATGTGTTTGTTGTGTTTATTTCTTGTGTTTGTGATGTTTTGATGCGCGGCGGTTGGAATGGGTCTTTCGCGGCCGTATTTTTTTCCGATGCGGCCGTATTTTGTTGCGATGTTGCCGTATTTTTTTGTGATATACGCAGTTAGCTTTTACGTGTACGACGCAGTGTATTTGTTTCTAAGTCGTGCGTATGTGTGTTAAGAGCGTGTGAAGGGCCTTTTTTACTGTTTTTTTGTTAAGTCTTGCATCTGTGTGTCTGGGTGTAAGCGGGTGTGAGGCGACTTTGAGTTTTTTTTTGTTATGAAGTTGTGTGTGTGTGTATGTGTGTGTTAACACAGCCGATGTTGGGATGCTCCCACCACCGCAAATGCGGACCCTCGCTTCGCGAGAATCCGCATTTGCGGGGGCGTTGTTGGGTTTTTGTTGGCTGGGCGGTTGGGTTTATTCTGTTAAAAAGTCGTGTGTGTGTATGTGTGTGTTAACACAGCCGACGTTGAGCCTCCACCTCCGCAAATGCGGACCCTCGCTTCGCGAGGATCCGCATTTGTGGGGACGTTGGGATGCTCCATCACCGCAAATGCGGGCCCTCGCTTTGCGAGGGTCGCAGTTCTTGCGGGCTCGCTACGCGAGCCCGCAAGCGTGAGCAACGACCCGTACGCTCACAACTATATATGTGATGGTACGGTTTGTCCAGTCACGGTACACTTTAACCACAGCAGCACTCAAACAGTTCACAAACTGCTCTGTTTCAGAAATACTGCCACCCTTGGCCCAAAAGCCAATGACCTTTCCCTTTTCAGTGTCAGATAAATTGCATGTTTTACCCATGACAGTGATGGTTGATATGTTTGCAGAATGCCCATGTCATCTTATATACCTACCAAGCCACTTCACGGCACATGACGTATTTCATTGGCTGCATGCTACTAACGTCAAAAGTAGGCGGTGGTCAAAATAATGTGACTTGACCCTACATTTATAGTTCATTTGGGCTGCCTTTTGGAAATATTACACAGCTCTGTGTGATTCTTTATATTTCAATATGTTTTTTTTATTTTTTAAATAAAATAAAAAAAACATTTTGTTTACACGACCTATTTCACATGTTAACATAAATTAAACAGGTCATGAATAATTAGAAAAATACAATAAAAAAAGAAAATATATTAATAAAAAATAAAATAAAAAAGAGAAAAGATCAAAGATAAAAAGAAATACAATACCAAATACAAAATTACAATATTAAATATAAAATTACAATATCAAGAACAGAATTTGGCACATTATTCAAAATATGTAATAACATAAATATAAAATGTAATCTTTAAGTGGATATTAAATATAGTAGAAAGGATCTGAAAACTGGAAAGTTAAATGTTTATATTTACATTTTCTAGGGGAAGGGGGAGAGGGAAAGAGACTGGACTCTGAGGGCCTCATTCTATTATCGGCCGCAGCCGTTGCAGGGCCGTAAGGACCGGCCGCAAGCTATTCTGCTATTCTATTCCCTTACGGCCGGGGATTCCGGCAGGCTTGCGGCCGGTGCCTTGCTATCTCTTGCGGCCGCTCGCGCCGGAGGAAAGCCTTTGATCTAAAACGGCCGCAAGAGATTTGCAATTCAATTGCTCCGGGAAACCTCTCTGCAAGGCTAAAAACGAGCCGCAGCTTACTTGCAGGAAAGAGGTCTCGCTAGCACCAATTAAGCACATAAAATAGCTCAAATAAAGCCATCCTGCACTTTGAGAAGACTATAAAGGGATTTTAGGTGTTAGAAAAAATAGCACATAATTATCCTGTACTCAAATCCGTAAAATATTTTATTTTTAATATCTGTAAAATATCCATGTAAAAAGTCCAGAGTGCTTGGAGCACCTCAGACACGCCCACGCCGCAGCCGGAAAATAAACAGTTAATTTGAACTCGGGTTTGGGCTGATGTGCAAGCTTGAGAGTGGGTTCCTTTTAATCCTCATGTCCCCCAATATGATCCCTAGCATTTACAGAGCTGTACAGTGCAGGCTTGAATTTATTTTTCAGTTTTTATATTTCACAGATTACGGCCGGTTCCAAGATATGCGGCCGGCCGTAAAAGGAGATCCTTGCGGGGCCGTATAATAGAATCGCGAGTTAACTGAACCCTCGCAAGGAATCACAGCCTTACGGCCGATTTACGGCCGATAATAGAATGAGGCCCTGAATATGTAGGATTTCTATCTTACTAAATAACATTCGTCTGCTGCTGGTTATGAACAAGTGTACTGTAAATATGTAAACAGTCACAATAAATAAAAAAAAAGTTCATATATGTATATATGACATTTGTGCTTTACACTTGCCAAAGCTTGAAAAGGAATATTCTTTTCAACAATTTAAAAAACTAAATATTGTAAATTAATATTTGCTTACCATCTGTGGCAAACCCTCACCATTACAAGAGAGAGTTACTCTATCTTTAAAAACATTTAAAATATCATGTGACCGTAACTGACCAGCAGATGCAGGAGTTGTGGTGGTATAAAGGCTTAAACCTAAGCCGTGAGCTCTTGTGGTGAAATTAAATGCTTTATCCTGGCTATGTTATTAATGCATAAAAAGAGGATTTGATTTTGGATAACATCTAATAATTTAGAACAATCATAAAACATCTAATTCAGTTTTCCACAGCTGTAAGTCCTCAAGCTAAAGGTTCAATCCTGATTGGCCCTTAACGGTATGTCTAAGTTTCCGGGATTATGAATGCATCTGATAGAGGAAAATCATTAGTGTATGCAAGAATTTGCATGAACATATACCTAAATAAACATTTAAAACATTCCTTGAAGTTGGCAAAATGTCTTGTAATTTCTGTCAGTTTAAATTAGAGTGAACACCAGGCTAAATTAGCATCAAATGCATAATTTGTTTTGCCCAATGAGGAGGAGGCTCAAGAAGTTGATACATTTGAATTTTCTCTGTGGTTCCTGTTTGTGCTGCAAAGCAGCCCGGGATATGTAGTGTGTCTGTGCTGACCTGTGGTGAAGGGCGGGGCAGTCCAGACAGAAAGCAGACACTGAACCTGGAGGCTCCACCCAGCAGAGACTTCAGGGCTGAAATCAGTGCTTTCCTATTGGCTGAGGAAGGCAGAGATGGTATGTAATGAGTTAAAAAATACTCCCCTAATGCTGCATACTGATTGGGGGTGATCAGGTGCTTGTGTAGACACCCCATGTGTGTCAACATAATCATTTTAGTCATTTTTAGATATTAATAAAAAATAAAAAGTTTTATGAAATGTGCTGCATAACTATGCCATATAAGTAAAGCAACTTGTACGTCTGAGGTATGTGAAACAAAATGTATATTTATGGCATAATTATTATGGCCTCATATAGCTTTAAATGAGTTGCAGGTGGTCTCTTTTACTTATTGGTTTTAGTTATTGTGAATCCTTTGACACCGCTTACTGCACAATTAAAGGATAACAATAATAATATATGAGATTGTTTTAAATTATTATTCCTTTTGATATTTTGTTGGTGTCATTGTTTCAATGAAAAGTTTACATTTTAAAATTAATTGGAATCATTGGGTACAAACTACCCTTAGTTGTATGTTATAGTGTGGCTATGCTTGTGGCTTTTAGGCCAAGGTGAATTTTAGCCCTTACAAAGATTATTTAATGATTGTAGTTTCCCATGTAGACTAGTTCTAAAGATGTTTTTTTAAATCAGTCAGACAACTTCTACTTTTTTGTTGATCGGGAAAGATGACAGGGTGCAGTGAAAAGATTTTTGTAAACACTTGGCCAAAACAGATTAGGACAACCTTCGAGAAAAACTGTTTAGGTCTGAATCCAATTCCCAGTTGGTGAAGCTCCAGAATGCCAACTCAAACTGATAACACTGTGTCTGTAAAATACTGGGTAAACTCATTGCATTGTGATCAGGACAATGTTATATTAAGCTGGCTTGCATAATAATCATATGGTAAACAATACTTTAACCCCTGCTTTTTAGCCCATTGTATTGTGTTGTAGTTACCATATTTATTTAGATGATCCTTAAATTTAATCGGACATAACTATATTTTAGTTCTGTTCACCTTCTATAATTTAATTTTCTCCTGCTTTGCATTGTTTTTCTGTTAACAAAACATCAACATGACCTTGCTCCTTCTAAGACATTCAATAGTTTGACAAACTAAAAGTGATCTAAAATATATTTAAAACAAAGTATAATATTGACTTCATTATAGTTTATAATGACATTTTACAAATATAGACATTGTATTAAACAAAATCGCTAAATAATATCCAGTATTTCAATTCAAATTCTAAATACAGAAACCATTCTCCACCCGGTGATATCTTATTAAAATGCATTGACGACAGACAGGCAACATACTTTTGGGTCAAGCCAACTTTGTGAGAATTCATAAAGCTCATTATAACAGCCCCACAAATACACATATCATTATAATAGCTAGGCGTTTAGGAATATACATAATTACTTATATGTGCCTGAAAATACATACTGAGAAGCAGTAATGCTTGCTGAGAAGTGTGTGACTCATTTGTTATTAGAATCATAGTTTACATGAATATATAAAAGGTCACTTGGACAAACCACTTTATGCTAAGAGATTTGTTTTTGATAGAATGAAAGAAGGCTGAGCTCAGACATATATATATATATATATATATATATATATATATATATATACATTGAACAAGAATAAAATAGTTGTGGAATAAAATACATAAAAAATAGGTAAATTAGATAACTTTAATGTCTATGGCCCTCATTCAATTGCGATTTGGCCAATTGAAAAGGGGTCTAAATAAGCACATAACATATTTTTTTAAGTAAATTTTAACTTAGTAAGCATCTATCTAAAAGCAAGATTTTCAATAACTAAAAACTTCTTTAAAAAATATATGTTATATGCTTATTTAGAGCACTATTCAATTGGCCAAATCGCAATTGAATGAGGGCCTATATATTTATATATATATATGCAGCAGACTCTCAGTTAATCAGCTCAAACAACCAGAACTCTCTAGCAACCAGAAAAAAATGGAATACTGTACTTTAAATAAACGTTACATTTTACAGGGCTCAACAAATGCCAGGAGCCAGGTTGTCATGCCACAAAATGCTTACAGGCTCCTAGATTTCATCCACTATATATCTCTTCATCAGTTTTACCTGGAAGCAGACACGCATGAGTCACTGAGCCAGGGCAGTGTTGGCGTTACATTCCCCGGGTTCAGCACTGCACCCTCCAGCGAAATGTACCTGTGTGTAAGTGAGGAGTGAAAGCTGCTGCAGCTAGAACAGCCCTCACTAACCAATATACTTAGCAGAGCATCCTATTTGCAGCTAAACTAGGCCCCTTTTAATAGTCACTCTCAAGCAACCAGAAACTATATTTATCTGGCATCTACCAATGTCCATGGGTGCCGGATAACTAAGAGTCTACTGTATATATAAAGAATAAGAGAAAAAGTATAAGACTTAGCGTAAATTATAATATGACATTTTTGTTACAGGATCACTGTAATGCCCCATGATGATATCATAGGAAATGGAGACAAGCAGTTCAACTGCAGCCTTAGAAGATGATGTGTGAAAGAAGGTTTGAACATTTTTGTATTTTTCTGGTATCATTGTATAGTTGTTTTATTAATGATAAATGTCTAACTAAGTTTGGAAGAGCATCAACATTTTCTTTTACAAATGAATAAAAAAAATACACATATCTTCACAACTTTCCCCTCTAATTTATTCTCTAGTATTCCCAACTCCCCACTGCCATGCCTCTCTAGGTGGAATACCACTTACCTCATCCACTTAGTAATCATCATCATCATCCTCATCAACAGATTCTACACAAATACATGCAAAATCTGTATGCCCTACAAAACTTTTAATAGACTTTATTATTTTCACCAGTCTAAACTACTGTAACTCCCTTCTATTTAATCTAACATCCATGCTTTCCACATCAATTTAAAGGATAACTTCCACTTAAACTAACTTTCCCTTTTCCTGTGTCAGTTAATACTTTAAATACATTTTTTCTATGTTCTTCAGTAGTTAATATCACCAAAATTATGTGCGGCCCTGGAGCAATAAAAGGCAGGTGCTATGAGTTTTACACACATTTTTTAATTCTTCTATAAATGCACTACTTCATATAAAAGCGATTTGGTATTAAGAGGAACTCCCATAATAATTTACTACATTCACATATTCAGTATTCTCAATGCATAAATCAAATGCTTCTTCAAACCCTTATACAGAATTCAGTACACGGCATAGTTTCAATTTGTCCCTCCAGTCTCTACTTATGCCACTTAATATTTCCTCAATCAGAATCTCTCTCATCTGTGTAACAAACCCCCATATCAGACATTCTCAGGACCAGAACAAATTCTACAGATTTTAAAAAGATAATTTCCTTCGCTTTTTCACATATTACTTAGAACCTTATCCCCGGGCCACAATTATCCTGACACTGATTCCTTGGTATGATCTGTAGTACTCACATCGATCTACACTTTGATGCACGGAAGAATTTTAGCAATAATCCCCAGGTTGGCTGTAAACTACCTCTGTTCCTGGTTCACCAAACTGTCCTATAATGATAAATGAACTACAATGCACTGCTTTAGTAACTTTGTAAAGCTATATGCAATGGGGGAAAAAGTATTTGATCCCCTGCTGATATTCAACATTTGTCCACTGACAAAGAAATGATCAGTCTATAATTTTAATGGTAGGTGTATTTTAACAGTGAGAGACAGAACAACAAAAAATGAAACAAGAAAAACACATGTCAAAAAAGTTATAAATTGATTTGCAGTTCAGTGAGGGAAATAAGTATTTGATCCACTACAATCAACAAGATTTCTGTCTCCCAGGTGTCTTTTATACAGGTAACAAGCTGAGATTAGGAGCACTCTCTTAAAGGGAGTGCTCCTAATCTCAACTTGTTACCTGAATAAAAGACACCTGTCCAAAAAAGCAATGAATTAATCAGATTCCAAACTCTCCACCATGCCCAAGACCAAAGGGCTGTCCAAGGATTTTAGGGACAAGATTGTAAACCTACACAAGGTTGGAGTGGGCTACAAGACCATCGCCAAGCAGCTTGGTGAGAAGGTGACAACAGTTGGTGCGATTATTCGCAAATGGAAGAAACACAAAATAACTGCCAGTCTCTCTCGGTCTGATGCTCCATGCAAGATCTCACCTTGTGGAGTTCAAATGATCATGAGAATGGTGAGGAATCAGCCCAGAAATACATGGGAGGATCTTGTTAATGATCTCAAGGCTGGGACCATAGTTACCAATAAAACAATTGGTAACACGTTACACAGTGAAGGACTGAAATCCTGCAGAGCCTGCAAAGTCCTTCTACTCAAGATAGCACATGTACAGGCCCATCTGAAGTTTGCCAATAAACATCTAAATGATTCAGAGGAGAACTGGGTGAAAGTGTTGTGGTCAGATGAGACTAATATCAAGCTCTTTAGCATCAACGCAACTCGCTGTATTTGAGGAGGATGAATGCTGTCTATAACCCCAAGAACACCATCCCCACCATCAGAGGTGGAAACATTATGCTTTTGGGGGTGTTTTTCTGCTAAGGGGATAGGACAACTGCACCGCATCAAAGGGACGATGGTCGGGCCATGTACAGTCAAATTTTGAGTGAGAACCTCCTACCCTCAGCCAGGGCATTGAAAATGGTTCGTGGATGGGTATTCCAGCATGACAATGACCCAAAACACACAGCCAAGGCACCAAAGGAGTGGCTCAAGAAGAAGCACATTAAGGTCCTCGAGTGGCCTGGCCAGCCTCCAGATCTTAATCCCATAGAAAATCTGTGGAGGGAGCTGCAGGTTGGAGTTGCCAAACATCAGCCTTGAAACCTTAATGACTTGGAGAGGATCTGCAAAGAGGAGTGGGACAAAATCCCTCCTGAGATTTGTGCAAACCTGGTGACCAACTACACGAAACGTCTGACCTCTGTGATTGCCAACAAGGGTTTTGCCACCAAGTGCTAAGTCATAGGGGTCAAATACTTATTTCCCTCATTGACCTGCAAATCAATTTATAACTTCTGTGACATGAGTTTTTCTGGTTTGTTTTACCATTAAAATTATAGGCTGATCATTTCTTTGTCAGTGGACAAACGTTCAAAATCAGCAGGGGATCAAATACTCCCCCCGCCCCCACCATACATGTTAATATTAATAAATTATTATATTTAAAGTGTGAAATTATATTTTCATATTGCACATCATTTTTAGGTGTATTTTATTCTACATTCTATCAATACCAGTATCACATAAGGACAAGTAACTACTTATTATAGTCTGTATGCAAGTTCAATGTATTTACCTAGTACCTATCCTCCAGTCAACTAACCAGACTTATGGAAAACCATTAGAAAATATATAAAACACAATTAAACACTTGGATATAAAAGCAATGGGCATTTTTTCTGTTCTTAAATTCTCCCTTTAATTAGAAAGGGCAGAGGCTAGGCTAAAACTTGTCAATTTAAACTTACCCATGATGCTAGGTGCAGTTTATTTGTGAGTCAAGTAAAAAAATGTATTATTCCATTAAAATAAATTGGGTTGCATATCATATTGAGATAACACCAGGCAAAAAGTAAGCTGAGTGAGATTCAACCCATCCACATCCCTAGCAGAGTTACTAAAATGTGACATATATATAAATAGACCTTTGTCAAGATACGGGACCAGCAGGACCAACATGCTCTGGAACTCCCACTGGGTAGTTCCTCGTATTGAGTGGGTATAACTATCCTCAGTAAATGCAGGCAGAGATTCACTTTTGACAATAGCGTAACTTTCTTATAAAGTATTTTCCCTGAGGTAACAAAGTACAGCCCACATGCTTGCAATCGTTGACCTAACTGACATTATTCAGGATGGGTAAGCAGTTTTATAGAAAAGTGAATAAAAGGCCAGTCAGAAACTAAACAGTAAACAAACAACTTTGGCAACTTAAACCTCCCTTCCCCTTAAGTCTCTTTCATTGTCCTCCAATTAACAAAGACACCAAGATGCTGATATCAGAAGGGGGGATTTTCAGGTGGGGCCGGGTAGCCAGCAAGTCTCATCCCTTATCTAAACTTCCCCCAGTAAGTGTAGACTACACCCTGGGTGCAAGCAAATAAAAAATCATAGGCATTGTGTCTGGTAACATATCCATTGTCACAATCATCCCCCTCTTCCAATGGCCCAAGTCACTGATCCTTCTGGCAGAAGAGGCCATCCGCATTTTGGTGATTTCTACCTTTATAACAAATGATAAAATTGTTAGAATGTTGGGGCAGCACTGCTCCAATGAAGTAGACGACCATTATCCTGGGCAACTCGTTTCAAACAACAGAAGGGCTTGTGGTCATGACTATGAAAAACTCTGGGCCATAGAGATAGGGTTTCAGCTTTTTAAAAGCTCAAACTACTGCAAGACACTCCCTTTCAATGGATGCATAGTTTATATAACTGTCCAGCAGCTTGTGGCTGAGGTAGGAAGCTGGATGTTTCCCTCATTGGTTGTTGAACTGGCTGAGTACTGCATTGATGACATAGGTAGAGAAATCAGTTTGTACGATGAAAGCATGCCGGTAGTTGGGTGCGGCTAGAACTGGATGGGAGTTTTCAGGGTGGTGAAGGCTTGTTTACAGGCCTCCACTGGATCAGCCGAGGAAACTGCTTATTTGTCAGGTAGTTAGAGATTTGGCTATAGAGCTGTAATTAGGTACAAACTTACAGTAATAGCCTGCCATATCTAAGAATGCCATAATGTGCAGCTTGGCCTGAGGGGTGGGCCATGTAACTATTGACTATTACTTTAGCTGGCCCAGGACGGATCTTCCCATTACCCAGTGCGCCAAGTGCCAGACTTCTGCCTTCCCAAACTAGCATTTGTCATGGCTAATGGTGAGATATGCCCTGTAAATGTGGCCAGGGAAAGTAGCCAGGTGCCATAGATGGTCATCCCATGTCGCCCTAAATATTGCAATATCATCTAGGTACGCATGGGCATACATATGACATCGCTGTAACAACTGGAAAGTGGAGGGGGCATTTTTATCATTCAGAAGAGCATCACAGTAAATTGGAAAAGGCCAAACAGAGTGATACAAGTTGATTCTTCTTAGCAGAGTCCGCTAGCAGGATCTGCCAATAGCCCTTCGACAAGTCCAGTGCGGTTAGGTTAGAGGCACTTCCTAAGTAATCTAACAGTCCATCTACCTGGGGAAAGGGAAAACATATTTTACTGTCCTCTCATGAAGCTTCTGGTAGCTTACATAGAAGCAGGTAGTACCATTTTTTGGGGAAATAGCACGACGGGGGAGGCCCATTGACTGCAAGAGGCCTCAATCACACCCATGGCTAGCATCTCCTAAATTTCTTTCTTGATGCAATCCTTAACTAACTCAAGGACTCGGTAGGGAGATTGCTTAAGAGGAGCCTGACCTAGGGTGAGGACCTCATGCTTAATGGAAGAAGTGCGAAAGGGTAAGGTCGAAAATAGATATCAGAATAGCATATTCTGTTGTTGCTCCTACTCTGCCTTAAGGCTTGGATAATAAAGAGTTGAGGCCACTCTTGTTCCCACAAGATTTGGAGCAAAGAGGTCAGGATGTACCTCTTCTCTTGATCCTCAGTTGTTGCATATAGCCATTACCGTGTGTGTCTGTGGGAGGGGGGAGGGGTCCAGTGAGTGTTATTGCTTTAGCATATTGACATGGAGACCTTTTTGCACAACCTGATAATTGTCTCTATATGTAGTGTCATTCAGCTTTCTTATGAAAGTATGAAGTCTGTCCCATAGCCTGGAGCTTATTTTGAAGGTTGGGTACAAACACTAGCACTTCTTGACCTGGCAGAAACTACCTTACCCTACAAGACCTTCTGTTTAACTTGGGCAGCCAATAAATGCTCTTTAGCCATTCCAATCAGGGCTTCCATTGTATATCGGAATGCACCACAGGCACCTCCTCAACCCAACTCTTCCCTTCCCAAAATTCTCAGAGCAGATCTAAGGGGCCCCTTACATGGTGACCATACAGGAGTCCAAAGTAGATAGAACCAGTTTGTTTCCTGTGGGACTTTGTGGTAGGCAAAGAGCAAGAACAGAATAAGTTTCTCACAGTCCTTCTCTGTATCCATGAAAATCCTAAGCATTGCCTTAAGCTTACCATAGACCTTTCCCAAAGACCATTGATTTGGGGGTGGTACAGAGAAGAGCAGAGGTGTTTAACCCCCAATGTTGCCATAGTTGGTGAGTCAATTTGGACATGAACTGCGTGCCCTCATTAAATTGGATCTCACTCTGGAAACCACCCCGGGTAAAGATTGTGACTAAGGCATCGGCCACAGCGTCCGAAGTGGTCTCTTGCAAGAATGACTGGGTTTAACCAGTGGACCCACAATATCTACAGTCACACATTGAAAAGGAGGTCTTAAATCGGCAGGGATTTTAAGGGGGCCTGGGGCCTTCCTCAGGCGCTGACAAGCATGACAAGTGTTACAGTAGTTGTAAAATATTTATACATTCTTGGCTAGTAAAAGGCGTCTGAGGGTTCAGTGAATGCCCAGGTGCCAAGCAAGGGGAATGTCATGGGCAATAGCCAGTAGCCTAGCCCTAAGATTTTAAGAGGCAACCGGCTGTTTAACAGCTTTCCATGCAGTTCTTCCTGATGGGGATTAGTCACAAAATATTGCAGTGTTTCTTTCCCCACAGCTGTTGGCCCCTGCTTGTTCTTGCCTTGAGGCTATTCTAGCGCAGACCCCAGCTAATGATGCATCCTGACCTAACTTCCTCCGAAACCCATCAGCATCTTTACTCATCCTGTCTCTCTACTCCTCCTGGAAGACATGCTCCTCACCAGGGTGGCAAGCTGGACATTAAAAGTTGGTATCAAATGGCTTGGAGGTCCTCACTGTGTGTAACTCTGAAGACACTAACAGTGCCGTAGTCTATATGCACTTCGGCTACCGGGTCAGAATGCTTCAGAATACCAACGACAACAACATCCACTTTCTTGTCCAATAAAGCTAAGGTACTGAGGAGAGAGGGGTGAACCAGCAATTTTACTCCATCTTTCCAGAGCAACTGAGGGCTTGGGTACAGGACTGTCAGCACACTACAGAGGAAGAGGCTGCTCGCCTAGCTGATCATTTTATGGCTACCATAGGGGATACAGGGGGTAAAGCCCCCACCCACACTATCAAAGGGGGCCCCCCATGAACAGCATGGGTCACGTCTCGCTCCATAGCCACCTGGCCTATCCCTGCGGCTCTGCAAGGCTGTATTCAACCTAAGGGGCCCAAAGGAGTGGCCTCTCCCACCACACAAATAACCAGTTCTCACCCTGTCACTCAGCCCACAAGAGGATTGGAGTGTTATGACTGTCACCAACCAGGGCATATGAGAAGAGAATGCCCAAGGTGCCTCGCAAGGTGTACCATCCAACCACTAAGCCAGTCTAATTTCTGGGGGAGTTGAGCATGGACGCCATGGAAACTTTAATTACCCAGACCAGATCCAGAGAGAAGGATTTCTGTCGCCCAATCCAAGCTGTGCAGATCAGTCTAGAGGGCACCAGGATGCAACATTTTCTGAAGGTTTTTGTTCAGGGGAAAAAGGCCCAGGGTTTCTGGGATACTAGGGCTGCTGTCACTGTGGTACATCCAGATGTGGTACCACATACAGCCATTTTGCCAAAAAGTGAGGGTGGCCGTGGGCCTGAAACTTCCCATCCCAGTTGCCTGGATTTCCTGCAGATGTTTAACTGGGCAACAACTTTGGATGACTGAAAAAACATTATGTGAATCACTGCAAAAACATTAGGTGAATGCAGTCACCAGGTCCCAAACAGCCCACACCGTCCCTGTGTAACCAGTGTGTCAGGAGGTGGCCGAAAACTCGGAACCTGGGGTGAGTCTACTGCCTGCTGGGGAAGAGGGATTGGGTTGGGCCAGTGTAGAGAAGGTGGCAACAGAATTAGAAAAAGAGTACTTAGTACTTAGCAGGAAAAAGGCCCAGAAAGGGAAATGTATGTTTGGAAAATAAGCTACTGTATACCTGGGTCCCTCTTCCATCTCTAACAGTTATGGATGCCCCCTTCCAATGGATGGATAGCAATATCCTGGGACCCCTAGCCAGGACTAGCAGGACAAGTAAGCAGTCCATTATTACCATAGTGGACTATGCTACCTGTAATCCTGAGGTTGTCCACCTAACTGAAATCTCTGGTGTTAAAGTTGAAGAGGCATTACTGGTGGTATTTTCCAGAATGGGGTTCCCTGAGGATATTCTATAAGACAGAGGTACCAAGTTCATGGCTAGTGTCAACCAGCAATTAGGGGAATTATAAAACAAATTAGTTAAGGTGGGAAAGGTAAATCTAATTAACCAGTGTTGTTCCCTTGTGACATATGGTTGCTGCCACTTTGGGAGCTTGTCACATAGGTTTGCCCTCTCTGACCACAGGTGTGCTTTCATCTCAATGGGGGACTGGATACATAGTCACAAAGGCCATAGACACACTATCTTCCTCCTTAGTTAACCAGCTACCTCCAGGCTTGAGAATTGGCTAAGGGGACTGTTGCTAAGGGATGTAACTTGGTGATGAGGGGTGACTGCTGTGCATAAAAATGTTGTATTTGTGACTAAAAACATTTTGCAGTGTGATCATACATAATTATGTGTGTGCTCATTATTGAAGTAAGGGTTAATACTTATCATAGTGGTTAATAATTCTATATCTGCCTAAAAGAAGAGTTATAGCTGATAACTCTGCTACTCTCACTGGAAATTCCCCTGTTCCTATGATTATCCTGATGGTCCGATGCTGGTCTGGTTCTATCTCTGCTAACAGGGATAACAACAAGAACCATCGCGTACCACTGAGCTGGTCAGAACCAGGTTTTGAGTGAGCCCAATTGAAATAGTGGTTGTGACACCTGAGTTAACGTAGTACAACCCTCACGCTTGCAATCATTGAGCAGAATTGACTTTTTTGGGGATGGGTAAGCAGTTTTTTAGGGAGGTGATCAAAAGCCAGTCAGACATAGAACAGGAAGCAAACAACGTTGGCAACTTAAACCTTCCTCCCTCTCTTATTGTCTTCTAATTTACAAAGCAACAGGCTCAATATGCTGATATCAGCAGGGGGGGGGGGGGTGTTCACTATTGGGCCATGGTGCCAGTATGTCTCATCTCTTATCTTAACTTCCCCCAGTAAGTGTAGAATGCAAGTAGGCACACCACCCACCCGGGGTGCAAGCAAGGGAAAAATCATAAGCATTGTGTCTGGTATCATGTTCATTGTCACAACCTTTAAAGCAGTAGTATGAACCAAAAATAGACAAAAGAAGGCTATTAAAACATAAAAAAAGCTTTACTTAGCATTGTATCAGATACTGCCCAGAAAGCTATCCACTCAGAATGGCTTCCCCTATCAGGTCCTATATTCATATGGCTCATGACTTAAAACCTTTTAAATATTTGTTTTCCATTTATGCATATTCTGTACCTACATACTAAAAGACTATAGAGAATTACATCAACAGTGTTGTTGATACTTGTTGTGCATCAGAAATGCTTCATGCTAACATTACATAGTTACATAGTAATTAAGGTTGAAAAAAGACTTTCAGTCCATCAAGTTCAACCCTCCAAGATCTCCTCTGAGCTGCAAAATGTGGATTAGTTATTAATTAATTAGTTGTTAATTAATTATTAATCAACTATTACATTATTATTTTTTTAATTATTAATTAATCCAGAGGAAGGCAAACAGAAAAAAAAATCCTTCCTGACCACAGAAAATACCTTTATTAATATAAGGGGCTCAGGGCTCAGATGGTCCATCTGTCAATTATTAGAGAAATCACTCTATTGTAGTGATGTCGCGAACATCAAATGTTCTCGAACGGACCAACATCGGCGAACCGCCATAGACTTCAATGGGCAGGCGAATTTCAAAACCCACAGGGACTCTTTCTGGCCACAATAGTGATGGGAAAGTTGTTTCAATGGGACTAACACCTGGACTGTGGCATGCCGGAGGGGGATCCATGGCAAAACTCCCACGGAAAATTACATAGTCTGGTTTTAAGCCATAAAGGGCATAAATCACCTTACATTCCTAAATTGTTTGGAATAACATGCTTTAAAACATCAGGTATGATGTTGTATCGATCAGGTAGTGTAAGTGTTACACCCGCTTCATAGTAACAGACCAATCTCCCCGTTTAATGCACCGCAAACAACCGCAAACAGTCCCTTTGCACAACCGCAAACTCCCCATTTGCACAAGGTTGGATACCAAGCTAGCCATGTCCCGTCCCTTGTCCTCACTGATGTCATTGAAGGTCTCTTCCTCCACCCAGCCACCAAGGGTCCCCGAAAGGTGACAACAAGCCCCCTGGGACGCCTGCTGTGTTTGGTCTTCCACCTCCTCAAAGCCACCTTCCTCCTCTGACTCCTCTTCTTCAGACTCCTCTCTCTGCGTTGCCTCTGCCTGCGTTATTATAAGGTGTGTACTGTTAAGTAATACTATTCCTATCGGTTTAATCCCTGTTGCGTCCACTATTAGGTGACGTGTATATGGCATGGATTTTTGGAACAGGGAGATGGAAAAAGATGCTTGGTCGGACCTCCTACTTCGAATTGGGGGCACTATGCGTGCAATGTAATGTTCCACCAGATAGGAGTGGTGTATTAAGTTGTACTATTCATTCCTATCAGTGTAATACCTGTTACGTCACCTATCAGGGGACGTGTATATGGCATGGATTTTTGGAACAGGGAGATGGAAAAAGATGCTTGGTCGGTCCTCCCACTTCAAATTTGGGGCACTGCGCATGCAATCTAAGGTGCCACCAGATAGGAGTGGTGTATTAAGTTGTACTATTCATTCCTGTTAGTTTAATACCTGTTACATCACCTATCTTTCCTCCCAATAGCACATTCTATATGTCATCAACCGGCCTGTGTGTATTTAGAGAACCACACTTTAAGGCCCTTAACCTGGGACAAGGTGGCTTGGCTATCAGAATTGCCTCAAACCCTTAAAAACTCGCCTAACCCCCTAATCAGACACTCACTATCATACTGGAAATAGATCCATCCAAATGACCCCAATTCTTGACCACCCTCAGGCCCCGAAACACATGAGCACAACATCACAACACAGGTGGAGGTCAAGGAAACTAGATAGACTGGGAGACTGGTTAGTAAAGGGCCAGATGCTCACCTATGAGGAACTGAGGGACAAGCATGAGCTACCGCTGTCAGAACATTACAATTACTGTAGGGTGAGGCATTTCACACACTCCCTGACCCAGAAACAGGGGACACCGGTCTTAAATTGGTTCTCCAAAATTTGTAAAGATAAACCTCTATCAAGGGGGATCATTGGGTCGTTTTACAAATATAAAACATTTGTTACTGGTTGAAGCGACACTGGGGGAAGGACCGAAGTGGGGAAGCCCTGGAGACCCTTCAGAAGCAACCAGCGGCAAAATCATCCCAGGAAAGGAGAGGTCGCTTACTGAAGCCTGCCCTAGGGTATCCCAAGGGTGATTGCCCAGGTTAGATATTGTAAATAATAAGCTAATACTGATGGAGGGATGATAGCTAATAGGACGTTGGTGTTTCCTGCAGATATACTCTTTACTATTGTCTGTTTTACCATGTTTTAGGTATCTCTTAAATTGCAATCACAGTAAAAAATAAGAAAAATTATTAACCTAAAAAGTAAAAATAAGAAGGAATAGCCAGCTAACTTTCACAAAATGTCTTTATTGTAAATAGGTATTTTTGCACAACTGTTATGCAAGACTGTTCAAAGATGCTTTATTTTTCATTACATTCTGTACGCCTTCTAAAATAAAATAATTTAAATGCAAAAATTAGGTATTGTTGCAGCGACCAGAAAAATTTATGTAAGTTTGCAAGGCATAAAGTGCCCTAAAACATTGCGTCTTGAACCCTAGTTGGTGGCGGATAAGTCACGCAAGTCATCCGGCATTCAGGGATAAAATACAGCAGCGTGTGGACCATTATTAGCTCAAGGCAGCTCATCTATCAGGCCTTTTTTAATCGAATGTATCGCCCACTGTCAGTCCCTTCGGGATCCATCCCTCATTCATCTTAATAAAGGTGAGGTAATCTAGACTTTTTTGACCTAGGCGACATCTCTTATCAGTGACAAAACCTCCTGCTGCACTGAAGGTCCTTTCTGACAGGACACTTGAAGCGGGGCAGGACAGAAGTTCTATGGCAAATTGGGATAGCTCAGGCCACAGGGTAAGCGTGCACACCCAGTAGTCAAGGGGTTCATCGCTCCTCATAGTGTCGATATCTGTAGTTATGGCGAGGTAGTCTGCTACCTGACGGTCGAGTCGTTCTCTGAGGGTGGACCCCGAAGGGCTGTGGCGATGCATAGGACTTAAAAAGTTCTGAATGTCCTCCATCAACAACACATCTGTAAAGCGTCCTCTCCTTGCCGGCGTGGTCGTGGGAGGAGGAGGATTATGTTCACCTCTTCCGCTGTTAGATTGCCGATGTTCTGTGACATCACTCTTAAACGCTGTGTAAAGCATACTTTTTAATTTATTTTGGAAGTGCTGCATCCTTTATGACTTGTGGTAATTCGGTTACATTTCAGGCACTTTCTGCTTATACCGGGGGTCTAGCAGCGTGAACACCTAGTACAGGTCGTTCTCCTTCATCCTTTTTATACGAGGGTCCCTCAACAGGCACGACAGCATGAAAGACCCCATTTGCACAAGGTTGGATGCCGAGCTAGTCATGTCCCATTCCTCGTCCTCAGTGATCTCACTGAAGGTATGTTCTTCCACCCAGCCACGTACAACACCACGGGTACCAGATAGGTGACAACGAGCACCCTGGGATGCCTGTTGTGGTTGGTCTTCCTCCTCCTCCTCAAAGCCACATTCCTCCTCTGACTCCTCTTCCACACAATCCTCTTCCAGCGTTGCTGCAGGTCCAGCAAGCGATGCTGATAAGGCTGTTTCTGGTGGTGATGGTGACAACAACTCTTCCTCTTCCTCTTCATGGTCACCTAGGGCCTGATCCAGCACTCTTCGCAGGGCACGCTCCAGGAAGAAAACAAATGGTATGATGTCGCTGATGGTGCCCTGGGTGCGACTGACCAGGTTTGTCACCTCCTCAAAAGGACGCATAAGCCTGCAGGCATTGCGCATGAGCGTCCAGTAACGTGGCAAAAAAATCCCCAGCTCCGCAGAGGCTGTCCTAGCACCCCGGTCATACAAATACTCGTTAACGGCCTTTTCTTGTTGGAGCAGGTGGTCGAACATTAGGAGTGTTGAATTCCAACGTGTCGAGCTGTCTAAATCAAGCGCCTCGCTGGCATGTTGTTTCGCCGCTGGATATCTGTAAAGTGCACCATGGCCGTGTAGGAACGCATGAAATAGGCACACACGTTCCTGGCCTGCTTCAGGACGTACTTTAAGCCTGGGTGCTTATGCACAAAGCATTGTACAATCAGATTACACACATGTGCCATGCACGGCACATGTGTCAACTTGCCCAAATTCAATGCCGCCAACAAATTTCTTCCGTTTTCACAAACCACTTTGCCGATCTCCAGTTGGTGCGGAGTCAGCCACTGATCCACCTGTGCGTTCAGGGCGGACAGGAGTGCTGGTCCGGTGTAACTCTCTGCTTTCAGGGAAGTCAACCCCAAGACGGCGTGACACTGCCGTATCTGGGATGTGGAATAGTACCTGTGGAGCTGCGGGGGGGGGGGGGGGGAGGGCGGGGGTGCCGTTAATGTGGAGCAAGACATAGCAGCAGCAGAAGAGGACTCAGCCGAGGAAGTTATGGAAGAGGATGGAGTAGGAGGAGTAGAGGAGGTGGCAGTAGGCCTGCCTGCAAGTCGTGGCGGTGTCACCAACTCCTCTGCAGAGCCACGTATTCCATGCTTGGCAGCCGTCACCAGGTTTACCCAATGCGCAGTGTAGGTGATATACCTGCCCTGACCATGCTATGCAGACCAGGTATACGTGGTCAGATGGACCTTTGCCCTAACACTGTGTGCCAGAGATGCCATTACTTCCTTTTGCACAATCGAGTACAGGTTGGGGATTGCCTTTTGTGCAAAGAAATTTCGGCCTGGTACCTTCCACTGCGGTGTCCCAATAGCTACAAATTTTTTGAACGCCTTAGACTCCACCAGCTTGTATGGTAAAAGCTGGCGGGCTAAGAGTTCAGACAAGCCAGCTGTCAGTTGCCGGGCAAGGAGGTGACTTTGTGACATTGGCTTCTTACACTCAAACAAGTCCTTGACAGACACCTGACTGTGGGCAGATGAGCAGGGACTGCTCAGGGCGAGAGACAAGGTGGCGGATGGTTGAGAGGGGCAAGCAGGGCAGCAGTGGTTGACGTGGCTGAAGATGCTGGACCAGGAGGAGGATGGCGGCTTTGACTTTGTGTGCTGCTTGTACTCATGTGTTGATCCCATAGGCGTTTTTGTCATGTGCCTTCGCAAAGAAGTTGTACCTAGGTGGGTGTTGGACTTCCCACGACTCAGTTTCTTTTCGCACAGGTTGCAAATGGCATCGCTGTTGTCACAGGTAGACACACGAAAAAATTGCCACACTGCTGAGCTCTGCAATGACGGCATTCTAGTGGTGGCAACAGCATGCGTTGACTGGTGTGCTGTCTGGCTTACCCTGGGTGCCGATGCATGCTGTCTGACTGTGCCACTAGCTACTTTCGACGACGTCCCGCTGCTTCCAACTCGTCTCCTCCTCCTCTCTGTCTCCCCATCTGAACTTTCCTCCTGTTCTTCTTCTCTTATAGCGGGCACCCACGTGACATCCACGGATGCATCGTCATCATCAACTGCTTCACTTGTATCTGACAACTCAGCAAAAGAAGCAGCATCGGGTACACCATCATCATCATCATCAGACCGTACGTCCATGTGTATAATGCTGCCTGACTGGGACATATCCCTGTTATCTACATCCTCTGGCACTAATGTTTGTGCATCACTCATTTCTTCCAACAGATGTGTAAATAACTCTGCTGATGGATCAAGTGAAGTGGCTGTGGTGCTAGTGTTGGTTGTGGCGGCAGGCGGGCAAGTGGTAACTGGAGAGGTGCCCGAAGCTAAGCTGGAGGAAGATGGTGCGTCTAGGGTCCGAGCGGAAGCTGTAGAAGATTGGGTGTCCGGTGTTAGCCAGTCAACCATGTCCTCAGAACTTTTCAAGTTCAGGGTACGTTGCCTATGAAAACTGGGCATTATTCTAGGGTCAAACTGAATTACAGCACCACGACCACGACGGCCCCTGCGGGGTGGCCTGCCTCTGCCTGTCATTTTTTTTAGTGGTACTATGCGTGCAAGCTACTGTGACACCAGATATGAGTGTCACTGTGCACTGGCAAAAGTTGGCAGAGTAGGCGCTGTAGGCCTCAAACACACGCCTGTAGGCAGGCAACTGATATTCAATCGATTACAGTCAAAAAAGGGTTCTTTTATGTCACTGTACACTACGGCTGCACCAGATATGAGTGTCACTGTGCACTGGCAAAAGTTGGCAGAGTAGATGCAATAGGCCTCACACACACGCCTGTAGGCAGGCAACTAATATTCAATCGATTACAGTGAAAAAAGGGTTATTTTATTTCACTGTACACTACGGGTGCACTAGATATGAGTGTCACTGTGCACTGGCAAAAGTTGGCAGAATAGATGCAATAAGCCTCACACACACGCCTGTAGGCAGGCAACTGATATTCAATTGATTACAGTCAAAAAGGGTTATTTTATTTCACTGTACACTACGGTTGCACTAGATATGAGTGTCACTGTGCACTGGCAAAAGTTGGCAGAGTAGATGCAATAGGCCTCACACACACGCCTGTAGGCAGGCAACTGATATTCAATCGATTACAGTCAAAAAAGGGTTCTTTTATTTCACTGTACACTACAGTTGCACTAGATATGAGTGTCACTGTGCACTGGCAAAAGTTGGCAGAGTAGTTGCAATAGGCCTCACACACACGCCTGTAGGCAGGCAACTGATATTCAATCGTTTACAGTCAAAAAAGGGTTCTTTTATGTCACTGTACACTACGGCTGCACCAGATATAAGTGTTACTGTGCACTGGCAAAAGTTGGCAGAGTAGATGCAATAGGCCTCACACACACGCCTGTAGGCAGGCAACTGATATTCAATCGATTACAGTCAAAAAAGGGTTATTTTATTTCACTGTACACTACGGTTGCACTAGATATGAGTGTCACTGTGCACTGGCAAAAGTTGGCAGAATAGATGCAATAAGCCTCACACACACGCCTGTAGGCATGCAACTGATATTCAATTGATTACAGTCAAAAAAGGGTTCTTTTATTTCACTGTACACTATGGTTGCACTAGATATAAGTGTCACTGTGCACTGGCAAAAGTTGGCAGAGTAGATGCAATAGGCTTCACACACACGCCTGTAGGCAGGCAACTGATATTCAATCGATTACAGTCAAAAAAGTGTTGTTTTATGTCACTGTACACTACGGTTGCACTAGATATGAGTGTCCCTGTGCACTGGCAAAAGTTGGCAGAGTAGATGCAATAGACCTCACACACACGCCTTTAGGCAGGCAACTGATATTCAATCAATTACAGTCAAAAAGGGTTATTTTATTTCACTGTACACTACGGTTGCGCTAGATATGAGTGTCACTGTGCACTGGCAAAAGTTGGCAGAGTAGATGCAATAGGCTTCACACACACGCCTGTAGGCAGGCAACTGATATTCAATCGATTACAGTCAAAAAAGGGTTCTTTTATTTCACTGTACACTACGGTTGCACTAGATATGAGTGTCACTGTGCACTGGCAAAAGTTGGCAGAGTAGATGCAATAGGCTTCACACACGCCTGTAGGCAGGCAACTGATATTCAATCGATTACAGTCAAAAAAGTGTTGTTTTATGTCACTGTACACTACGGTTGCACTAGATATGAGTGTCACTGTGCACTGGCAAAAGTTGGCAGAGTAGATGCAATAGGCCTCACACACACGCTAGCAGGCAGTCATATGCAATTAGATTACACAGAAAAAATAATAAAATAAAATAAATGATGTTCTAGCCATAAAAAGGGCTTTTTGGGTTGCTGTCCTTGCAGCAGATATCAAATGAGTCCTTCAGATGTGTAGTGAAAGCTAAATACACAGCCTGGCTATCTATTTCCCTATTAAATCAGCAGAAAAAAATAATAAAATAAAATAAATGATGTTCTAGCCCTTAAAATGGCTTTTTGGGTTGCTGTCCTTGCAGCAGATATCAAATGAGTCCTTCAGGTGTGTAGTGAAAGCTAAATACACAGCCTGGCTATCTATTTCCCTATTAAATCAGCAGCAGGTAGAATATATGTCCTCTCTCAACGAATGTAGTTTCAGAATGATTCCAAAATGAAGGCTGTCCTTCAGATGGAAGTCCCTGGAAGGGAGTGCATGCTGCTGATTGGCTGGAATGTGTCTGCTGACTGTAAGGTGCAGGGTCAAAGTTTCCTCAATGATAAAGAATAGGGGGCGGACCAAAAAGCGCATGTGTTCGCCGTTCGATGCGAACGCGAACATGCAAAAATCGCCGCGAATAGTTCTCCGGCGAACTGTTCGGGACATCACTACTCTATTGGTATATTTTTCTATTTGCCCTCTGCTTCATATACTATTGTAAAGCATTTGCCTGTGTGAATCACAACAAAATGTGGCAAGTTTTTAAAGTGATCAGGGTATCAAACCATGTCATCCACCTTCTGAGGAATCTGTATGTGGGCCAAGTAACCACAGTCATAACTGACAATTTTTACGCCAAACAGATGAACAACAGTACTTATCCACCCTTGCCTTCAGAGTATAGCAGAATCTTCTTATAAATCAGTGTATACTCAATTTTTTGGAGAATAATATTTTGATAGACTGATATTCTTATTCTGGTTCTTCTCTTTGCACTACTATCCCCAAAAATCTGCTTCAAAAACGGAGGAATGCAGCCAAAAACTATAGTAGAAAAAAAGTAGAGCACATAGAGCCGAAAATAGTATAGTATTTAAAACCAATGGTTTATTAAATAAGTAAAAGCAATTCCCTGAGGAAGTTTAATAATGAAACAAGTAAGTTGGGAGAGGATCCTTAACAAATATAATTTTTATAACAGCACTGACATTTTCCATTTTTTATCGAAAGTCAGTGTTGTATAACAATAGTGGATTAAGAAATATGTGTTTATAGAATGAGGTCAACTTTAGGACCCAAAAGATATATTTGGTACTAGCGACTTGCCTGTCAAAAATGACAACAATAAAATGTGTGGGCTTTGAATGCTGTTTTCTACCCATTGTGAGTCTCTGACACTCTAAACCTTTTTGTTATCTATGAAAAAGTACAGTTACAGTAAATGTGTTTATTTTTTTAACATGCAACTTGTAGCTCAACAACTGTTAAACCATCCTTTTTTAACAATATTATTAGGTACAACTTTGTATGAATCAGTATTGTAAACCAGGAGATAATGCTTTTTAACATGCCACTTGTAGTTCATCCACTGGTAAACAACTTTTTTTAACAATATTAACATTTTCAATTGTTAACTATGCAGAAGTAATATAACAATAGGTCAACTTTGTATGAATGAGTATAATAAACCATTACATAAAGCTTTGTAACATGCAACTTGTAGTTCAACTACTTGTAAACCACACAGTTATTGAATCCAGGGGAAGGCAAAAAGAAAAAAAACCTAGGGAAACATCCAATTGTGTCAAAGAAAAAAAAAAAAAAAATTCCTTGCTAACCCCAGTAACTCGCTCTTTGAGCATGTCATCATCTATTGCATTTGTGATGGAGTTAAATGCTTGAAATGGTAATGTATTTAAAGTTGCAATTTGTTCTTGTTTTTTTTGGTTATCAAGCTCAGTGTCATAGTCTTCAAAGTTTATTTCATCTATGAGTCCTGGATCAGGCAGATTAAAATTTGCACAATTTAATCCATGATAAAGAAACACTTCTTGTATTGCCATTAATGCTTTTAATTGCACAATGGTGTCATTGTAACGTTTCAAAAAGTCTTCACACATATTTAATTTAAATGTTTCCCACAAAGCTAAAGCATCAGGTGCATTGCGAAATATGCAAATTAATGCAAACTGTTCTCTCATTTGCTTTGGCATTTGACAAAGTGCTGCTTCTTTAAGACATCTCTCCCATTCTGTATCATCTGCCAGGAAGTTTCGATGTCTTGCAGCTAATTTGAAAATATCATAAACTATGTCATTCACTGTGTGTAAATGTTCATAACATGTAAAAGAAGTAATCTTAAAATGAAATGTTCAATGTCTCTTGGACTAACGGTATAAATTCTTGTTTTTCTTTTTCGTTGTCTCCAGTGGCCATTTGCGAATACATAGTGATATGGAATCTCAATGTATACAAATTGTCTGGCCTCAGTGTCATCGCAATTTAATTGAAACCAAGCAGTACGTTTTGTTACTCTATGTTCATTTTGGGCTATGGCGTTTCTTTCATTCCCTGCAGTAAAGCAAACAAATTGACTGTGGCAAATGTATAGCTAATCGATACACAGCATGTGACTGATCATGCATCTCAAATTTCAGAAGACACTACATTGCTTCTGGAGCACTGACATAGCAAGCATCTAAATAACATGAAAGTTCATCATGTAAAATTGGATTGCCTTGTTCATTTTGTGCACCTTGCACAACAACAGTTGCTGCATCATATCCTTTGTATATATATTTATATAAATATTTGCTGGATTTGAAAGAAGTGCAAGCTTCCACATTTAGGAGTGCATTGTACTTCAACAGCAAGTGAGGATTATATGGAACTACATATCGATTATCAACAGTTTTGCCATGAATAATTGCAGTTTGTCCTTTTCTTCTTTTAGATAAAAGGTATCCATCACAATTAGCATAAGTTTGCAATTGAAATTCTTTTGGGAAACCTTTGGTGCATTTTTTATTTTCCATACATGGAGATTGGGGATTTATATATCCACATGGACCGTGAATCATTCGTTGTGTTACAATGTCATAAAGTTTGGAATATTTTTGTGAATGTGGCAGTTCAGCACTAATCACTGAATCCACTCTCTCTGCAGTATTCACTGTATTTTCTTGTAGGATAAAAAGTATATGTGCATGTGGCAGGCCTCTTTTTTTAAATTCAATGGTATAAACAAAAGCCTCACATTTCCCAGATAACTGTGCTTTAGTTTTATTTTGAATACCCTAGCCACTAAATCTGATCAATCCGAAGTATTTTGGCCATCTTTCATATTTTCCTGGATCTCTGGCCATTGTGGATTACATGTGAATATAATGAATAAATCTGGTTTTCCAAATGTAGTCACAAATACTGATTCTTACACATGGCATTATTGTATATTGGAAAGAGGATAGCAAAATGATTGATCTTCCAGCTGGAATGTCTCTGTTTGTAGACAATTCAGGGACATAATTAAATTAAACCACAATATTGTTCTATGCGAAGCTTGTTTTGTTGAAATTTGATACAATTTAGATTATTTGCTTCGATTTGTAGATATGAATCAATAAACCATTGTTGTGTGAGTTTCCCCCAACATAAAATAGGATTAAAATGATCCCGAATAGCAGTTTGTGCCACTTTATATTGCAGGATAGAAATATTGTTTCTAACACAAACTTTACTATTGGGATAACTTTGCAATTGTAATTTTGGTTGCCATCCTGGCTCACCATTTGGAAAGAAAATGGGATATTTCATTGGATCCAAATTACTACTTAATATGTTTCTGTTTATATGAGGTTGCTTTTCATTGCGTGGATATATTCTAATTTCCTGCTCGAATGGTGGTTCACCATCATCATTTTTAAAGACCATGGCAACCTCATTTACTGTTGGTAAATGATAACGTCTTTGATCAGTATGGAGATCTCTTTTCAGAACCATATTTACTCTTAGCATTGGCAATTGATTTATTTGAGCATGTGCCTTTTGTTTCGACCTCTGCTAAATTTTTGTATGCTTGACTATATGGGTTGTTGGCCATAATGTTATCCAGCTGTTCAAAGACTATGGCTAAGCATTGTTTATTTTCAGGAAGCATCATTCGTGGTTCAACAGCTTCCATTGTATCTCGGACATATAACTGTGAAAATTTCCTTTGCTCTCCTGCTTGTGGGTTTAAATGTGTGCGAAGGTAAATTTGACTGTGTACTATAAAACAGTAAGGTCCATGTCATGGGACATTTTCTGCTAATGTTGCACCCTTTGAAGCAAATGAAATTGCACTGTTATAAGACCTGATGTTTTTTTTTTTATTGCTATAATTTGGAATTGTTGGATCACTCATTATACTTTTTAAATATTCTGGAAATGTGTCTGGAAGTCTTACCTTTCCTTTCTGACAGCAACTAATAAACTCTCCATCAGTTGGTGTTTCCTTGAGAAAATGATAGGTCCAACAAAACTGACAAACCACATTGAGTAATCCACAATAATGACTCTCTACTGTTAGTGCTTTAAGTAAGGGACTATCCTGAGCTTCCTCAACACAGATATCACTACAACTGTGTATGTCAACATTGGTGTCATGCATATCAACATTGGTGTCATTAGGCAATATTTGGTCATTAGGCAATGTTTCACAGACATTATGTTTTTTACTTTTTCTTTTCTTTGTAGCCTTTTCAGTAATTTTCCTTTTATCAGCAAGTCTTTATCAGTCTTCTTCTTTTAATCTTATTGAAGTCTCTGGTGACTGTGCATCTCTCCATCTTTGCTTCCGTTCCCTTGCCATTCTTCTTTTACATTCTTTATTTTCTTCTGCTTTTGTCCGCCATTGTAATCTGTAATTGTAAATATAGGTTTTAGTTTCAGTTTTCTTACATAGCAAACAATGGCAATCATAACATTACTAATATGTATTTTTTACTTACCTGACGTATTAATGGAAGAAGTTATTTTCCACTTTGTGATGATCGTGTAGTTGTGTCTTTTATTTCTTCAAATCTGTAAGACATATTGTGTTTTTTTATTGTACATATTGTGTTTAACTGTCATCAATACGAAACCTAAAGAGCTGTAATCAAACAGTAAAATTACCTGAAAGGCATTTGTAATGTTTTCATTAAATTAATTCATTAATCAATCAATGTCTGATGTTTAATTGGCATACATGAAAACATAAATAGCTTACCATATAGGAAAGGATAAAATTCAGTGTAAAATAGTAATTTGGTTTTTAATAATTCATTAATAATTAATTAATTAATTAATATATGTTAATGAATTAATCAATAACTGTCATCAATGCAAAACATAAAGAGCTAATCATGTTTTCCTAAAGAACGGCATTATTGAAATGTAAATTTCATATCCAAACACAAAGAGCTATGAGCAAACCGTACGTTGAGGTTTGCAACTCATTCATTACTGGCGTTAAGTTTCGTGCTACGGCCTCGTTTTCATTGTTTACAGCCGCCATTTTTTTTCTCGCTTATCCGATTTCTAATCTTTAAAAAATGACAAATATGCCTCAAATTGACTTGCATCCTCACTCACAGGCTTCCTGGCTCTCCCCATGTGCTGTGTGTGAGTGTCTAAGTGAATATGAGGCATATTTGTGTGTTTCCAACGTCTTTTTCAGTATGGTGGTCGGCCGTTAAAGTCGTATTTTTTGCGAGCTTGTGCCTCAACGGCTCGCCTCTCTTCGCAAGGCTTGCAAGCGTGTAGACAACTTGCAGTTTGACAATTATTATATATAATTCCCAGTGGTAACATGCAGATTTGAGGACTGGACCGTAAAAGAATCTGAGCGCTGTAGAACTGATGCCTTTAAATACTGAAGAAAAGTGCTTAGAGTCCATTGACTCAATCAGTCATACACTACATGAAATCAAGCCAAACTGTTCACTGAAAGGTTTGATCATGAGGCTAAAGTTCAAATATTTTGGCCATATAATAAGAAGACTGGATTCTACGGAGATACCGTTGATGTTGGGAAAGATTGAACTAGAGTATGTGAAGTGACTTTTCTCTTTTAGCCAACTTATGGTGTATTCATTTTATAGCACCCATTGCCAGATAGCATTACAGTAAGTGATATTCGTATGTGTGGATGTTATCTTTTAACTTCTCTGATGTGGACGTACCCCAACTAGGTGATGGACCACACAGATAAGTTTGAAATAAAATGTTCTTTATTTATTCTATATAAACATGTTCAAATCAAATAAATTACATTAGACAATATATAAAACAGATGTTGATAATGTATTCTTTGCTTGTATAGTGTATGTATAACAAATAGATAGACACGTTTCGCTGCCTTGGCAGCTTCCTTAGTGTCTTTTCCCCTGTAATGGAGCATATATGAACACAAGTGCTAGTAAAAATTGCTCCATTGTGACCTTGTCAGGGGTTTAAAATACACTAAAAAGCAAGTAGCTTATGGTGTTAATTTATATTACAATCTATTGAAAAGAGATAGTGAGACTAGAATACATAAAATTGCAAAAAAATTATAAATAATATATATATATATATATATATATATATACACACTGTGATCGTTTGCTCCTCGGAAGTGATGACAAACAAGTGGAGTGTGAGTTCTGAAGAACTCCTAATTGGAGCAACTCCCCTTTAAAAGACTGGAAAGCAGGCATGGAAAAGGTGGAGGAGGGGCTGACTAGGCCCTAGGCAGCTGTGCTGCTGAGAGGAAAAAGCACAGAGTGGAAGGTGATCTGGTGTGGATATACAGTGAAGTTGTGAACTACCCTGTAAAGGATCGCCAAGTGACTGTTACTGGGAGAACGGGGACTACAGCAAGTTGTATGAGCTGGAAGATTGACTTCAGACTCAGGAGGAGAAGTCACTAGGAAGCCAAGTAAGTGAAGGGAATAAGTGAGGATTCCCAGGCAGAGTTTTGCCTTAAAGGCCTAGGCACGGTTGTTGCTGAAATATTATGCCCCAGGGAAGAAGTGAAGTTAAAGAGAAGTGAATACAAGTGAGTTTGTGTATGCAAGGGTCCCTGGGGTGAAGCATACGGGAGAGCGCTGTGTCCCAGAGAGGAGCGCCGTGTCCCAGAGAGGAGCGCTGTGTCCCAGAGAGGAGCGCTGTGTCCGAGAGAGGAACGCTGTGTCCAAGAGTGGAGCGCTGTGTCCGAGAGAGGAGCGATGTGTCCGAGAGAGGAGCGCTGTGTCCGAGAGAGGAGCGCTGTGTCCGAGAGAGGAGCGCTGAGTCCGAGAGAGGAGCGCTGTGTCCCAGAGAGGAGCGCTGTGTCCCAGAGAGGAGCGCTGTGTCCGAGAGAGGAGCGTTGTGTCCGAGAGAGGAGCGCTGTGTCCGAGAGAGGAGCGCTGTGTCCCAGAGAGGAGCGTTGTGTCCGAGAGAGGAGCGCTGTGTCCGAGAGAGGAGCGCTGTGTCCGAGAGAGGAACACTGTGTCCAAGAGTGGAGCGATGTGTCCGAGAGAGGAGCGCTGAGTCCGAGAGAGGAGCGCTGTGTCCCAGAGAGGAGCGCTGTGTCCCAGAGAGGAGCGCTGTGTCCGAGAGAGGAGCGTTGTGTCCGAGAGAGGAGCGCTGAGTCCGAGAGAGGAGCGCTGTGTCCCAGAGAGGAGCGTTGTGTCCGAGAGAGGAGCGCTGTGTCCGAGAGAGGAGCGCTGTGTCCGAGAGAGGAACGCTGTGTCCAAGAGTGGAGCGCTGTGTCCGAGAGAGGAGCGATGTGTCCGAGAGAGGAGCGCTGAGTCCGAGAGAGGAGCGCTGTGTCCCAGAGAGGAGCGCTGTGTCCCAGAGAGGAGCGCTGTGTCCGAGAGAGGAGCGTTGTGTCCGAGAGAGGAGCGCTGAGTCCGAGAGAGGAGCGCTGTGTCCCAGAGAGGAGCGTTGTGTCCGAGAGAGGAGCGCTGTGTCCGAGAGAGGAGCGCTGTGTCCGAGAGAGGAACACTGTGTCCAAGAGTGGAGCGCTGTGTCCGAGAGAGGAGCGCTGTGTCCGAGAGAGGAGCGCTGTGTCCGAGAGAGGAACGCTGTGTCCGAGAGTGGAGCGCTGTGTCCGAGAGTGGAGCGTTGTGTCCGAGAGAGGAGCGCTGTGTCCGAGAGAGGAACGCTGTGTCCGAGAGAGGAGCGCTGTATCCGAGAGAGGAGCGCTGTGTCCGAGAGAGGAGCGCTGTGTCCGAGAGAGGAGCGCTGTGTCCCAGAGAGGAGCGCTGTGTCCCTGAGAGGAGAGCTGTGTCCCACAGAGCGAGGAGCTAGAGAGGAGAGCTATGTCCCACAGAGCGGAGCTGTGACCCAGAGTGGAGCGGGGTCCCAGAGGTGGCTGAAGAGGGCGACCTAATCTCGCTGGGACCCTCACCTGTAAAGAGACTGTTTATTTCCTGGCCACAAGGTGGCACTACCCCAGTAAAGAGACTGTTTACTTCCTGACCACAAGGTGGCACTACTCCCAAGTTTAAAGGACTGTATATACCTGGCCACAAGGTGGCATTCTCCCACCTCACGGAGACATAATTGTTTGTTTTCCGTTAATTTAAGCAGAGCTACTGCTACAGCCGTTATTTTCTTTTCTGTAAATAAACCAATTTGCTGCACTTCCAAGCCGTATCAGCCCTCATTTCAAGAAACCACCGCTATACGCGGCAATCCAGATCACAACACACATATACAGTACATATATAGTACATGCAAAGTTAATGCTAATAATTAATTGATAACATTGTCATGGAGACCTATCAGCCAATCACTATGTCACAGAAACATACAAGGGCAGCTATCACCCATCTGGGGTACAGACACACTGTTATATGTTATGCTATGTATAGGTTTGCAAGATATTAATAATCCAGAGATACTGTGACAGATATACAGTGCTGGAGATATGAAACCTTATGTTATATACCATAACTGGAGCAAGGGCTGTCATTGCAACAATTACATTTCCATGCTACTGCTAAGTTTACATGACGTTGATCCAGAAATACTGTACCAGACTTTTGGTGTGGATAAAAGATCTTATAATGCACGGTTTATGGAAATAACTATAAGGACATTATCAGGTTGTGACTATATAAGGTAATGGTGTCCAGTATAATACTGATAGGTATGTGGTGATGCTATATCTAATAGTAAAAAGATATACACAATTTATGTTAAAATTAAAGGTATACGATTGACCACTAATAATACTAGTAATATGGTGCCTCCAATTGTCTAGATAAGATAAGAGCAAACAATAAGAACATGTAGTGAAAATTATAATAATATATATAGTGTTTCATCACTACAAATACAGGTGGCTATTGATATGTTGATTTATGACCTAATGTTGGGGAAATCACTGTTTTATAGTCAAACTCAATTACTTTATAGGCTCATCCTTTATCATATATATAATATTTGAATGTTAAATATAAAATATAGAAACAAGACAGTAGTTATAGGGTTGTCAAAAAAACAAGTAAAGACTATAGTGGAACAGATAAAACATATATATATATACATATGAGCAGCCAAATATAAAAACTAATAAAAACTAATAAAAATATATGTATAAAACAATATCAAAATATATGTATGTATACAAGGGACAAGTGATAATATAGATTATGAGATAAGAAAGGCAGCTAGGTCTATATCATGGTTCAGTCCATTGGGTTCAAGCAAGACTAGCTTAAGAATACAGTGGGTCTCCACTTGTCGTAGTCTGAGTACTTTATCTCCTCCTCTTATGGTTTGTCTGATGCGTTTCATCGCCTATAATATCAGTACCTTAGTTTCTTTATTATGTTTCACAGTCATATGGGCTAATAACCCATTTGTGAGCAGTCCTCTGTTCATGTTGCACTGGTGCTCTTGAAATCTGGTCTTCAGGGTTCTCTTGGTTTTCCCGACATATTGTAGGCCACAAAAGCATGTGATCACATACACAACATAGTCAGACTTGCAGTTTGTGAAGTCTTGAATCTTGAAGAACTTTGTTTTCTGCGTTGAAAGGACTTTGCTCCTTTCTGTTTTTTTGAGGTAGGTATATGTAACACATCTTTTAGTTCCACATTTATATGTGCCCTCCATGTGGCATGTGGACCCCTCAGGTTTCTTAGTGTTTGATCTCAGTTCACTAGGTCTTTGAGGTTACAGTTTTTCTTGAAGGTTGGTTGTCAGGTAACACTTCTTTCAGGACTTCATCTTCCAATAAGATAAGCCAGAATTTCCCAATGCTGCTCTTGATATACTTGTCTGCGCTATTATATCTCGTAAGGAATCTTATCTGATTCTTCATGTCTTTTTTATTCTTTGCAGTTTTTTCCTTCTTTATCAGTTCTGCTCTATCCAATTTTCTGTACTGTGCTTGCACGTTTATGACCATATCTTCTTGATACCCTTTGTCCAGAATTTTTTTCACAAGTTTATCACTCTCCTGGTCATATTCATTGATATGTGTGCAGTTTCTGCGTATTCTCCGGAACTGTCCTAATGAGATGTTTTTCATTTATCTGGGGTCATTTCCGCTGGTTGTGTGTAGGTATCCATTAGTACCAGTTGGTTTAACATATGCAGCCAGATTCGGTAAATTTAAAAGGGCTCTATTTAAGCACACAGCATATTTTTTTACAGAAGTTTTTAGTTAGTGAACTTCTTTCCAAAAGCAAGGTCTTCACCAACTAAAAACTTCTGTAAATAAAATATGCTATGTGCTTAAATAGAGCCCTTTTAAATTTACCGAACCGTAATTTAATAAGGCTGATAGTTTTGAGATGACATGTTGGTCTTTGCCTTCTAAAATTATATCCAGAAATGGAATAGATATAGTACCTTGCAAAAGTATTCACCCCCCTTGACTGTTTGCCTATTCTGTTACATTACAGCCTTAAGTTCAATGTTTTGTTAATCTGAATTTTATGCGATGGATCAGAACACAATAGTCTAAGTTGGTAAAGTGAAATAAGAAAATATATACATAAAACTATTTTTTAGAAATAGAAAACAGAACATTGGCATGTGCGTATGTATTCACCCCCTTTGTTATGAAGCCCATAAAAAGCTCTGGTGCAAACAATTACCTTCAGAAGTCACATGATTAGTGAAATGATGTCCACCTGTGTGCAATCTAAATGTCACATGATCTGTCATTACATATACACACCTTTTTGAAAGGCCCCAGAGGCTGCAACACCTAAGCAAGAGGCACCACTAACCAAACACTGCCATGAAGACCAAGGAACTCTCCAAACAAGTAAGGGACCATGTTGTTGAGAAGTATAAGTCAGGGTTAGGTTATTAAAAAATATCCAAATTGTTGATGATCCCCAGGAGCACCATCAAATCTATCATAACCAAATGGAAAGAACATGGCACAACAGAAAACCTGCCAAGATACGTCACCAAAACTCACGGACCGGGCAAGGAGAGCATTAATCAGAGAGGCAGCACAGATACCTAAGGTAAACTTGGAGGAGCTGCAGAGTTCCACAGCAGAGACTGGAGTATCTGTACATAGGACGACAATAAGCTGTACGATCCATAGAGTTGGGCTTTATGGCAGAGTGGCCAGAAGAAAGCCATTACTTTCAGCAAAAAACAAAATGGCCCATTTTGAGTTTGCGAAAAGGCATGTGGGAGACTCCCAAAATGTATGGAGGAAGGTGCTCTGGTCTGATGAGACTAAAATGTAACTTTTCGGCCATCAAAGAAAATGTTATGTCTGGCGTAAACCCAACACATCACATCACCCAAAGAACACTTAAGGAAAGATGTATGGTGCTAAATACAGGGATATTTTTGGGCAAAACCTGTAACGTGATTTGAGGCTAGGAAGGAGGTTCACCTTCCAGCAGGACAATGACCCCAAACACACTGCTAATGCAAAACTTGAGTGGTTTAAGGGGAAACATGTAAATGTGTTGGAATCGCCTAGTCAAAGCCCAGACCTCAATCCAACAGAAAATCTGTGGTCAGACTTAAAGATTGCTGTTTACAAGTGCAAACCATCCAACTTGAAGGAGCAGAAGCAGTTTTGCAAGGAGGAATGGGCAAAAATTCCAGTGGTAAGATGTGGCAAGCTCATAGAGACTTATCTAAAGCGACTTGGAGCTGTGATTGCCAGAAAAGGTAGCTCTACAAAGTATTGACTTTAGGGGGGTGAATAGTTATGCACATTGACTAATTTTTCTGTTATTTTGTCCTATTTGTTGCTTGCTGAACCCCCCCCCGCAAAAAAAAACATCTTCAAAGTTGTGGGCATGTTCTGTAAATTAAATGATGCAAATCCTCAAACAATCCATGATAATTCCTGGATGTGTAGCAACAAAACATGAAAAATGACAAGGGGGTGAATACTTTTGCGAGGCACTGTACCTTGTCATATTTCATAGTACATTTTAAATCCATTTTGTTTTGATTTACATATTGAAGAAATGTATCCTTATCTCCTGTTGATTGTTCTTGCCAGACGATAATTATATCGTCAATGAATCTATTCCAACAGATGATATTGGATCTGAAGGGATTATTATACCTAAATGTAGATGTCCTCCCAGATCCCCATATATAGGTTAGCAAAATTTGGGGCGAACTTCGTCCCCATTGCTGTGCCAGTTCTTTTTCGCTAATATTTTCCCTCAAACAAAAAAGTAGTTATGTTGCAGGATGAATAGAATGGCGTCTAGAATGAAGTTAGACTGAATATCATCCATCCCTCCTTCCATATCCAGCCATCTTTTAGATGCTGCTGCCCCAAAATCTTGGGGGATAGATGTGTAAAGGGAGGTGACATCCAAAGTCACTCAACTGTAGGAATGCTGCAGTAGAGACTCCATGACTTCTAGAACATGGGGCTTGTCCCTAATATATGATTTTAAGTCAAGTACAAAGGGTTTTATGAAGTGGTTGACATATTGGGATAATATTTCAGTGAGAGAACCAATGCTGGAGACTATAGTTATACCTGGGGGATTGTTGGGGTTTTTATAGACCTTTGGTAGGTGCTAAATTATGGCCCGTTCTGGAAATGTGACATCCAGACATTGTTTTTCCTTTTTGTTTAGGATGCCGTTGTCAAAGTCATGTGTTATCATGGCAGTGTATTTTTGGAGGAATTTTTCTGTTGGATCACTGACTAGTCGGTAGTAGGTGTTGGTGTCATTTATAAGATGATATGCTTTTTATAGATAGTCCTCTTTTTTTTTTTAATCACTATACCCACTCCTTTGTTGGCTTGTCTGATCACTATTGTGGTGTCTTTTTTCAGGAGGTTTAGAGATTTAATTTCTTCCCTGTAAAGTCACTTCACATACACTAGTCGTCTAAGAGTGCATGAGATTTGACAAGGACCTAGGAGTCGGACCAGAGACTTTCTTGGCGATTCAACCCATTCAAAAACATACCTCATAGTTCTTTGAGGTTGATCCAGGTGAGAGTCCATTGTCATATATGTCTGCATGTGGATACTAAGGGCAACTCAGTGAATGATCTGCACTATGTAGTGGTGTGCTCTCTCCTACCCTATCCTTCTTAATTGTCACAAAGCCTGGACCATTATAGGTAATTATATATGTGATTTAATGTTAGAAATTTCTGTAAATTTTTCTTTCTTTGTTTATATAAAAAAGGCAGCGGTATGAGTTGATTATAAACCTTAAATTACAGTAGGTAATTTATACACACTTAAAGTAAATCTCAGAATATTTTTCAAGTTATATTGTTAAGGAAGAAAGTTTTCTAGAATCAATGTCAATAAGTCACAGCCAAGAGTGGAAAGAAAAGTATATTCAAATGATGCAGTTTGAAGGCACAAAGGAATATTTTCACAGTCTGAACAATACTTTATTCAGCAACAGTGGATTTTATACCCCTGGCTTATAGGCACTGTTAATAGATATCTTTTCATATTTTCATTGGTTAGTTTGCATCTACAATAAGGCGTACATTTGTTCATTTGGGAGTTAACATTAAATGTGCCTTTTCTAAAGTTAATATTGTGTGCTTCTAAAAGATTGAAAATGTATTGGAACTTTATTTACAATAATTAAAATTACAACTACGCCACAATTTTCCATAAACTCCTAGGCAATCATGGAATTATTTCACTCACTGGGTGAATACATTTATCACTTCATAATACTTTGCCACAAACCAACTAAGACCATCACTAGGTAGCTATTTACACAAACCCAATCCTTTGATGTCAATAACAACATAGGGTAATGAAACAGGAAGCATATAGCACAGCCCTATGTCATAGCTAAAAACAGGGCCCTCCTTTTTCTGCAGTTGTTATTATTGTATAATGTATATTTCCTCTTCTTATCCCCTGTACAGTGCTAGAGAATATGTTGACAAGTTACAAATAAAAGTTAATAATAATAATAATAATAATAATATCTATGATTTCAGACTAGGAGGAAAATGGGTGCAGGGCCTTCACATTTGCACCCTGGCCACCAGCAAATGCACAGTAAACTGAAGGGTCTCTCAAACCATCCAAGTCATCTTATAGATGACACTGCAGTTGGCCTCAAGTATGACTAGGGGCCAACAGAGCACCACTGTCTCTTATCCATTAGCACAATCAGGCACTGACAGCAGATCAACAGTGTATACTTATATGCTGTACTAAGTATACTAATACAACTAACATATACTGTATACATGCATATACATTTATACCTTATAGTTTATTTTTATATATTTTATACTATATTATTAACTCTTATATTTTACATTATATATATATATATATATATATATATATATATATATATATATTTGCATAGAACATTGAAGAAAGTAAGCAAACTGATACTGATTTGAATTTATCTCTTCATTTTTTTAAAAGCAAATAGTTTATTAGCTGTAAATTAATAAATTATTAATTGACTGAATATCAACTATTGGTCATTATCTGTACTGATCCAAATGTATTTCTGTCTACATAAATGCTTAGGAATTGCCTCTCTTAATTGCTTTTAAAATACATGTGGTTAGCAAACGACTGACATTTTGTTTGAAATATGGACTTTTAACAGGGAGGTGACACTGTACATGTGCATTCTGCGGTCGGCTTATGGTTTTTCTGCTAAGGAACACCCATGAGTTAAATCTGGCCAAATCCATGACTACATAAGTCTTCAGGTTTACCTCTTGCTATCCATTGCTTCTGAAGTCACAGTCTTTCAGTATGTTACCTAGGAAAGTTATATGCCTTTAATATATTGATTTTAGTAACTGGCCCACAGTCAAGTGCTGAGTGCAGCATACCAAACAGTTCTAATACTCACATTAATTTTAAATGCTGTAGCCTAATAAGTACAATGTTCTGTGAGCAGTGCATCAAATACATTTCATCAGTGCAATTTTCTCTCATATCTCAAAATGTGAAGGCTTTCTGACTGAATTGATTTTTTCTTCTAGCTGGATGATCTGTTCTTTGGTCCAGGGTATCTTACCTTCCCTTTCCTTTGTAATACACATTATTGACTTTCCAATATTTCAGTATTATATTTATTATTTAACATGCTTTTTCTTTTTCATTCTGGGGGAATATTCTGTATATTTCATGAAATGAAATATGGACAAAATCTCACAATCGTACCAAAAAATATTTACATACAATGGGATATAATTATTAAACAGGGATAAAAGTGTGGATAAGCAGAGTTAAGTGGAGTTAAAACATAAATATCTATCTTATGTTTTCTACTTACCTTGTTTATCAAGAGGGAATAAATTGTAACTCTAAAAAATAGTTTCTACAGAAAACGTAGAAAATGTAAAATGAAAATCTAACCCCACTTTCATAACTATACTCCATTCTGTTTAGCAATCTCATGAATTACATGAAGTCACATTATAGTATGCTTATCTTTTGTTATACATCTTCTCATATTGACTCTCTACAGATATTCAACATGAGAAATCGCTGTCTTTATATTCAGAATTAAAGACGATGGTACCCTTTAGAGAACCAAATTTATAATCATTCATACATAAATGTTACATTGAGAGAGTAGAAAGGGAAGTATACATTTACTTTCTGATACTGGATCCATTTAACATCTCAACTTCACAGTTCTTCACAGTAAGGGTGGTTAATCTGTGGAATTCTCTACCAAAGGAGGTGGTGACAGCGGATTCGATAGATAACTTTAAAAAGGTATTGGATATATTTTTAAATAAAAATGGCATTAAGGGCTATCCTGAATAAATAGAGTGGGAGTATTGATCCAGGGATGAATCCGATTGCCAGTATCTGGGGTCAGGAAGGAATTTTATATTTTTGGCAAAATTTCACTGGGGGATTTTTTTTCCTGTTTGCCTTCCTCTAGATCAATTAACAATAAATCCCCATATTGCAGATCAGAGGAGATCTAAAAAGGTTGAACTTGATGGACTAAAGTCTTTTTTCAACCTAAATTACTATGTAACTATGTAACTTTAGAGACTTCATATTCTTATATTGTTCATGTAAATATCAAACCTCAAAATTGGTTAGACTCTGTGGGCCTTATTCTATTATCGGCCGTAATACGGCCGCAAGGCTGCGATTCCTTGCGGGGGTTCCGTTATCTTGCAATTCAATTATACGGCCCGCAAGGATCTCCCCTTACGGCCGGCCGTATATCTTGCAACCGGCCGTAAGCTCAGAAATCTTTAAACGCAAAAATAAATTCAAGACAGCACTGTACAGCTCTGTAAATGCTAGGGATCATATTGGGGGACATGAGGATTAATAGCAACCCCCTCTCAAGCTTGCACATCAGCCCAAATCCGAGTTTACATTAACTGTTTATTTTCCGGCCGCAGCGTGGGCGGGTCTGAGGTGCTCCAAGCACTCTGTACTTTTTACATGGATATGTGACATAAATTAAAAAATATTTTATTCACGGATTTGAGTGTAGGGGAATGTTGTGCTATTTTTGCTAACACCTACAATCACTTTATAGTCTCCTCAGCGTGCAGGATGGCTTTATTTCGGCTTTATAATGTGCTTAATTGGTGCTAGCGGGACCTTTTTGCTGCAAGTAAGCTGCGGCTCGGTTTTAGCCTTGCAGAGAGGGTTCCCGGAGCAATTGAATAGCAACCAGGATTTTCTTGCGACCGAAACTCTTGCGGCCGTTTTAGATCAAAGGCTTTCCTCCGGCGCAAACGGCCGCAAGGGATAGCAAGGCGCCGGCCGGAAGCCTGCCGGAATCCCCGGCCGGAGGGGAATAGAATAGCCGAATAGCTTGCGGCCCCACATCTCCTACGGCCGATAATAGAATGAGGCCCTGTGTCTCTGATAGAAGGTAGGATTCGCCTACAAATTAATATTAAAGTGCTTTTAAATTACTATGACTTCTCCACAAGGCCCATTCAACCAAATTCCAAACAACAACTTGAGCTGAACAGACAGTAACTTCCAGAAAGCAAATTTTCAGATCTGCGACTTAGGGCCTCATTCAATTGAGAAATTATAGCTTACGGGAGTCCAAAATGTTGCCCATAAACCCATTTGTTTTTCAATTGTCGTCTTTTTGCGATCCGCAAATGATCTACAGGTTACGGGCTGGAAACCCCTGTGGTTGTTACAACCGTAGCTTACAACCCATCTAAGCCTTTGATCTTTCAAGCCTGCAAGAGTTACAATTGCAAATTGCTATTCAATTTCTAGAATTCCTCAGGCCTGCAAATATTTTCACACCCATAAATGTCAAATGTAGAAGAAAATCATACTAGTACCAGATAGGACTCACAAGGGGGTTTTACACCGGTTCATAGCGCTGTAAATACAAATAAATAATCAATTCGGCACTTTTAAAAACGGGGAAAGCGATGTAAGACCTTAGAATAAATGCACAACAGAATGAAGCTTGTAAATATGCATGAGGAGGCCCGTAAAGTAGAGGGGGTAGAGGCTCGCAATAAGCGCTAAACGCAAAACAGCATTGCCAGGCTTCAAATTTTATTGCCATCATTTTTGATGGGCAAGTCGCTTGTATATTAATAATATGATAATTGCAGGTAATATGTCACATTTAGCCTTATTCAAAATGACACAGCAGAGGTATAAACCATATGTGAAACTATAAGTAATAACAAGTACTTTATGAGTTGAATGGTTTGTAATGCATTTTTTTCTGCAATGAACTTAAAGTGATTGTTAAACAAACTTTTATTGAGCTAAATTATAATTTACAATCTGTACAACTGTAGGTTAATCAGTAAATACATTTTAGGTATCTTGTTGAGATTATTACTTGATAATTAATTAATAAACAAGGTTTAAAAGGACACTGTAATAGCAATGGTAGTAGTAGTAGTAGTGTAGTAATGTAAAGCCACATCTGTTTTTCATTCTCCATCCTCCTGTGTGTCATTATCTGCTGCACTGTTTACTTATGGGGGTAGGCAGCACTGCTCTGCTTCGGAATAATACAAACAAAACAACAGTTTGAGAATTAACTGGGCGATATCAAAGTAAAATGTGCAACATTTTTTATTTAAAAAAATTAGAAAAAAAATTTCACATGTTTTTTTTGCTCTGATTAATAATATAATAATAATATAATAATATAATATATATATTATTATAATAATATATACCGTATTGGTATTGGTCCGAATATAAGCAGCACCCGCATATAAGCCGCACCTGTAAAATTCAAGGGTAAAATATAGAAAAAAGATAGTACTCGAATATAAGCCGCAACCTTAAAATTGGAGAGAAAAAGACTCTCTCCAAGTGATCCACCATTGCAAGAAACAGGATGTTAGAATCACTAAAACCGTAAATCGCTATTCAATTGCTACAATACCGCAGTCTGAAGCACGCAAATCAGCAGCAATTTCACGTTCAATATAAATTGCACCTTTAAATCGCAAGCGGGCAAATCGGCAGTCATTTTATGTTCTCGAATATAAGCCGCACGCGTAACTCGCAAAGCCTGAAAATCTGCAGTCATTTTTCTACAGTCGCGAATGTAAGCCGCACCCGTAACTCGCAAGCTTGCAAATCGGAAAAAAGGTGCGGCTTATATTCGGACCAATACGGTATATATATATATATATATATATATAAGAAAAATATTTTGTACTTTATCAAGTCAGTTTCTTCATAAGAGCCTATTATAATTATGATACTTTTACTTTTTGAGTTCACCAAAACAAAAAAATAAATGTGATCACATATAATAGTTGTGAAACTGCGAGTTGTCGTCATGCTTGCGAGCCTTGCAAAGCGAGGCGAGCCATTGAGGCACAAGTTCGTAAAAATACAACTTTAACGGCTGAACCACCAAACTGTAAAAGACGGGGAAAACACACAAATATGCCTCAAATTCACTTGCACACTCACACACAGCACAGGGGGGAGCCAGGGAGCCTGTCAGTGATGTTGCAAGTTAATTTGAGGCATATTTTGTCTTTTTAAACAATCGAAAATCGTTGAAGCAGGAAAAAAATGGCGGCTGAAAAAACTTAAAAATTCAGAAACAAGATGAAAACAAGGCTCAGCAAGGCCGGGCACGCAAAACTTAGAAAATACACGATGCAAAAGACACCAACAACACCAGGCACGCTCGACTTACGCAGGCACGCCCAATGGCAAAGAAAGTAACACACCAACAACGCCAGGCACGTGGGACACAGACGAACAATGCCATGCACGCAGGACTTAGAAAATACATGATGACAAAGACAGTAACACTTACACCAACAACACCAGGCATGCGCGACTTAGAAAATACATGACAGCAAAGACAGTAACACTTAAACCAACAACACCAGGCATGCGCGACTTAGAAAATACATGACAGCAAAGACAGTAACACTTAAACCAACAACGCCAGGCACGCGGGACTTAGAAAATACACAACGGCAAAAACAGTAAGAGACACATAACAAGTTGCAAGTTGTTGAGGCCTGTAATAAACGGTGAAGTAGATGGAAGGAGAGGATCACAATGAGCGCCAAAGGCGCTCAGCGTGGGACTCGCGATGATCGCCGAAGGTGTTCAGAGGGGGCAGAACATTGCATTGTGTGGCAAACAGCATTGCCAGGATTCAAATTTTATTGCCGTCATTTTTTACGGGCAAGTCGCTAGTACTAAATAAAGGACAAAAACTATAGGGGAGTCCTAATAATGGACTATATTAAAATAAAATAACGGAGCACCTAATTCCCACTAAATATAACAGGAATAGAAAGTCCTTATATATCTATAGTAAAAATCATTATAGAACGTGCACCCTAGTATTAAAAACAAAAATAAAAAAAATATTCACTATATATACATCGGGCTCAGATATAATATATCATTGAGGTGGAAAACGTTCCTTCACTCTGAAGGTTTACCTTATAGCGAATTCTACACCTCTTTGTGCCTAGCGCCTGAGAGTCTTAGCAGGCTAGCAAATAGAGCAGAGAGTGCAGGTGTGAATAACAGTAAATGCCCATCCTTCTGCTGAAATAAGAAATGTTAATATTTCCAACCGGTCTCGATTACTCTCTGCAATCTTTCTCAAGGCAATGGGTGAATGCAAGTGGGCTTTAAGTTGGCGGGCTTTTAAGGAATGGTTTAACTTACGCCTTTCTGCTTTCCTCTGCCCGTTAGCCAATGAGAGTGCACGTTTCACTCTTTATGTGTGATGACGTAATACCGTAATAACGCCATGACATAATGACGCTTCACTCTGTGTCTTGACATTTTCCTACACTATTTACTTCCTGAAATATGCGCTTCTTACCCAACGTAATTAGGAGATTTACACACTTAATCATGACTCCATGATGTTATAAATGCTTTATTCCGGAACTCTGCCTAGAAACTACTCAATGAATGCTGGTTGGCTCATAGTATAAAGCGCCTCAGCTGATAAAGAAGTAAATAAGATGTATAATTACTGTTTGTTAAGGAAATAATATCATAAATTCCTCTATTTTTGTCTCCACTCTACGTTTTGTTATATTAGGATATTTTCACTATTCGTGAAAACTAGCGAATTACAATAATTGTTCAATACATTATATTCAAGGGCAATATAACAAATACTCATTTATTTCTGACGGCACGCACATAAGATTTTATGATGCCTGCAAGGGTTATAGCAGATGTAAAACCCACAAACATACTAGCTGCCAAGAGCATATCATGTTATATAAATGTACTATCACACTTCTGGTTTGCCACAACTTATCACTGTACTTATGGTTAATGACACTGTGGTAGAAAATGCTGATCTCTGACTAGAGACAGACTTTTTTTCAGATCTGCATTTGCCAAAAATCTTACAAATTAGCATGGGCTTCCCAGCTATTCAGCAGAAATACAGCAAATAAGAATGGCATTGCGTAGGCAGACCAGCGATCCATCATTGTGCTGGGAATTTAGCTAACAGACAGGGAGCGAGAATGATAATGCGATTTTAAGCAGACACAAAAATATGCTGATATACTGGATATCTTAAGAAAATCTGAGGTTATATGATTAGAGGAGCACACAATGTTCTCAGTTATGTGATAGTTATACTATGCATATAAAATTACAGAGTAGAGATTGAACAAGGTTGATGTTGTCTGCTTTATATGTTAGACAGCAGCTATTTGCAGTTGTTGCCGTTTGTCAGTGGGACGCACATTATTGCTTCTCCTTACAGAGTGAAAAAGGATACTGTAGAGGCACCACAGAATTTGTTTGTGACAAATGTATGATGCCTCCACTGTAAGATAACACTGGCATTAGTTGAAAATTCAGCCCGTTTGTTCTATATTTTGCAAACTGCAAAATATGGAACAAACAGGCTGAATATTTATATTATATTATGCAGAAAAGTCTAAGTATTTGCAAGTGTATATTAAAGAGATAGTAAAGTATCAATTTTAAAGAACTACTGCAAAATGAATATATATATATATATATATATATATATATATATATATATATATATATATATAAATATAGATAGATAGATAGATAGATAGATATACATTTGAAAATTTTGAATCAGCTTAATTAAGCAGGAAAGAGTCAGAAAGTTAGAGTTTAATAGAAAAAAAATATCCTGCTTCAGGGCCAGGGAGTGAGGAGGTGTAAATTTTAATCTTATCCAGTTATCAAACAAAGGCTTTGGATTTCTGTCTGTTCCTTCCTCTCTCTCCCTCTTTTCTCTGATTACTACAAATATCCACTTGCATCATCCAGCATGGAACATTATGGCTGTAAGAGTAAAGGAATGTTCTTTTTTTTTACTTTCAATTTTTATTGAGAAAACAACATGAGGTTAAAGCATGTTCATAGATATGATGTAGAAAAACAAAATTTTACAGATAGGGTGCAGTTACAAAATGTAATAATTATATAACATAATATAAACAGTATATAATAATATGTCTGAGGTTATAGATTTCACATCTTTCTTTCCCTGCCCCTCTTTCTCTCCCTCTCTCTTCATCTCGCTCTCTCCCTTTCCCTATACATCCCCCTATCCCCTCATGCCTCTCACTCCCTCTATGTGTCTCCGCCTTTCCCCTTGCCTTTCTCCCTCTCCCCCATGTCTCCCCCTCTCCCCCCCTTTACATCCATGTCTCCCTCTTTCCCTTGTCTCCCCCTCTCCTCCATGTCTCCTTCTCTCCCCCCATGCATCCCTCTCCCCATGTCTCCCCATCTCCCTCCGTGTCTCCCCCTTCCCTTTTTCCCTCCATATGTCTCCCTTTTCCCCTTTGCCTCTCTTCCCCATGCCTCTCCCTCTCTCCATGTCTCCTTCTCTCCCCCCATGCTTCTCTCCCCCCATGATTCCCTCTCCCCCATGTCTCCCCCTCTCCCCCCATCTTTCCCCCTCTCCCTGTATGTCTCCCCATCTCTTTCTCCCTCCATGTGTCTCCCCTTTTCCCTTTGCCTCTTTCCCTCCATGTCTCATTCTCTGCCCTATGCCTCTCCCACCCTCCATGTCTCCTTCTCTCTCCCATGCCTCTCCCTCCCTACATGTCTCCCCCTCTCCCCCATGCTTCCCTCTCCCTCCCATGTTTCCTCCTCTCCCTCCACGTCTCCCCCTTCTCTTTCTCCCTCCATGTGTCTCCCTTTTTCCTCTTTGCCTCTCTTCCCCATACCTCTTCCTCCTACCAAACATCCTTCCCTACCCCATGCCACTTCCTTCCCCTGGCTCTCCTTCCCTCCATGTCTCCTTCTCTCCCCCATGCCCCATGCCTCTCCCTCCCTCCATGTCTCTGCATCTCCCCCCATGTCTCCCCCTATCCCGCATGCTTCCCTCTCCCCCCATGTTTCCCCCTCTCCCTCCATCTCTCCCCCTTCCCTTTCTCCCTCCATGGGTCTCCCTTTTCCCCTTTGCATCTCTTCCCCATGCCTCTCCCCCATGCCTCTCCCTTCCTCCATGTCTCCTTCTCTCCCCCATGCCTCTCCCTCCCCCATTCCTCTCCCCCCATGTATCCCCCTCTCCCCCATGCCTCCCTGTCCCGCATGTCTACCTCTCTCCCTCCATGTCTCCCCTTCCCTTCTCCCTCCATGTGTCTCCATTTTTCCCCTTTGCCCCTCTTCCCCATTCCTCTCCCTTTCACCATGCCTCTCCCTCCCTCCATGTCCCCTCTCTCCCATGCCTCTCGCTCCCTCTATGTCTTACTCTCTACCCCCATGCCTCCCTCTCCCCCTCAATGCCTCCCCCCTCTCTCTTATCTACTGCTCCTGCTCCGTGCTGCCGGTCTGCTGGCTCTTTCTCTCTGCTGGCTCCTACCCCTGCCAGCAGACACAAGCAGAGAGCAGGGAGCAGGGGCCCAGGGGAAGGGGAATGTGCACCCCCTTCCTACACTACTGGGTTAACAGGAGCATGGAGGTGGTAACACGAGAACCAAGGCAGTATTGCTAAAAGTCAATCAGTAAGAAGAACTTTCATCTTTTTATTAAAAACAAACACTTTTATATCCTTTCCTTTCCTAGTGGGAGATGATCCTGGTAAATGCAGCAAAGAGGAAAGTCAAAAAGAAGCCATACAATGCTGTAAATATAATTAACACTAACCTCAAAGTAGTGATATCAATGTTAAAGACATTTAGATTAGAGAGAAAGAGAGAGACTTAATAATGTTCACACTAAAATATTACGCCAAGAAGAAGCAATGACCCATAATTGTAAGTGAAATGCTACAGAAAAGAGGGCCACTGAACTCTTGTACAATGGTAATAACAGTATAGAGAGCAGATTGAAAGGTAAACTACAAAGTTTCAAATAAGCGCCTGATACAGATAGCAATGTCACTGGCCTGTAGTCATATCCAAAGCAGCAGTCAATTAGATTCAAAAGCTAAAGAGGGCAAGTATAATGATAATAACAGTAATACACATAAAAAGAGCAGGCTTAAAGATAAACTACAGTTAAATTCAGATAGATATATAATGCAGGAAATAATTAGCCGCATTCAATTCCAAGTTCGAAAAAGGCCACATGTCTGCGATTGAGTTGCAGGCTCCCTCCGTTCCCGAGGCTATTCAATTGGCCAAGGCCCAAACTTGCTGCCCGAGATCTGAGAGCTGGGCTTGCGCATGCAAGCTACTACTGCTACTGCTTACAATGCTACTGCTACTGCTTACAATGAGCCAATCATCATGATGGCTCCCTATGTAAAACCCTGCTGCATGGTCCCCACATTAACCCCTTGCTACAGGAGTCTCAATCGGGACCCCGCAGTGTCCCCCCATGACCCCCATGATGCAGGATCCCAATCGGGACCCCCAAAGGGTTCCTAAATTAACATATGTAGGATTTTGTCCTTCATTTGCGATTTTCAAGTTGGGATAGGTTTGCGAGCTTGGGGGAATCGGGCAATTGAATAGAGATTTGCGATTTTAGCCATGCAAAAGTGACATATCAAAAGCTTCTGGAGGCTGTCAGTTATAAGTTTGACGGACGTCATTTTTGCAAGGCCGTAACCCATTCAGAGCCCACAAAAAAGTAAATTAAATAGTAAATTTGCCTGCGATCTCACTTGCGGGCCATCAGATCTCAAATTCGGCCAATTGAATAGGGCTAAATGTCTCTAATATGTAATCCAGGTCAAAGCAGCAGTCCTTTAGATCCTAGAGCCAGGAATCAGTCAATTCAGTCAATATCTGCACTAACTAACCAGTGACCTACTTGCAGGTTCCCTCATGGCTGAAACTACCAGCAGGAATAGCATAGCAAGGATCCTGTTTTGGGTCTGGTACTCCCATGGTGAAAGGCATAGCAAAAGTCTGCACAGCCAGTTGCATTGTTTGATCCAAGTTAATGCTGAGGGTTTTTGAGAACAAAGCTGAGCAAATCTTTGGCTGCCACTTCTCAGTGGGGGAGAGCAAAGGGAGACATAACTCTGCAGGGAGGTATCCAGGGCCACTGCTGTGATGGTGGAGCAGCCATGTAAGTGACTCGGATCACAGATCAAGTTAGGAAGTCAGGCTGGAGCTTGTGTAAAATCTGCTGCATCATCATCCAGTTGATCAATTTTCATGTTTGCTATGAATACTGATCTGATTGGATGTTAGTATAATGCTGCTCCATTTGTGTTTCAATGTCTGGGGGGCAGCTTGGGTTCATAGTAGAATGTTGCTTCTGTTCATCAGAGCCAACTGAAAGGGCTTCTTTTTACGATAGATATGAGTTTTGCACCAAAGCAAATATCAGTATGACAGCTTTTATGATCTGCAGAGCTGCAGCTCATCCAGGAAATTAGGTGCTATAAACATCTTTCCTCTGCCATGCTGCAAGAGATTAGCTAGACCACAACTTTGACATGGACTTATAGACCAGAACTGACCCTATTTTTAAGAAATACTGGTATGGACCAGTTCTAGGCAGTGTCTAAAAACCTGCTATCCCCATATTATTGATGGATGGCTGAAATAGAAGATGATTTTAAGCAGATTGTGAGCGGCCCTCCTGGAGTTCAGTGGAAACACAGCGTTCCATCTTGGCAGTTGTCTCCGCCCCCAAAAAGAATATTCTTTTAGTCCCTGTTACAACTGTTTGTATACAAAAAATACTTATCACATCATAAGCATTTTTAAACTGCATCACCTTTGGCCATTAGACAGATTACCTGTTTTTCCATAGAGCTCTACTATTCCACTAGTGCAGTGCTCTGACACACCCTCATTAGAATTAATCAGAAGGTGAGTCTGGCTTTGTTGCAAAAGCAGTTTGTAGAGAGATTTTCATGCAAACAAAAACTATAATGTTTAAAACCTGCTCTTAAATTCTTGACTGGAAATTTGTGACTACAATGTTCCTTTAATACCCACCAACGTTAAAGGGCCAGCCAGTGTGCAAATGTGTAATTTTGCTTTTAAACGCATAGAACATCCAACAACAGCTATAATGCTACTGTAGTATGAAAATATCAGTGATAAACATCAATATAACCAAATGTTTATACAATCTTTAGATTCAAAGATCTTCACTGAGAAAAAAATGATATTCTTTTCCCTAATTTTTCTCAATATCCTTTATTGTTTGGTGTTATTGATAACAACTATTTTGGATTAGTCAAGTGTAAGTTTAGTATAATATGCCACCAAATAAAGTCTGTACAGTTTGGAATGACCAGCACATTTAAAATGAGGGAACATGAGTGGTTTATTTTGCAAGATTTCTCACTAAAGGTCATTTCTTAAATGTCAATGAATCTAAAAGTTACTGATAGTTATGTTTAATGAAATCTTCCTATTCCTGGAAAGTTGCCCTGGGTGTTAAAAACCACCAAAAGTGCCAGTGGGAGAAACTGTTAGCATCTTCTTCACCAGACTTAGGCCCTCATTCTATTATCGGCCATAAATCGGCCGCAAAGCTGCGATTCCTTGCGGGGCTCCCGTTACCTTGCAATTCAATTATACGGCGCCGCAAGGCTATCCCCTTACGGCCGGGCCGTATATCTTGCAACCGACCGTAAGCTCAGAAATCTTTAAATGCAAAAATAAATTCAAGACGGCACTGTAAAGCTCTGTAAATGCTAGGGATCATAATGGGGGACATGAGGATTAATAGCAACCCCCTCTCAAGCTTGCACATCAGCCCAAATCAGAGATTACATTAACTGTTTATTTTCCGGCCGCAGCGTGGGCGGGTCTGAGGTGCTCCAAGCCCTCTGGACTTTTTACATGGATATGTGACATAAATTAAAAATAAATTTTATTTACGGATTTGAGTGTAGGGGAATGTTGTGCTATTAATGCTAACACCTACAATCACTTTATAGTCTCCTCAGAGTGCAGGATGGCTTTATTACGGCTTTAAAATGTGCTTAATTTTGTGCCTGCGGGACCTTTTTGCTGCAAGTAAGCTGCGGCTCGGTTTTAGCCTTGCAGAGAGGGTTCCAGGAGCAATTGAATAGCAACCAGGATTTTCTTGCGGCCGAATCTCTTGCGGCCGTTTAGGATCAAAGGCTTTCCTCCGGCGCTGGCGGCCGCAAGAGATAGCAAGGCGCCAGCCGCAAGCCTGCCGGAATTCCCGGCCGGAAGGGAATAGAATAGGCAAATAGCTTGTGGCCGGTCCTTGCGGCCCCGTATCTCCTACGGCCGATAATAGACAAGTTAAGATGGTTTCCTGCATACTACATCTGTATTTTAAAATCCCTAAATTTGTCCACACGGCCTTGCTCCTTCCTAACTTGCCTCGCTAATCTGTCCTACGTTCCATGAATATTTCCCAACCTACACATATTTTCCACCTTCCTGTAAATTAATTTCTCTCTCCAACCATGACACAGCATAGATTGACTCACCCTAGTTCTCCTGATCTCATGTCTTAACCAGTTAAGTCCATGGACCTGATCTTGCCTCTGGCCAGGTGTATCATTCAAACAACAAATCTAAACCTCACTTTAAGCCTATTATATTTGTTTCATCACTTTCAAGTAGTTAGAATCAGTATATTCAGCTTTTCAATGTATTAGAAAAAATGTATCTTTTGAGAGAAAATTCATACAGATAACTGCTGTTTTCCCTGAGCTTTGCTATATTTTCATTTCACACTTCCCCAGGAAGTGCTAGTAAAGCTGTGCAGTAAATAGACAGCAGCAGGAAAGTCAGCTCCAGGCTGTGAGTTGGTAAAAAATCTGGTTAATTTCAGTTTACATTTTTAAGAAAAGATAAATTAAAAAATATTTATACTGAACTTTATTACTTAAAAAATATGAAAGCTGCAACATTCATTCCACTCTTTAATCTCACAAAATAGACGTGGCTTTTACACCGCAATGATCAGTACAATACTACTTACTTACTGTGCATAAGTGTACAGAAGGTAATTTTATATGCACCCCTATAGACTATAAGTTTGCGAGTTTTTAGTCTTGTAAGGTGCATGGGAAAGCACTATGTATGTTTTATTTTATGCTTAAAGACAGGACACTCCATTGTTTTGCAATCACATATATAGTTCTCAGCAGCGCAGGCTTGCCAAAAAACATTGGTAAGGCAACATTAAAACTCAAATACACAATTCACAGTGCGAGACCCGTAGCACTTTGAAAAAAATCGCCTGAAAAAATTATGGCCCGTAACACTCTGAAAAGGAAACCGCCACTTACGACCCGCAAAAAATACGAACTTAACGGTCGAACCGCGCACATCCAAAAACACAAAAAAGACAAAAAAGACAAAAAAAAAACATACCAAAAACATCACACACAGCACAGGGGGACAGCCAGGATGTCTGGGAGTGAGATTCCACGCAAATGTAAGTACAATTTGGAGAGTTTCGCCACTCGAAAATAGCCTAAGCGAGCGAAAAAATGGGTGACGAAAAAAACAAAACAAAGCTACACGACCCCTAAGCACGCAAAACACCACCAGGCTGTGAGGAATTGACTCTGCTGGGTTTTGAACCCTGGTCCCCAGGCTGCTGATCCTCTTCCCTACCACTGCGCTAGCCTGCCTTTGTGAAATTCCTGGAGATCTGATAACCTTGCTAGCAATAGCATCAGTGACTAAGTCTCTTCAGCTGTGTCTTGTCAGGTGTCTGGTCCTTGGCCTATATAAGGCACTTCCTGTCAATGTACCTTGCCAGATTATTGTGGTTCCTGATCCCTTCAATAAAGCTTGTTCCTGTTGCACCTACAAAGTTGCTGAATTGGATTATTGCTGACCTAGGCTGCTGGTCTCCAAAACCTTGTGATACCTATATCATTACAGAATAATCTGGCAAATTCATGGAGACCGCCGGGTCAGATTCTGCATTGGCCCAGCAGGTTGCTTTATTTGTAAGAACTGTGCAGACAAAGGCACAGACCATTCAAGTGCTGCAGGACCAGGTAGCTGAACTGCAAAATAAAGTTCAGTCAATGCACAGTGAGTATACCAGCTACAGGGCACGTGATGTTGTGGCTGCTACTGTTGCACCTGCACAAGATGCCCGCTTGCCCCTACCAGAAGGAGATCGCAAAAGATTTAAGGGTTTCCTAAATCAATGCCGTTTGCACTTCATGATGTTACCTCACTGATTTCCATCTGAAAGAGAGAAGGTGGGATTTATTTTCTCCCTATTCAAAGATGAAGCCCTGGCTTGGGGCTCCGCTCTTCTGGAACAGGACAGTCCAGTCTTGGGTAATCTAAATGACTTTCTTGAGGCCATGTGCCTAGTTTTTGATGACCCCAATCGATGTGCTACAGCAGAAGCCACTCTCCTTCATTTGCATCAAGGGAGGCGCTCTGTGGCTGAATATGCTGCTGAATTCAGACAGTGGGTTGCTGATACTACCTGGAACCAATCAGCCCAGAGGTTCCACTTCAGAAAAGGTCTCTCAGAAGCTATAAAAGATGAGCTAGCTCATGTTGATCTTCCTGCTGACTTTGATGCATTTGTGCGTTTGGCTATCCGTATTGATCAGAGACTTTCTGAAAGAAGATTGGAAAGACAGGGCTCTTTTAGATCAAGTGCTACTCCTACTTTCTATTCAAGAATTTCTACTTCGACCGCACAAACACCTACAGACTCTGAGCCTGAGGCTATGCAGGTAAATCTAATAAGAGGGCCATTATCCAATGAAGAAAAACAGTGGCGACGCACTCACAATTTATGCCTGTATTATGGTAGTGCAGGGCACTATGCCATCAATTGCCCTAGCAAATCCAAAAGAACAATAGCTATGGCTGCTGAGGGCGCACAGATTCGACACCAATCCCAGATTTCAGATCAACTGGATTCTGTCACACAACCTTTGTTTTCTCTGGCTCATGGTGAAGAGGGTATGTTGACTCAACATCCTCATTTTGGTGCCTATCACTTTGCAATGTGGTGATAGTAAAATTTCAACTACAGCTATGATAGATTCTGGAGCAGGCGGAAACTTTATGGACATCAAGTTTGCAGCAGGAAATAGAATTCAGTCTATCCCTCATTCTTCACCTGTGTTAATGGAGACTACATGAGACTGTGCCCTTAAAGTTGACTCTGGAAGTGAATCACAATGAGACTATATCTATCCACCTAATTTCCTCAACACAGTTTCCAGTGATTTTGGGTGTACCTTGGCTTGCTCTGCATAACCCACAGATTGATTGGAAAATCAGAACTTTGTCCTTTCCTTCAGAACACTGCTTAATGAATTGTCAACCCTCTAAGGCAGGGGTCACCAAACTTGGTCCTGGAGGGCCGACCCAGGCCTGGATTTGTGGATATCCTTGCTGCAAACAGGTGAGTCAATCAGGATGGCTGAAGAAACAAGATTCTCGCCTGTTTGCAGCAAGGATATCCACAAATCCAGGCCTGGGTCGGCCCTCCAGGACCGAGTTTGGTGACCCCTGCTCTAAGGTAACACCTCTTGCCACAACAATTAATGAAATGGTTGCTACAAACTTAACTAAGCTTCCTCTACAATATCAGGATTTTGTAGATGTCTGTGATAAGAAGAATGCTGATCAGCTTCCACCCCACAGGCCTTATGATTGCACAATAGAGCTGTTACCTGGGGCTGCTATCCCATTTGGCCATATATATTCCCTTTCTGAGCCTGAATTGAAAGCTCTTCGTGAATACATAAAAGAAAATCTTGCGTCCGTCTACTTCCCCAGCAGGAGCTCCTATATTCTTTGTAGAAAAGAAAGATGGCAGCCTACGACCATGCGTTGACTACAGGGACATTAATAACATCACTGTTAAAAAACGCTACCCCTTGCCTCTCATTCCTGAACTTTTGGAGAGACTCAGAACCAGGTACGGGCATTACGAATATCTAGTAATGCCATTTGGGCTTTGTAATGCCCCTGCAACTTTCCAGCATCTTATCAATGATGTTCTACGAGATCTCCTGGATCAGTTTGTTGTGGCATATTTGGATGATATCTTAATATTTTCTGATAATCTTGAAAAACACAGAAAACAGGTCCGTATAGTTCTGGAGCGCCTTCGTACCCACCACCTATACATTAAACTGGAAAAATGTGAGTTTGAACAAACAGAAATTCAATTCCTGGGGTATGTAATAACTCCTAAAGGTTTAAGTATGGACGCAAGTAAAATTAAAGCTGTGCTGGACTGGCCCATCCCCAAGAATGAAAAAGATATTCAGAGATTTGTGGGGTTTGCCAATTTTTACAGGCGTTTCATTAAGAATTTCTCTGCCGTTATTACACCGATCACTGAACTTACACGTAAAGGGACTCCTTTTCAGTGGACCGATAAGGCTGATACCGCATTTTCCCGGTTAAAGACTCTGTTTACATCTGCCCCCGTCCTGGTACCTTCTCAGCCGGAATTACCATTTATTGTGGAAGTTGATGCTTCTGATTCATCTGTTGGTGCTATACTGTCTCAAAGGACTGGACCTAAGATGCTGTTACATCCGTGTGCCTTCTATTCCCGCCAGATGGTGCCAGCAGAAAGAAACTATGACATAGGGAATAAAGAACTATTGGCTATAAAAGCTGCCTTCACCGAATGGAGACATCTCTTGGAGGGAGCTACCCATCCAATTACTGTCCTCACAGATCACAAAAATCTGGAATGTATCCGATCAGCTAAGAGACTGTCAGCCAGACAAGCACGCTGGTCCCTATTCTTCTCGAGGTTTAATTTTTTGGTTACATACCAACCTGGCTCCCTCCATACTATCGTAACCAAGACCACCATCTTGCCGGAGGATATATTTATAGGAGTTATATTTCCTTCTGATCTGATGTCTCGCATTAAAAAGGGCTACGCTGAAGACCCATTTCTTCGTGATCCTCCTCGTGATCTCCACATGACGATGCTTAATGGGTTTTGGATTTTTCAACAACGTCTGTTTGCTCCAGAGTCAGTGCGACTGGATCTTTTACGTCTCTACCATGACTCAAAACCAGCAGGTCTTCCAGGAATCCGAAAGACACAAGAGCTCCTTGCCCGATCCTTTTGGTGGCCCAAGTGTTATGAGGATGTTAAGAAGTATGTGTCCTCTTGTGATGTATGTGCCAGACATAAGACTCCTCGCTCATCCCTTGTTGGCTTGCTTCAGCCTCTTCCGATTCCTCGGAGCAGCCCGAGACAGCCGTGTGAGGCTCCCCCCTGCTCCCTATACACATCCCCATGCTGCAGGGGTCTCTATCGGGACCCCTGCAGCACCCCCACATTAACCCCTGGCAGCGGGGGGTCCCTTAAATGGACCGCGGCACACTAATTGCCTATCCTGGCCCGGCACCTACAATTAACCCCCCTCTATGCTGGGGGTCCCCATCGGGACCCCCGAAGTGTCCCCACATAATCCCCTTGAAACGGGGGTCCCATAGAAAGCTGTCTATCAATTTCAGCCAATCAGAAGTCATCAATGTGTGACCCAATTAGGAGGGGATACACCCCAATAACCCACCATGATTGGCTAAAGCACCTGTTAATCTTTATTAGAACCAATCACAAGGCGCAGATGCCTTCAGCCAATCACTATGGGATACACCCCCACGGAGTGATTGGTAGAAGACATCTGCGCATCCTGATTGGCTCAAATAGTGACGACTTCTGATTAGCTGAAATTGATAGACAGCTTTTTCAGCCAATCACAACCCGCCATTTCCAATTTCCTCCCCGAAAAGACCCTGGGAGGCTCATTAGCGTCGGGAAGGTCTGCGAGTGCAGATCTCCGTTAGTTTTTTTTTTTTTTTTTTAGCGCGGATGGTTCCGTGTTCCGGGGCTGAAGGGGAGGAGGCCGGGGACATCGCGGGGAGGTAAGTTAAATGTATATTTATATGTTGATATGTTTATTTTATTTCTTGTTTGTATATTGTATTAATGTATTGTGTTTTTTTAACAGGGCCGCGCCGGAAGAACTGAACAATGACCGGACATGCTGGAAAGGTGAGCTGAATATTTAGAATGTATATAATGTTTATTTATTTGATGTTAATGTTTTGTACTAATTGTTTTGTTTTGTTTTACCCCTAGGTTAGTGATCTGAAGGGACATCTTAAAGGTAAGTGGTCTTAATTATTTTATTTTACCTTAGAATTAGGGTCTGTGTAATTAGGACTGTAATTATTTTATTTTAGCTTAGAATTAGGGTCTGTTTATTTAGTTAGGATTTATTGTATATTAGATAGATAGGGGATGTATTTGATATAGTTATGATTTATTTTAGATTAAATAGATTGTATGTTAGATAGATAGGGGGTATTTGTATTGTATGTAATGTATTATATGTAATATATTATATGTAATATACTATATGTAATGTATTGTATGTAATATATTGTATGTAATGTATTATATGTAATATATTATATGTAATGTATTATATGTTATGTATTGTATGTAATGTATTGTATTGTGTATGTCTGTCTTTCCTTTTCACAATTAGGAAGAACGGAAAATGCTCGACACCCACGTAACACATACACACTCACAAAGACATTCAGCTCGGGGCTTGCAATGTGCACTGAAGGTGCTCAGATGACCAAAAGTGCATGAGGGGAGAGGCTTGCAATGAGCGCCGAAGGTACTCAGAGGACTAAAAGCCTTACATTGCGTGGCCAACAGCATTACCTGCCTCACAATTTTATTGCCGTCATTCTTTTACTGGCAAGTCGCTAGTGTGTTAATATTGTTTTGCATTGTACTTAACCCCTGTATAGCACTACGGAATATGTTAGCGGGTTACAAATAAGGGATAATAAAACAGAATGATTTATAAACAATTTGTGAAATCTAAGGACTGTGGAGAATAAAAAAAAAAAACTTTTAACATAAGATTTTTTTTGTTGTTGTAATAAACCTGCTTTTCTTAATAAACAAATGCATAAAAATAAACTGTACTTTACAAAAAAAACAAAACTACCAAATCTCCCTCAGTTTTTTTAAGTACTAATGGATATACTGTATACAGTAGACTCTCACTTAACCGGCACCCATAGGAAATGGTAGATGCCGAATAAATGTAGTTTCTGGTTGCTTAAGAGTTACTATTAAAAGAGGCCTAGATTAGATGCACATAGGATGCTCTGTAAGTATATTTGTCAGTGAGGGCTGTTGTAGCAGCAGCAGCTTTCACTCCTCACTTACACAAAGGTACGTTCGGCTGAAGGGCTGTAACGCCAACACCGCACTGTACCTGATACCTGTAAGCATTTTGTGGCATGACAACCTGGCTCATGCCATTTGTTGAGCCATGTAAATTATTTTTTTTATTTAAAGAACAGTATTCAGTTGTACAGTGGGATTTGTTATATAGAATATATGTATTTTAGAAAGCAATAACATTTCAGTTATCTAAATCCTTTGCGATGAGTCATGTTTCTACAATAAAAGATTCTGTCTTGTTCTCAGACATACATTAGTACAGATTATGCTGCATTGCTTATTGAGGCTGTGCTGAAGTGGGCAGCTTGTGCCTCACTGCAGCATCATTACCTCTCAATCTACTGTATGCAGAGAGAAAGGGCAAGTGAAAATGTCCATAGAGTTTGAGAGAGATTTCCTATCAAATTACCTTCTTACCTAAAATATTTCAGAATGGGCACTATCACAACAACAGTAACTAATGCAGGGGTCAGTCAAAAACTGTAGCAGATGACGAGAAACACAAATCAGCCTGCTCCTGTACAAGTTGTAGCCTTAATCAAGATGTAAAATAAGATTTTATATACAACACTATATATTCATCTCCTTGCTTCTGTAAAGACCACTATACAATATAACTATATATACCTTTCAAAACTTTGAGTGAAGAAAGCATATTTGAAAATGTCCTAAAGTTAGATTTTAATTAGCACAAAAAATTGATTTGACGCCTGTTTGGTTAACTGGCGGCATCCATGACACCATGGCAAATGATTGTATCTGTGAGAGAGGTGATTACATTTCTGGAGAAGCATACATGTATTTATTGCTTCAAGCTGCCTGCTTTTAAGCATGTGTGGATAAGGGGATGGTGTCAAATTCAATATGATCCAAATATATAACAAATCCTCCATTACATTACCCTCTTCTTTCTTTCCTCACCCTTCCATCCACAGATAAATAGAATCTGGGGGATCTTTTTTTCTATTAGGAAGCGATATAACTAGACAAGATGGAATCTTCCATTCGTAAAGAGTTTACAGACTTTATAATTGTCATGGCTTACACAGCAACTAATGTTGTTAGTTTGTTGCATACGTCACTGATGTGCAGTTTTTCTTTAATTACAATGGTCATTTTATCAGCCTTTGGCCAAAAATATAAGCTATAAGTCATATAGATTTTATATGCTATTATATGGATTGGAAAGTGGGTCCCATTACCCACTTTGTATAGCAGAGATGGGATACAGAGGCTTGTTTTCAGCAATCCTTCACACATAAATGTCATCATGACTAGCAGTTAATCAATTTTCTCATATTCAAATGGGTTGGGTGATGGAGATAGGGGCTCATTTAGATCTCCCTCTCTGCATAAATGCAGTAGTAGCAAGTGATCATCATGTTTATAATGATCAATTTACCTTCATACACATATGAAACCCCTACTTCAAGAAAGGAGTCTGAAGCTTCCTAATTTTTTGGAGGGGAGATATGTATTGTAATTGTGCCCCCTCCGTCAAACTAGAGCACCAGTAACACTGAACTGTCTAAAAAACTAAAAACATCATAATACACTCTATATAGCTTGCATGATATATATATAACTTGTTGGAGTGAAAGGAGATGGGTAATATGAAATATTTATTTCGTATTTATCGGCGTATAACACGCATATAACACGCACCTCAACCCCCCTCCTCAACCTCCCTCCTCATCCTCAACCTCCCTCCTCATCCTCAACCCCCCCATCCTCAACCCCCTCCTCAACCCCCCTCCTCATCCTCAACCTCCCTCCTCATCCTCAACCCCCTCCTCAACCCCCCTCCTCAACCTAAACCCCCCTCCTCAACCTAAACCCCCCTAAATACCTCCCCCTCTCCCGTTCCCCTCACTTACCTGCTTCTGCTCCGGCCTCCGCTCCTTCTTGACCCGGCGCGCATGTGACGTCACATGCGAGCCACGTCATTAGCATATACTGGATGCCGGCAGGGGGAGGTATTTAGGGGGTTTTAGAATGAGGAGGGGGGTTTAGGTTGAGGAGGGGGGTTTAGGTTGAGGTGGGGGGTTGAGGAGGGAGGTTGAGGATGAGGAGGGGGGAGGGAAAGAGACACAGCGTATAACACGCACACATCATTTGCCCCCTATTTTCAGGGAGAAAAAGTGTGTGTTATACGCTGATAAATACGGTATATATATATATATATATATATATATATTTAGGGACGTAAACATATCCAGGGGGAGCAGCTTTCAGAATAAAGGAAGACTAGAGTAAAAGGTCATGATTCCAAGTTAGACACTGAGAGTAATGTTCAAGTACTGCTTTAAAAAAATGGTGGTAAATAAGTAGAAAGCCATCTTTCAAAAGTAGACAAATATAATAAATAAATGTAAGAGTTCTGGGGATGCACTTGAGGCTATCTTGAGTATTAATGACGTTTATCAAGTCACTGCAATGCTCCTGCACATTATAGTATTTTATAATCTGCAATAAAATGAACAAGTTTGCATTATATTTTATAAAACAAGTGCAATATTTTGAGAGAAAATTTTACATTTACCTTTTGTCTTCCCTAGCATAATAGCTTATATCCGTGTATCATTACGTATCATTATTATAATTAATGTAAACAAGGTTGGGTATTACTTATTTTATGTACCAAGGAATACTAGGAGTTAGGATACTGCAACCTTCATAGACAATATTGTTACAAATCTTTATAGACAGCAGTCTATCACAGCTAAGTTTAGTATAGCCCATAGCACTTTCAAAAAAATAGCATTTCATAAGAGAGAATGCCTTCTGCATCTTCATTTATATTGTTTTTTTAATTAGTATAATACAGCTTTCTCGAGTAAGAATGAACATAAGAATGAACAAGAATGAGCTCTGCTCATTATAGTTATAGAGCAATTCAGGTGTCAGACAAACAACTACAAAATGGAGCACAGTGTGAGGCTCGTTTTTTGTCCTGTCAACAGGATTATCATGAGTCTATTACATCCACAAAGAAAATTATGTTTATGCATGGTTCTTACTCACTTTTTACTCAGCAGCCTATTTCTATTATGAAAAAAGGAAATTTAGTGCCGGAAACATATCTTCATTAACACAGGTGTTCAATTTTTTGAAAGGAAAGTAAGGAAAAAGACTTCCGAGCAATAAATTCAACGGCGCTCAACAGTGTACAGCTTCTCAACAGCCCACTCTTGAATTCTGAGAAAATGTACCTTTTTCTCCTGTTTTAGGCTAACATTACAGCTTGATGTGGGAGACAAAAGTATAGTAGAAAACGATTCAAATATATCTATATCTGAAAATATCATCAAAATATAAAGAAGACACTGCTTAGGACATGTGTACTCAAGCAGGGATATTCTCAACTCCTGGCCTGCGGGTGTGCTGTATGGATGAGGATTTGAGACCACTTATCTAAACATCTGTAATTTACTATATTTTTGGGGAGGGGCAATCTTGAATGAGAATACAATTAACATGTTACAAAATGTAAATGGCCTTTATCTTTTTTAATACAATTCTAAAAAAGAAGTCAATTTTATTAATTGTCATTATATAGTTTGCACAATATTCATTGGACAACAAAACAGAGAAAAAGGTGTTTAAACATACAATAGGTAGAAGCCATAATGATTAGCAATTAGAGAATAAGTAAAATGTTGGTTGCAATATAAAGTTTGCTCACATGCTCCTTATTTGAACAGTATATTGTTTAAGTGCTGTAAGCATTATTATTAATTGTTAACCTGAAGTTTGTGTTTAAATAGGCATATCATAAAAAAGTAGTTGTTGTTTACCACAAAATAACACAATAATGTTACACCAATCCATCTCAGCTTTCAATACAACTGTTTATACAAATCCTTTACCTGCTACAACATCATTGACACACAAGCCTTGTGGGATTAACTGGAAAGTGTCAGATTATCCTCAAATCCTGACATAAATATCAAAATAATTAAAATCATGCAATAAAAATGGAAAAGCAGAAACATTGTAATGAGAAACTACTACAGCACACTAAATTAATATATCAGGGAAAGGTAAGATTTTATACCATAAAACAGGGGTAGCCAATTGTTTTTTTGACAAAACTGAGTCAAAATATATTTGTGAAAATTAAGTTAAAGCCCAGAATACATATTTTCTATGGATACAGACACACATATATTTAAATATTAAGGGCATTCCAAAAGGAGTAGGGTCAAAGATGCCATATTGTAGGTCACCTCCATCCCAATGGGATACCAATTTAGTGATTATAGCTTAGTTCAAGTTTTTAAATCTTTAGGATGAATTTATGATGTAATAATACAGTGGACATCTGGTTATAAGGGGCTGAACATGCTGCTTTTTACCCAGGTCTGCCATGCCCTACAATGTATATACGTCAGTGGCATTATTTCAAGTCTGCATTCCAAAAAAGAGATGAACATTCAAGGCACTGAACACATTCCTATTGTTATTAAATATACTTGTGCTTTTTATTCTGATAAAATACCATACATTCCTCGTCCTTTCTGATAAAGCCACAACTAGAATTCAATGCTGCTCTTTTATTAGGGAATACCAATTAATTTTGAGATAAGCATTCATAACAATGGAACTATTTTTCCCAAATAAGACAATAAGCAATGTTTCCATGTGGAGTTTCATTCACCTTCATGTTAATAATTTTTAAAAAAAGGTTGAACTTAAAATAGTTACTTTTCATCCTCACCAATTATCTAACTATGTAGCTAAGTAATTATTATTATTATTAATATTATTAGTTTATCAGTTGAAGTAAAGTTTCTTAATGTATTGATAAGATTGATTGTTTACCATACCATAGTTTGCCCATGTTACTATATATTTTACAACATCAAATCTTATTTGGTCTCTGTCTCCTTTAGTGTAAGCATGTATGACATCCCTTATTTTATGAAGCAATAGCATTTCCACCACACTACCACTTAAGCCATGCTTTCACCACCATCTAAAATCAGAAAATACATATTTGATAACAAACAACCAATTGGTCCACTTAGTCAGCCCATCCTATCTGTATATGGCACAATAAATACACAGGAAAGCCTATTGTGAATCCTAGACATTTTCGAATTCCTTTACTCCATTTGTCCCTATCGCTTCTACTGAAAGACCATTATCCTTTGCTCTTTCGTTGATATATATATTTCATATGTGCACTTGCCCTTAATTTTTAAATCCCATCTCCTCTTTATATATTGTCTTCCAACTTAAGTCTGATAATGTAGCAGTTATAGCACAACGTCAATGATAATATTACAGTGAGGTGAAATACTGCAACAGCTTTTTATTCAGCCTTTTTACACACCGTTGATATTATCTGTATTCCTGACTGTGATCAAACTGTACATTTACTGAGCCTCCTGTCTGCTTAATCTTTTGCTGTCTTGAGGGCTTAAAATTGAAACCGCATGACAAGTGCAACAAATCAGAAACGACAATGGAAAATATTAAGAGCCTGCCACCCAAATACATAATCTCCTCAGTTGCTATATTTCACTATAGTATCATAATACAACTTTTCCAAACACCTAGCAAAATTACTTTGCCTTGAGCTTTCTTAACTGATATTAAAGCAGTATTTATATTTTACAACCTATCTTTGATTTCTAGAGATAAAACTTATTTTCCATACTTTATAAAAACAAATGTGTACTTTTTAAAAAGCTTTTATATGTATCTTTCCCTTTATGTTATTAGCAACCAAATTATACAGTGCCTTGCAAAAGTATTCACCCCTCTTGGCATTTTTCATGTTTTGTTGCCTCACAACCTGGAATTAACATGGATTGTTTGAGGATTTGCATCATTTAATTTACAGAACATGCCCACAACTTTGAAGAAGATTTTTTTTTATTGTGAAGCAAACAACAAATAGGACAAAAACACAGAAAAAGTCAATGTGCATAACTATTCACCCCCTAAAGTCAATACTTTGTAGAGCCACATGTTGCGGCAATCACAGCTCCAAGTCGCTTTGGATAAGTCTCTATGAGCTTGCCACATCTTACCACTGGGATTTTTGCCTATTCCTCCTTGCAAAACTGCTCTAGCTCATTCAAGTTGGATGGTTTGAGCTTGTGAAAAGCAATTTTTAAGTCTGACCACAGATTTTCTATTGGATTGAGGTCTGGGCTTTGACTAGGCCATTCCAACACATTTACATGTTTCCCCTTAAACCACTCAAGTGTTGCTTTAGCAGTGTGTTTGGGGTCATTGTCCTTCTGGAAGGCGAACCTCCGTCCTAGCCTCAAATCACACACAGAGTGGTACAGGTTTTGCTCAACAATATCCCTGTATTTAGCACCATCCATCTCTCCCTCAATTCTGACCAGCTGCTGAAAAACATGGATGGTATTCTTTATGTGACTTCGTAAGGTAATTGTTTGCACCAGAGCTTTTTATGGGCTTCATAACAAAGGGGGTGAATACATACGCACATGCAAATTTCCTTTTTTTTATTTCTAAAAAATAGTTTTATGTATATATTTTTCTCATTTCACTTCCCCAACTAAGACTATTGTGTTTTGATCCATCACATAAAATTCAGATTAACAAAACATTGAACTTACGGCTGTAATGTAACAAAATAGGTAAAAAGTCAAGGGGGGAGAATACTTTTGCAAGGCACTGTATTTTTAATAAAACTGCACCTTGTTCCATTTAATCTGAAGATGAGGTATTATGATTATGGGGTTAAGTCCAAAAGTACTGCAGTTATTTTTTTATCTTGTTACGTCTTTTAATTTAATGAAGTAGCCCATATTGGTTAATTGTAATGAACAGTATCAGCAAGACTGTCTGTGACATTTAATGAATAGCTTTTGGTTAAATATCAATATCCTTCATTGCTTGGAATGTGGTTGCATTAAATAATATAAAGCCAAAAGGATACTGTACTAAGCACAAAAAAGATTTTCTTTTATTACCTTTCAGCAGAGAACTTAATACCATGGCATAGCGATCCAGAATTTGTCAGCAAGAAAAAAAGTTCTGAAGTATAATCATCTAAGCAATAAATCTATGGAATATATTTTAAAAATGTTTAAAAGGCAATGTCCAGTTTTATAAGTAAGCAGCTGCTTAGTTGCATGACCGGTCATTTGATGCAGTATTTCTGGTCACAATAATTTATCCCACATTGCATCCACTTGGCATACACAAATGCCCAAACACAACCTGCACTGGGTCCTTAATAGTTTATTTTTATACAAAGCAATGAATATTATTGAAATGGGATGGATGTGGTATTTGAGCCACAGAGAGGAGATGCAAATTAATATTATTTGTTTTTTTAAGGGCTGAACTGACTGTTAAAGAAGTATTTAGTAATCTTTTAGCAACTGTTGGCCCATCTTTTTCTGTATCACCTAGAACTCAACTGCATTTCTGATGTAATAATAACATTGTGTTGTTCTGAAAACATGACACATTTACTGTTTACAGTTGGAAAATGTATTTGTAATTTACGACAATCTGGTGCTGGGTGTAGATACAAATGATTAAGTTTGAGACTCTGTATTCTAATGATTTACATTCTCCGTGGACCACCCCGGCCTCCTTGGTTGGTAGGAGGAGCCTCTTGAATTGGCAGGACCACAATATAGTAATATGAAGTGGCTATCTGGGAGATGGAGCCATCAGCACCATTAAGCCTCCAGCTAGCCAAATGTTAAGATACCAACTGACCCCCGCCTCCCCCCCCCCCCCAAAAAAAAAAAGAATTGGAAGATTATCTATAAAATTTAATGGTACGAGGTGGTTGTCTGTTCTGTGTATGTTTACGTATGTGTGTAACGCTGACATCATCAAGGGGGCATGGTCATGGCGTAATTGGGGGGCAGGGCCTAAAAATCTGATCTTAACAGAAGCAGGCAGCCATTTGCATTTCAGAGACAGACAGCAAATTGAGTGAAAGGGAAAGAGAGAGGTACAGAGCGAGAGACACAGGTACACAGAGAAAGAGAGACAGATACACAGAGAGAAACAGGAACAGAGAGAGACAGAGACAGGTACAGAGAGTGGTAGAGAGAGGTGCAGAGAGAGAGAGAGGGAGAGAGAGACAGGTACAGAGACAGAGGGATACAGAGAGAAAGTGCACAAAGACAGAGAGAGCACACACAGACAGCACACACAGAGAGCAAGAGAGTGCACAGACAGAAAGCGCACAGAGAGAGAGTGCACAGAGAGCACAGAGAGAGCCACAGAAAGACAGGTCAGAGAGAAAGAAGGAAGAGCGAGAGAGAGACAAAAGACAGAGATAGAGACACAAGATAGAGAGAGAGAAAGACAGGATAGAGAGACAGGACAGAGCGAGAGAGAGACAGGTCAGAGAGAGAGAGAGCGCAGACAATTCAAGATAACTTTCTTTGATACTGTCATTTATTTGGTGGCATCATATATCATTTTATGATTAGAAAGGATATTTTGAATGGAGAAAGCAGTCTTTCCATTAGGATATCATTGCCGCATTGGGTTTAAATGCATGTGAATTTATTAAACTCTCCATAATATCAGTACAAACCTAAAAATTTAATCATTTCTAGATTTTTTTACCGGCTTTGAACATGAAATAAAAATAGGCAAAGAGAATAAAATGAACATAAAGAAAAATGATTTCAAAGAGATACAGATGAGAAATTGAATTAATTATTTCTTTAGTTGTTTTTTTTTCTCATGAACAATAGGTATACCTATATATATCTGTGAAAGCAACCTGTAAGGGAGGATTCATCAGAAATTAAAAAAAAAGCTATTACAGACCATTATCTATTTGAAGCTCAAAGTAATTGTGGTATTAGATATAATTTCCTAGAGCATAGTCAGCTTATTTACTTAAAAGGAAATACAACACAGAATATATTGTTATTCAGTTAAAATATGCTCTACATCATATTGTATATAGATTTATGAAAACATTTAAACAAATGAATACAGTAATGTTAACAGGTTTAATATTGTAAGATAAAATATTATTTACAAAGAATATTCAGTTATTTCAGATTAAGCAAAATTTGTTTCAGAATACGCAAATGTAAAGTTGAATCCATAGATAAGTAATTAACTAATTAATACATTTTAAATTAAAGGGGCACTGATACCCAAAGCAAGCTGAGCCCTATATCAAGAAATAAAACACATAAACAATGACAATATAATATACTAGAGTTTTCTTTCTAAAACAGTGTGCTTGATTACAATAGAGGGCAGAACTGCATGATAACATTAGGATAAATTCTAGATAGATATTTTTCCACCATACAAATTATAATATAGTGTCACACATTATATATTTACATTTCTATATTTGCTTTACAAAAGGGGTTTTACAGGTTTATGGAGAGGCACACCATTTTTTTTTTACAGTACATTTAGTGAATAAACATAATAGATCATACAATAATGTATTCGTTGCAGGAAATGGTGCAATGGACTAGAGACATAGGTGCAATAGTTCAAGCCAAGTGAACAGGAATAGTAGGATGAAAGGTCTTAAAGGGCCAATTAATTCAGCACAACTTGAAGCTCACCACGGAAAAGTTCTCCTAAAAACATGTTGAAATACGTTTTTAAATTCTTTAAATAGGTGCCTTTCTCACAGAAAAAAAATCATAAATGAAGTGTATGTTTACATGAGACACTGGCAGTGCCCTGAGATATAGTCACAGCAACAGCTCCGTGACGAGAGCATAAGCAGAAAGAGAGTTAACCCTTCCCAAATTCATCTGTGCAGAGAAATGACTGCTAGAAACGCCTAAATATGTTACTTGTGGGTTAACTGATTGCTGCTCCATTCCTGAATGCAGAGAAAAACTATAAATATTTGTGTTCATGGACTTAGTGCAAGCAGATGTTGTTAATCATGGAACAGTCAGGAGTGTGTTTGTAAACAGACCTAAGACCTTAGATTTGTATGTGTTATTAGTGTAATAAGAAAAAAAAACAATAGATCATTTAACATAGAATCGTTTACACCATGAACAGCACTTATAGTGAGGTAAATGGTCCTTTAAGTTGTATTAGGATTGGAGAAAGAAAGGAGGTACAAGATATGTGCAGTTTTGTAGATTGTCTAATGTGAAGTGGAAGTTTACTCCAGTAGAGAGGGATAAAGTATGGAAGTGGGTGGTACTGGGCACAGGGTGGTAAATGATGGGGAAAGCGATGTAAGGCATTAGAATTTATTGCACAACAGTGTCAAGCTCGCAAATCGCCTATCAAAACTATTTTTTTTTATGTTTCAATTTGGAGTTACATCGATCTTGGGAATCCATGAGTTAATAAATATTAGGCCAACCACATGGACTAGAACAGTATCGGCATTTATTTTTATTATTTTGTATTTTGTGGTTTTGCGAGTGCAATCGCATATTGTACCTCTAAACGCTAATTGATTGAGATATAACCTCTATCTTATACAGCCGTAATGATGACGGTCTCATTTTCTATTGGCTATTTCGAAATGGGAAGTTACGGCCTTGCTCAAAGCAAGTTATGGCTGCAATATGTTTTGTTTGTCTTTTCTAGGTCTACAGAAAATAAAGTATGCCCATATCTGATGGCACTGTATCATACAATTCTTAATCTGACTATTCTAAGGAGCCCATTTATTATTTAGCACTAGCTGAAGTGTGTGTTTGAAAAGTAATTAAATAGGAAGGGTACATAAAGAAATGGTTTTTAAATAGCTTTTGTAGCCTAAACCAAGGATTTTACTCCCCTACAAAAGTAATGATACAAGATGATACACCAGAAGCGACCACGTTGAGGTGGAGTAAATACTTGAAGCCACACTTTTACAAGTAAGATTTAACTAAGAAAGTTGCATTTTTTCAAGATAAATTACAAAGTTTTTCAGCAACTGTTCAACTCCAGGAAATGTACTAAATCTTTAAGGAATAATAATAAGCATAATAATTTTAGTGCATTAACGTGAGAGAAAGAATCTTATAAGGGAACATCAAGGTTACGTGGTGCATAATTTTAATTTGCTAAAAGAAATTGTATTAGATTCATATTTTTGTGACGACTACTAAACTCAGAGAAATAATAGCTTGGAAAAACAGTACATTCCAAATGTACAGAAGAGAACTAGGCTCGATTACATTTTGTCCATGAAGCACAAAAGCCTTTATTATAGACAGATGCTCGTGTCTAAATTATGACTGTACATTAGCTGATTGTAGCTAATGGATCTAAGTTGCCAAATGGATTCCCATATGATTTTAGTGTGTTTAAACATTTAAGCCTGTATAGGAAGAGAACTATGAAAGTGTGAGAGAAAACCTCTTTAACACACTCAGGTATGGGTGTATATTTAGGGGAACAAGAGAGACAACCACTTTGAAAGTAATGCTTGGTTCATATTTAGTTCTTTATAATAAAACATAAAAAAACTAAAAACTATACTATACTGGTCATTTTTTCTAAACTTTATACCATTTAAGAGATATGCCATGTTCTCTGGTAGGCTAATGTATGTCCCTCTATGTAAATCTGTGTGTAGCCCAAAAATGATCTATCACTGTGTCATCATGCAGCTAGGCAATGTCCCCCCAAGTTATCCATTCCACACCGGAAAAAAGGGTACATGGGTCAGTAATCATTTAAACAACATATAAGTGGTTAATACAATACAATAAAGTCAGCTTTGAAAACTATTAAAAAATAGCCAACCTAGTTTTTGGATGATAATGTTCTATTAAATTATTATGGAGTTCTAAGGAATACTGAAGTTGTGGACTTTGTTCTGCATGAAGAATAGTTGAAATTGTGTAGATAAGATGTTTTCAATTGATGCTCTTACCACAAAGTTATATTTTAAATTATGTAGTTTTATCTTTTACATGGCCCCATCAAACTCTATCTCCCTATTATATTGGTGGGGTGTCTAGTCTTGCAGCATTGGGTGAGGCATTGAGCCTATAGACCTGTCAATCACAGAAAAGACGCCAGGCTTAGGTCCTGAATGATCATACATTAGAATCTCCATTCAATTGCTTATATACTGTCTTCTCTGCAATAATAAATATTAGCTTTTTTAGAGGTAGTATTTTTTAGGAGACTAAAACTGAATGACATTTTGTTGCTCGATTCTGTGGACTTTTGTAGGGAGCTTGTGATTTATGCTACTTCCAGTACATACAGAAGCAAACTCCATGCAGACTTTGTGAAGCATTCAGAATTGTGGAATAACTGGATTATATAAAAACTATTATAAAGTGAAATATGTATCAGTTTTATAAAATACATTTTTTGTTTACTTGGTTTTCAGTGCTCTGTTTGATGATGTATTGTTGAATTTCACGTCTGTTTAAAGCTTGAGGGCAGATGATTTTTTAGTTACACACCATATAACTAGAATTAGTAAAAATGTACAGTTATCTAAGTTCATAATTCACATGGTTTGTCTTCAGCATTCAGCAAACATATCCATTTGTGAGTTGTGTGATGTCCTTTTTCCATCTAAAGAAATAGAAAAAAATAGAAAAAAAAAACAATGAAAAAATGAAAATATTCATATATATAATAAAGGCAGATCATCTAATAAGAATTCAATATTAAAATATAACAATAATAAACCATAACTCTGCAACTAGGATATAGCCACAAAGACATGTTTGTTTTGTATAGGACATCTTACTTTGAGCCAGCAATATTTATGTTAGCAATATAAACCAATATAATACTGTATAACATAGTAACAACTAAACATAGCATAAAAGTCATGTGCATACAATTACAACACATAAAGGTCAGTAAATTTTGTTTATAATGGCCCAGCGACAGTCCTGCATAATTAAATAGACATTTTTATTGCCGAAACAAAAAAAAAGTACAGCTAAAATCTGGCACAGTGGAAAAAAGCTAAAGGGACACAGTAAATGTCTCAGCTATGGTAGAAATCAAAACCTGGATTTTGTGATTAATAATTGATCTTGAATGTTGCTATTTTTGGGCAGGAAGTACTTTTCAAAAAATCCTTTTACCTGGGTCTGTCTTCAATTTTTGTTATTATGTGACACTCACAGTGGGGGAGATTAACAGGAGGAGCATGCCCAGTTTGTTTATCAGAATAACCAATAGAGCTTCAAACTGTTAAAGCTCCAGTTATTACAGTATGCTAGTTATATTAGATTATACATTTACAAGTTTTCAATCTCGCAAGGTGCATTACGCACACTAGATTCTAAACTCAAGGGCAGGACCCTCCACTCTTTGCAATATCAATTTTGCTTTGTACGTTACCCATGTACAGTGCTATAGAATATGTTGACTTGTTACAAATAAACATAATAATAATAATAATAATACCCCCTGTCTCAAATTTGACCCTACAGTCCCATACAGTTGTCAACAATGTCAAGAAACTAAAGCAGTCATCTGTCACTGCCCATGTAGGCAGTATGCCAAAGAATGAGAAAGGAGTAGATTATTAAAACATTTTATTTTTATGCCATGTGACTCCATTTATAGCTCTCATCAAGCACTACTTGTCCTACTTTATGGCTGTGCGACTCTAGGAGGCTTCTATGTAAATGATAGGTGTGTGTTAGTGCACACTGCTCTTCCAGGCTCCGTGAGTGATCGGAGGTGTGGGACTTTAAATGCACATGAAGTTTGTATCTGCACAGCAGGAAGGTGACATATACAACTATCAATGCTTTTATTAGCTCATTTGTTTGTATGGACACATCCTTGTGAGCTAAAGTTGCAAGAAGCAGAAACACTACATAATATAAAGATTTCTTAAAAAAGGCTATATCGAAAAAAATGACTACAATTGTCTTTAAAATATTAAAATATTGTAAATACGGTATTAGATCTAACCTCACAAAGCTCGGGATGCACAGCTGTGTCAGTAGTGGATTTTGTTTTGAGGTAACATTTCTCCTTTATTGCTCATAGAGGAATCAAGTCGACAGCAGGCTGTGTAATGCTTTGCTTCCTTTTCAGATCCTTCCAAACAAGTTAATGAAACCGGCATGAGAGCCGTTCGTCCTCACTGCTCATTACCTTTAATAGGATTTTGTCATTTTGTTTGCTATAGATTGGCCAATTTTCTTCATTCTGCTATTTTATTGCTAATGTGCAAATGTTTATAATTGCTTATAAATCCAATGTAAAATGTTTTTTTGTTTGACCATTGTATTGGCAAATATACACATTATTATTATGTTGCAGTATGTATTGTATTTTTGATATTTATGAGTTGCTGCTGCTTATGGATTCCTTTCTGACCTTAGGTTATAAGGGAAGTCGAGTTTTGCAGGTTTAGTATAACACTTGCCTGATTTTCTAGGAATTCCAGTGAGTCATATTTTTTCATACATGTACAGCTCAGTTTGAAAACCATCATTAGTCTTGTCAGCAACTGATAAATATATAGAGTCTCAATTAAACTATATTACAGGACTTATCTATGTATTGCTGCAATTATATCACAAGAAAATTCATATTTTTTAACTTAATTACATTTCAAGAGCAGTACATGTTTTCTGCAGTATCAATAATTATATTCAAAGGACAACGCAATTTATTAACATACCATTTATTTAAACTGGGTGCAGCTTGCCTGCACAATGACATCTCTGATCTCTGATTTTGGGAAGGGGTAGGATATATTTATGAATAAAAAGGGCATACAATACGCCAATTAACAAGTAGGTGATTCATTCAGTGTTAGTATTAGGAAGAGATGTTTCTCCTAATGAGTCAATTGGGAATGTTTCAATTGAGATTTTTTGTGCTTTCTGGACCAACTCACAAATTCACATAATACGAGGATCAAAGAAGATCTAACAAGGTTAGACTTGATGGACGATGTGTTTTTTCAACCTCATTTACACTGTAATTATTTAACAATCTTGCACCTGTATATAAATAACTTATGATTTTATAATGTAGCTTAAATTATACAAATGATTGTGGGTATAGGCGATCAGTCACGCTCAAATGGAAAATGACCATTGAGTTGCCTCTGCCACATTAGTTTTTAGTACATACAGTGATGGGATTTCTGTATATTGCCACTCTCACAACACGTCCATGACACATCCTATCTATCTTGCTATGATTGGTGAGGATAGTGATCAGAAAGAACATCTCTGTCACAGTTTAATGCCTCTAAAGGTACACATTGACATTGTGAGATTCACATTGCTACATGTTCGCTGTAAAAAATAATCTTTCACTACCCTCTTCCAGGACATCAACCTTTAGTACATCCTGTGCCCATTATGACCAAAAAGTTATCCATGTACAAAACAGTCTACACCAAAGAATCTGAAAACAGAAGGTGGGGATAGGGGCACTAAGGATCCTGCATAATTTGAACTCTGAATATAATGTTCAGTCAAAAATATTTCAATGTCATTTTTTCTCAATAATTATTTTTATTGAATTACAAAATAAAAAATCTTTATTTATAATCTCACAAAGAAAATATCCAAATCAGATTACAACAGAAAGTAAACAAAGAAAAAAGGCACTTTACATCATCCCTCACGGGGGAATATTCTCCTTGTTTTGTACAGTGGTTATTATTGCCGCAAAAGGCTGATGTTTACTTAAAAAGTGTATTATTGTGGTCATAGATCCTCATATAATACAAAAAGAGTATATTAGAAAAATATGTAAAACTGACTCCATACAAGAGACTAGATCTGAATCTTATTTTCTCATGCTTTCGTATTATTTTGTTCACAAGCATTGTAACCTGCATTTCCTTCGGTCCCCCCTGAATCCTGTGCTGAGCCCTAAAACCTGACCCCATCTCTACACTATTACATATCCAACATATCACCATCCCAGTCTAAATAAGAGATCAAGTGCCAAGCATGCCTAGATCGAAGCCAGAGTGCCCATATTTATTTACATTTATCAACTTTATCATTTAAAGTGCTGGTGAACTTTTGGATTATAATAGTGTGATTAATCCTATGAATGAGGTGAGGAGAAGATCAATCTTTCAGCCTCAAGACGTTATATATAATCTTTAGAAATTGATTAATCTTATCCCAAACAGTTTTGACAATTGGACAGTTCAAGACTAGGTGTTTCAATGTACCCCTCTGACCGCATTCTCTACCAATGGGAAGAAATATCCCTATTAATTATTTTTTTAAATGATATTCTATAGAAATATTTTAAAGATGTTTCTCTCAAAGACACATTTTTACTGCCCTTATAGGCCCCCTCAAAGATATCTGACAAGTCATCTGTCTCTATCTCAATTCCAATATCATCTTCCCAAGGCGGTATATATTTTTTGAAGCTAGATCTTGTCCGGGTGGAGCCAGGCACCGCATAGAGGCCCAGCTGCAGGGATCCAGGGGAGAAGCATGGAAATTGAAGGTAAGTTGGTGAAGAGTGATGAGGGGACAGAGAAATGATGGAGGAAAGAGGGGAGAGAAAGGAAGAGAGACATGAAGGAGAGCTGACAGGGAGAGAGGAGAGCTGACAGGCTGGGGGAGGAGAGGAGAGCTGACAGGGAAGGGGGAGGAGAGTAGAGCTGACAGGGAAGGAGAGAAGAGCTAACAGGGGGAGAGAGATGGGGAGGAGAGGAGAGCTTACAGGAGATAGAGGGGAAGAGAGCTGACAGGGAGAGGGGTATAGAGAGGAGAGCTGACAGGGAGGGGGGAGGGGAGCGTATAGGGAGAGAGGGAGGGAGAGGAGAGCTAACAGGGATAAAGGAGGGAAGAGCTAACAGGGAGAGAGAGAGGGGGAGATAGAGAGGAGAGCTGACAGGGAGGGGGAGGAGAGCTGATAGGGAGACCGGGAGGGTGAGGAGAGCTGACAGGGGGAGAGAGAGGGGGAGAGGAAAGCTTAAAGGGGGGGTTAGAGACGGAGGAGAGGGTAGCTGACAGGGAGAGATAGAAGGGTAAGAGAGATGAAGGGGGCCCCCCAAAAATGTTTGCACCGGGACCCTCCATTCACTAGCTCTGCCACTGCTACCAGTATATATGATTGAGATAACTACCTTAGGGTATGGGCTCTTAAGACATGGCTTTTCATAGGATGCTAATGGTAGTCAATGTTCTGGACTCAGCACAGAACCCAAATATTGTTCAATCTGCAAGAATCAAAACACTTAATTGTTTGGAATACCAACTGGCAGAGTTCTCCAGAAGTTTAATCTGTTTGAGAAATTTCACAATCCTGATTAGGTCATGTTGTGCCCACCATGTAAATGCCATTTCATCCCTTCCTGTTTGAAAGATCCCACCCTGGAAAATTGGTATAGTCAAAGAATTTTTCCTCAAAAGGCTCCATTTAATTTTTTATTTATTCCACTAAAGAATAGATTGTTTGACATAAGGATTTAACTTTGTGCATTGTGCAACCATAACAGAAAATGTAAGCTGTGACTTGACACAGAGTCACCCTCCTAGGTGGGGAGTCTGACTCATCTATGCCAAGCTGAAAGCTATGCTAGTTGAAATGCAACAAAATAATTGCATACATTTGATACTGAGAGATCACCCTCACATTTATGTAGATACACAATACGTTTATTAATTCTAGGCTTTATATTTTGCCAGATGAGTCAGTTAAAGCTTTTTTGTATTGTCTCCAGATCAAATTTTGATCTTAATATAGGTAGACAACAGAACTAATAGAGGATTTGTGGCAAAGCTATCATTTTAGAGCATGGACACGAGCTAGCCAAGAAATGTGATTTTTTTGATCAACTCTCCAAAACGTTTTAAAGGAACCTTTAATTGAGGATAATTCACTTTATAGATGTTTGCTGAATGCTGCAGAATATTCAAATAGCAAATAATGAATATAGGGCCCTATTCTATTGGCCAAATCATAAATTTATACATACTTAGAAACTTAACACTCTTAAAATTGCCACGTGTTCTATTAGCTACTTGCATTCCAATTACGAGTTAGCCGCCCCAAATCACTATGGGTCAGCCAAAGACGCACATTCAGACTTAGAACTCCATTGGAGTTAGCACAGCTCAAACATTATCAGTGCTAATTAATTAAGGTTACAGAAAATCGATACTCTATTAGGCCCGTAGTTCTAGCTCGCAAATTAAGTGTGAACCGCAACTCAAGTTTCTGTCAAAAATATTACGAGTACTAAATAGGACTCGCAAGGGCTTTTCCAAAAATGTATTATAGCTGTAGCAGTATGGAAAGACATTATAATTAATTGCACAACAGTCTCAAACCCACACATATGAAATTACAAATATTATTTTTAACTGTTATTTCTGAGTAATAGTGATTCCAGGACTCAAGGGGTTAATACATATCATGAAACCCACCCATATCAGAACAGATGCTCTAATGCATTTTATAGAGTGCTAGATTGCTTGACTGCAGCCAGACTGGTAAATATTACTTACTAGCGAATTGCCCGTCAAAAAATGACGGCAATGAAATTGTAAGGTAGCTAATGCTGTTTAGTGTGTAATAATGAAATATATAATACATTAATAAATGAATATACTTTACCTATTTTAAAGCATTGTGTGGAAGAGCTGTGAATGTGTTTTGATGTTGCTGCAGCATTAGTGGTGTGGATCTGCTGTGTAAGCGTGCTGAATGTGTGCAGTGTAACACTGTGCGTGCGCGAGCCCAAACCGTTGTCGTGTACTTCCGCATTGGCGTCAAATGGCGAGTAATGTGTGTTATACGTTTGTATCGGAATATCCGTAGGTGTTTTGTGGTGTTTTGCGAGTTTCTTGTGGTGTTTTGCGAGTTTAGAGTGCTGTAGCCTCGTTTTCGTTTTGTTCGGCGGCCATTTTTTCTCTCGCTTAGATTTTTTTTAGTCTCTAAACTGTTTTATTTCGAGTAAAATCGAGGTGTAAGTTGTATTTTTGAGGTGCTGGGTGCTCCCTCTTGGTGTAGGTAAGTTTTTTATGTATGTGGTGTGTGTATGTATTGTGTTTTACATTTTGTAATGTTCGCGAGTTGCGTCCGAGTGTTGCGAGTCCGTAATGTGTGTGAACGTGTGTCGTATGTTGTTTGCGAGTGTCGTAATGTGTGTGTCGTACTGTTTGGGTTGCGACGTGAAGTTTGCGAGGGTCGCAGTTGCTGGCATGGAGCGCCTTCGGCGCTCCATGCCAGCAACTGAGACCCTCGGGCAGTGCCCTCGCTTCGCGAGGGCCGCAGCTCGCTACGCGCATAGCGAGCCCGCAGCGTTAGCAACAACTCGTACGCTCACAACTATATATGTGATTACCTCTCATTAATTTGTAGGCTCTAACTTCCATGTTTTAGTAACATCATGATGACGGACTCATTTACTATTGACTGTGTCTAAGAAGTAAATGACAAGCCTGCTTAATATTGCCAGATCATATGATTTGGCCCATAAACATTTAAACATTTAGAGAAAAATACACATGCAGCCAAAACCACAGGTTAGAGTCACTTACGGGCTTCAAATAGAATAGTGATGTTAGGTATTTCTGTTTAATTTCCGTGTTATATCGATCACGGCAATCAATTTGTTAATACATATGATGGAACTCGCATGGACTAGAATATAATATTTACTGATTTATTAATATTGCATTATTTCTGGAATGCGGGTCCGATAGAAACTCGTGATGCAAACCTGTAAAGCTCATTTTCCATTGGCTCCGTCTAAACCCGTAACTACATCCAACGTGCGCAAGAATGGTACAGTTTAATAGCTCTGTAACGCAGCCGAATTTCAAGCCTGCAGCCTTTGCAGGTGTGCCGATGCTGCTATGGGCTTCAAATTTAAAGGGGGTTTAGGGCTCATAGTCAGTGCACACCAAAGGCACTGAAATTCAAAATTAAGATGACGCAGCTTCTGAGTCACTGGTATATTAATGCCCATTGCTTGTTAATACAAAGTTCTGAAAGTTCACTAAACGTATTTAGTGTTTCATATAAGTTAGGTAAAGATGTGCATCCATCACATATATAGTTGTGAGCATATGAGCCGTTGCTTACGCTTGCGGGATCGCGCAGCGGGCGCGCAAGAACTGCGTCTCTCGCGAAGCGAGGGACGCAGTTCGCTCCGCAAATGCGACCCCTCGCAAAGCGAGGGGCCGCATTTGCGGAAGGTGGAGGCTCCAATGTCGGCTGTGTTTGTCCGCAAATGCGGACCCTCGCGAACAACTGTGTCCCACGCGCACGACTTAGAAAAAAACTAACTGCGTCCCTCGCAAAAAAAATACGGCCGCGCTACGACCCATTCCGACCACGCAAAAAACGTCCGAAAACAGCGCGCATGAAAACATCAGAAACACAATAAATAAACACAACGAACACATAAAAAGCTTACTTACAGCAAGGGGGGCATCCAGCACCTCGAAAAGTTAATTTACACGTCCATTTAAGTAAAAAAAAAACGAGTTTAAACTGCCGAAAATCACCTAAGCGAGAGAAAAAATGGCCGCCGAACAAAACGAAAACGAGGCTACAGACGCAACAATACTACAGTGACTCGCAAAACTGAAACACATACTATGCGGCACGTACCACACTGATATTAACCACCATTGAACCACCATTGAACCTGAAGCTGAATCTTTGCCCTTTTTTTCCCTATTCAGACTCTGCATCAACAGCGTCACTCAAGAATTTGCACCGTGGACTGTGAAAGAGAATCCCTTTTAAAGAACACAAAGAAAGAAGAAAAGGTAAGATAGAAAAATACATTACATGTTGAAAAAGACCATGCTTTGCTAAATCAAAAAGAAGAAATATACAATTAACCATTTCACTTTCTTTTTCAAACAGACACTACAAGAAGACTGGCAGATTAAGATTGGCAGAAGGGGACCCTCTGTCATTCGGACAAGAACAACACTTCAATCAAGGTATAGTATAAGAAGTAGAAAAAAAAAGAAATACATATGTTTAATGGCCGCCAATATAAAAATTTAAAGTACAAAAAATAAAAAAAATACAAATGTAATAAAGACTAAAACAACATAGTTCAACAAACTTCACAAAAACCTATACAATTTACAAAGAAAGACAGTTTCAGAGAGAAAAAAAAAAGAGGTGGTCACAAAACAGGATAGCATCCGAAACATTAGCAACATACATAAAACAAAAGTATTTCTCCTCTTTACTGTAAAATAAACTCCAACCATCACCCACAAGCCAAATGCAGAAACCAAAAAGTGGTGACCACAAAACAGGATAAAACAAAAAAGGCTACAATGATATAGAAAAGGCAACTAACATTCATTTTTACTGTCCAACATCATTTAATACTCATAAAGAAGACTAATTAAGCAAATAAAGTATGCCAACTATGGTGGACACAAAACAGGATTGTACCAAAAATCACACAAACAGATAGAAAAGTTAAATAATATTCTTCTTCATTGTTTAAGAACCTATAAGAATTATAAAGAAGCCTAAATAAGCATACCAAAAGTGGTGGACACAAAACAGGATAATGCTAAAAACATTGTGATCAGATCCAAAATAGTAAAAACATTAATAATTACAGAAAAAAAAGGATAACTGTAATATACAAATACAGTTAAAGTATTTTAAAAGGTTGCACAAAAAACAGCATAGCAGTAAAATTCGCCATAACAGATACAATAGAACAAAACAATAAAATTTGCGATTCAGTACAAATACATTAAAATAAAATAACATTTTACTTTTTATTTTACAACAGACACTGCGTGAAGAGCATCGGACGAAGACTTTCAACAGAGGACCAACAAAGATTCTGCTTGAAATCACACTTCAACCAAGGTACAGTATAACAAGTAAAAAAAGAAAAAAACTAAATAAACATGTTTGCTCTGCATCCATGTCAACAGAAAAAAAAAAAAAGAATAACAATCACTATCTATAACTTTTACAAAAATATAACTGACACATTTCTCATTTACCTCTTATTTGTCTTTTATGGACAATAATGTTTAACAGTAAATCCAAACTTCAATCTAGCCAAAAAAAAAGAAAACAGCATAGTCTACAAAAGTCTCAAAACACAGACTAAATAAAATTTGTCATTCTAAATTACCAGTCCTAATGTACAATATTAAGCATAAAACCTAACCACACACATAAAATACAATAGTACAACAAATAGTACTAACACCCAAAAAACAACAATAGAAACATTTTCAGAGCCCCAACATATAAGCCTTTAAATAAAATATAAAAATACTACTATAACAATCCCCTGTGCGATAAATTACAAATACAAATTTCTGCCCTCTACTATCCATATAAGCCAAAAGTACAACAAAAAAATAAATTAACAAACCAAAAAAATACACCTACTACATCTAGAAAAAGCTATAGTGTAATTACCTTGAGTGTGCTATGCATGTAAGGCAAAAATTACAACCTACGACAGAAAGTAAAAGCAAAAAAATTAAAAACACTTATTTAACAATACAAAAAAAGTACCGCTACAATGAACTAGAATCACATAGAAACATACTGTTGATAACAAAAATGTTTTTAAAAAAACGTAACATCTCAAAATAAACTAATGATACATTTTTTTTTTTTACAGATTAACATGGCTGATAACGAGAGCAAACAAGAAAAGATAAGACGGCAAGCTAGAGAACGGAGACAGAGATTGGACAGCCAGCAGACGCCGGAGCAGAAGGAAATTCGACGAAAAAAAGAACGCAAAAGAATTGCAAGCAAAAGACTATCACCTTCTAAAATTAAAGATACACCAAAAAAAGCTACTAACCAAACAAAGCATTTAGAACCTGTTCCTGAAACATCAGATGACATTTTACCTAAACCAATAAAAGATATACCAAAAAAAGCCACCAAAAAAACAAAGCATTTAGAACCTGTTCCCGAAACATCACATGACATTTCACCTGATGAATTTGAAAATGAAACTGATATATGCTTTGCAAATTCTCCTTTACTCAAGTCTTTAGCAGTAGAGGTTCATCGATTTATTTCTTACATTTACATGTAATTCCCAATGGCCAAAAATTACACAAAATTTACTTCTTGGCCAAAGTCCTTTCGATAGACCAGATTTAGAAGCCAGACTTTTTAAGATTAAATTAAATGAATTAATACGTGACATCACTATAAGTCACTTATTTGGCAAATGTCTTGTTTATGTATATACCATTGAATTTAAAAAAAGAGGCCTTCCACATGCACATCTTCTCATAATACCTCAAGACAAAGATAAATTAGATACTGTTGGCAAAGTGGATGCAGTCATTGTTGCTGAACTACCAGATCCAGAACTATATGGTAGACTATATGAGATTGTTACTCATCGCATGATTCATGGACCCTGTGGTGAGCTTAATCCACAATCACCATGCATGGAAAATAATAAATGTTCCAAAGAATTTCCAAAAGATTATAGAGACAAAACCTATGCCAATTGTGATGGATATCCACTTTATAAAAGAAGAGAAGGAGGTAGTGCCATTATTTGTGGCAAAAAAGTTGACAATAGATATGTAGTACCCTACAATCCACATTTACGGATGAAGTATAACGCACACATTAATGTAGAAGCTTGCACTTCCATCAAATCCATTAAATATGTGTACAAATATATTTACAAAGGCTATGATGCAGCTACTGTAGTCGTCAAAAGTGCAGACAACCCTTAAAGCAGGGAGTTAGTACATGATGAACTTGCATCTCATGTAGATGCTCGATATGTAAGTGCACCAGAAGCTATGTGGCGCCTTTTAATATTTGAAATGCATGATAGATCACATGCAGTATATAGATTAGCAGTATATTTGCCACAATGACATTTAGTCTATTTCCATGCTGGAAATGAAAGTAATGCATTGGCCCAAAGTGAACATCGTCACACTACACTAACTGCATGGTTTGAATTAAATTCCACAGATTCAGAAGCAACACAATTCTTATATATTGAAATTCCATATTTTTGTGAATGGATTATGGAGACCTAGAAAAAGCAGAAAAATAATCCCAAGAATTTACATAGTCAGTCCAAGAGATCTTGAACGTTTTTGCTTACGAATATTACTTTTAAATGTTCCTGGAGCACAAAGTTTTGAACACTTAAGAATTGTTTATGACATAGTATTTGAATCCTTCCATTTAGCTGCAAGACATAGACACTTACTAGCTGATGATACAGAATGGGAAAGATGTTTAGAAGAAGCAGCACAATGTCAAATGCCACGGCAGATGAGAGAAAAAATTGCATTTATTTGTATCTTCTCAAATGCTCCAAATGCATTAGCTTTGTGAGAAACATTTAAAAGTAATATGGCTGAAGACTTTATGCAACAATACAATGAACCTATTGCACACTTAAAAGCGTTAATGGAAATCCAAGAAGTATTTTTAACTTATGGATTAAGCTGTGCAAGTTTTAATTTGCCTGATCTAGGTCTTATAGATGACATAAACTTTGAAGACTATGACAATCAACTACAAGTAGAAAGAACAGAAGAAAGACTTGCAACTTTAAATACGTTACAATTGCAAGCATTTAATGCCATTAAAAATGCAATAGATGATGACATGGTCACAGAGCGTTATTTCTATCTTGATGGACCTGGCGGATCAGGAAAAACGTATCTGTATAATTTACTAATGAGTTTTGTACGAGCACAAGGTCAAATAGCACTGCCGTTTGCCACTACTGGAATTGCTGCACTTTTGTTAGAAGGTGGAAGAACTTTACATAGTGGCTTTAAACTGCCAGTGCCTATTTTAGAAACATCTGTGTCAGATATTCGCATGACATCATTACAAACAAAGAAATTGAAAAAAAGTAAATTAATTTTAATAGATGAGGCCACAATGATGTCATGCTATGCCCTTCAATGTATTGACTGTTTGCTTCGTGAAGTCATGGATAATACTTTTCCATTTGGTGGAAAGGTAATGTTGTTAGGTGGCGATTTTAGACAAACATTACCTGTCGTTGTACATGGAAATCGAACTGACATTATCGAAACCTGTATAAAGTCAAGCACACTATGGAAACATTTTACCCATCTTCAACTGCAACAAAACATGAGATCAGAAGGCCAAACTGATTTCAATGATTGGCTTATTAAAATTGGAGAAGGCAGAACAGAAAAAATACCAAATTTACCTGACGACACTGTGCACATCCCACCTCATATGATTTGTCACCAAGATATTATATTGGCTATATTTGAAGGCAGCATAAATAACAAGGAATATTCAGAGCTTGCCAACCAAGTCATGCTAACGTGTAAAAATAAGGATGCATTAATCCTCAATAATGAAATCTTTAAAAAAAATTAATGCACCACAAAGAAATTATCACAGTGCTGATTCTGTACTTGCTGATGACAATGAAAGTCAGGCAAACTTTTCCACTGAATTCATAAACTCACTAACTCCTTCTGGAATGCCACCACATAAATATGAACCCCAAAAAAGGCCTATGCAATGGGACAAGATAAATTGTTCAACAATTAAAGGACCATTTCATAGATGCTGAAATTTTAACTGGTACCCATAAAGGAGAGAGAGTTTTTATACCAAGAATAGATTTAGCACCAAGTGAAAGTAGTCTCCCTTTTACACTTCAAAGAAGACAATTTCCCATCATTATGGCATTTGCCATGACCATTAATAAATCACAAGGACAAACGTTCAAATCTGTGGGTATTTTCTTAGAACAACCATTATTTGCACATGGCCAATTGTACGTTGCCTTATCAGGGTGCAAAAATCCACAGGCTATTAAAGTTTACATTGAAAAGAATAAAAGTCAAGGTGATTTATTAGAAGATGGACGTATTTTTACTAAAACCATTGTCTACTATAAAGTACTTTAACTTTTTATCAAAGAAACAAAAGCCATGCAAAACCAATTTAAAAGCAAATGCAAAAAGATAAAAAACCACAATATAACCACCACATTTTTAAAACAAATACACAGAAATGTCTGTTCCCATCAGAAGGTCATTAGTACGCAACAGAAATTACATTAACAAAAATAATATTTTCCTGTTAAACTACATTAAATTGTCAAACACATACAGAACAGTGCTTACACAGCATGCAACAAGTTTAAGATCTGGTGTCTCTTTTTAAAGAACCACTTTTCCAGAGACCAAACTATATGTGCGATTTAAAACAATTACTATAGGAACAAACAAAGGTCAACCATTGAAAAATACAAATCAATAAACAATTCAGTCATAATTAATGGAAGTACTGTTTATGGACGATTAGCCTCACAAAACACTTGCCTTGCATGATTTTTACAAATTATGTTAAAATGTTAATTAACTATGTTACTGTTTCTAATGTTACAAGTTTCAAAACAATATTTTCAAGGTCCTTACTTAGACAGATAAGAAAGTTCAAGTTTCAAAAAATATACTTTCAAGTTCCTTACTTAGACATGTTACAAAGTTCATGTTACAAGCTCAACCACGTTTTAAGTCACAATGTAAATGTTGTCTTTTATGTTAAACATTAATCCAGGGAGTAATCTGATCGCCAGTTAATGGGGTCAGGAAGGAATTATTTTTTTTACCTCTATGATACAATTGGCTACGTTTCAAGTAGGGTTTTTACTGTTTGCCTTCCTCTGGATTCAATGTATATTTAAGTTAACAATTCTTGAGATAGAACTTGCATGTTAAAAAACCATTACCTCCAGTTTACAACACTGATTAATTTAAAGTTCAACTGTTTTAATAAAAAAATATGTTAAAATCTTAATTCACTATGTTACTGTTTTTAATGTTACAAGTTTGAACAACAAATTTTAAGTTCTTACTTAGACAGATAAGAAAGTTCAAGTTTCAAAAAAGATACTTTCCAGTTCCTTACTTAGACATATTACAAAGTTCATGTTAACAGGTCAACCACGTTTTAAATCACAGCAACAAACAAAGGTCAACCATTGAAAAATACAAATCAATAAACAATTCAGTCATAATTAATGGAAGTACTGTTTATGGATAATTAGCCTCACAAAACACTTGCCTTGCATTATTTTCACAAATTATGTTAAAATGTTAATTAACTATGCTATGTTACTGTTTCTAATGTTACAAGTTTGAAACATTTTTATTCAAGTTCCTTACTTAGACAGAAAAGAAAGTTCAAGTTTTAAAAAATATACTTTCAAGTTCCTTACTTAGACATATTACAAAGTTCATGTTAAGAGGTCAACCATGTTTTAAATCACAGCAACAAACAAAGGTCAACCATTGAAAAATACAAATCAATAAACAATTCAGTCATAATTAATGAAAGTACTGTTTATGGATGATAAGCCTCACAAAACACTTCCCTTGCATTATTTTCACAAATTATGTTAAAATGTTAACTATGTTACTGTTTCTAATGTTACAAGTTTGAAAACATTTTTTTAAGTTCCTTAGACAAATAAGAAAGTTTAAGTTTAAAAAATATACTTTCCAGTTCCTTACTTAGAGATATTACAAAGTTCATGTTAGGAGGTCAACCACGTTTTAAATCACAGCAACAAACAAAGGTCAACCATTGAAAAATACAAATCAATAAACAGTTCAGTCATAATTAATGGAAGTACTGTTTATGGATAATTAGCCTCACAAAACACTTGCCTTGCATTATTTTCACAAATTATGTTAAAATGTTAATTAACTATGTTACTGTTTCTAATGTTACAAGTTTGAAAAACCTTTTTTTAAGTTCCTTAGTTAGACAAATAAGAAAGTTTAAGTTTAAAAAATATACTTTCCAGTTCCTTACTTAGAGATATTACAAAGTTCATGTTAGGAGGTCAACCACGTTTTAAATCACAGCAACAAACAAAGGTCAACCATTGAAAAATACAAATCAATAAACAATTCAGTCATAATTAATGGAAGTACTGTTTATGGATAATTAGCCTCACAAAACACTTGCCTTGCATTATTTTCACAAATTATGTTAAAATGTTAATTAACTATGCTATGTTACTGTTTCTAATGTTACAAGTTTGAAACATTTTTATTCAAGTTCCTTACTTAGACAGATAAGTAAGTTCAAGTTTGAAAAAATATACTTTCAAGTTCCTTACTTAGACATATTACAAAGTTCATGTTAAGAGGTCAACCATGTTTTAAATCACAGTAACAAACAAAGGTCAACCATTGAAAAATACAAATCAATAAATAATTCAGTCATAATTAATGGAAGTACTGTTTATGGATGATAAGCCTCACCAAACACTTCCCTTGCATTATTTTCACAAATTATGTTAAAATGTTAATTAACTATGTTACTGTTTCTAATGTTACAAGTTTGAAAAACATTTTTTTAAGTTCCTTAGACAAATAAGAAAGTTTAAGTTTAAAAAATATACTTTCCAGTTCCTTACTTAGAGATATTACAAAGTTCATGTTAGGAGGTCAACCACATTTTAAATCACAGCAACAAACAAAGGTCAACCATTGAAAAATACAAATCAATAAACAGTTCAGTCATAATTAATGGAAGTACTGTTTATGGATAATTAGCCTCACAAAACACTTGCCTTGCATTATTTTCACAAATTATGTTAAAATGTTAATTAACTATGTTACTGTTTCTAATGTTACAAGTTTGAAACATTTTTATTCAAGTTCCTTACTTAGATAAGAAAGTTCAAGTTTGAAAAAATATACTTTCAAGTTCTTTACTTAGACATATTACAAAGTTCATGTTAAGAGCTCAACCACGTTTTAAGTCACAATGTAAATGTTGTCTTTTATGTTAAACATTAATCCAGGGAGTAATGTGATCGCCAGTTAATGGGGTCAGCAAGGAATTAATTTTGTTCCCTTTCTCATACAATTGGCTACGTTTCAAAGAGGGTTTTCACTGTTTGCCTTCCTCTGGATTCAATGTATATTTAAGTTAACAATTCTTCAGATAGAACATGTATGTTAAAAAAACATTATCTATTATTTAAACTGTTCTTACATTGAAATGTTAATACTTTTCATACAAAATGCTTTAACAGTTAATGTTCAACAAAAGAACATTTTACAAAAATAAGCATGTTTAATATCACAATAGCACTTATTTCATCATAACCAAAACCTTACAAGTGTCAAATAAGTATATTAATAAATAAACAACTTTCCAAACATACACATCTCATTGCCGTCATTTTTTGACGGGCAAGTCGCTAGTTTGTTATAGCTTCCAAAATATCATCTGCAAAAAGACAACACTTGACTCACAACTTTTATTCCTGCCATATTAATGCATTGCCTTATTAGTGTGGCCAATGGCTCCACAGCTATTGCAAACAGTAGTGGAGACAACAAACACCCCTGCCTTATCCTGCTTCTTATAGAAAGAGAGAGATGCCCTTGATTTATACCTGAGTTAATGGGTTGCTACATACGATTCTTAGAGTATGGATAAAGGGTGCATTAAATTCAAATCTGTGTAAGACTTGAAACAAGTACAACCAACTCAAAGTATTAGATGCCTTCTCTAGATCTAGCTTTAATAGGCAAGCAGGGCTATTTGTTTGTTCTGCAACAGTTATTAAATATAGTGCCTTTCTAATATTATGTGGAGCTTGCCTATTTTGGTATAAATACACCCAATCCCCCTGAACAAGACCGGGAATAAATTGATTCAAATTAGTTTCTAAAAGTTTAGTAAATATTTTTGGGTCTATGTTCAACAGAGAGATTGGCCGAAAAGTTTAGCAAAGTAGTGGGTGTACCTTGTTTGGGTATAACCACAATATAAGCTAATTGCATTTCCTATGATATCTCATAGATGCTGTATAATAAAATATATATATATATTTTTGTAAAAGCAAGCTGATGATTTTCCTATTTTTAGGTTTTTAATCAATTCCTTCATTTCCTCTACCGATACTGGAGAATTCAGCTTGTCCCTTTGCTTGTTATTAATCCCTTGGATTTGACAACCTTGTAGCATTTGTTCTGTTACTTTATAGTCTGAGAGGCTTGCCTATGTAGATCAGTATAAACATTTTCACATATTTTTAATTTTTATTTGAGTTTTTAGGATTGTATTGTGGAACAGACCTCAACTTGATAGCCAATAATTTATCTGGCTTAATAGCATAATTATATTATTTACTTTACCCGCTTCAACTGTGAAGATAGCATTTATTTGCTGAGTAACTTTCTGAATATTTTCAATTTCTAACCTTTTCATTGTCATGTCATTTGAGCTTTTTACTAACGTCTCTTATTTTTTATGGCCAAGAGCATGACATGTTCTGAAAATAAACATCAAGTTACAATGATGTATGTCTGTAGCAGAAAATGCATAAATAGATGGTCACCTACTGGAAGTATTAATGGTGAATTGAAAATCATTTACAACAAAGCTTTATCAATGTGAGATAAATGTGTTTTGGTTTTACCTGTAGATACATATTTTGTAAACAATTTAGAATGAAATTGGAAACAAAAATAAAAAAAGTTGTAACATGCTTAATATTTGCAGAAAATGCTGCAATGGTGTATCAAACATATGAGTTGATTAAAACAAGTCTCCATTTTGCAGGATTCATATAAAAAGCTTCTTTGAAAAAGATAATTAAAATATTCAAATGACAATTTTAAAAATTAAAATTTTAAAAATCTAAAAATGTATTAGTTATTTGGCAAAGTTTCATTTTTACTTTTAGTTTTGAAGTCATCCTATTTTAATGCGTATATGGCTACATAATATAAACTATTACAAATGTCAGTTTCCTCCATATAAATATAGATATCCTGTCTTTATGCTAAATAATTGCTGCTTCCAATCATCACATTTCTTGAAAAAAAGTGAAGGGGACAGTATCATATTTAAGATTACATATCTCTCAATGTAGAAGTATTTTGAATTCTTTTAGAACAGAAATATGGAATATTCAGTAAAAAAGGCTAATTACAATGATAAAATTGTACTTTTGTTCCATAGACAGATATATTAATTACAGAAACATACTTTCTGTCTAATAATTAATTAGGTTAATCACTCAGGCAAGAAAATAATTGATGACATCCCTCCTAAATAGAGAAAAAATTCAACTTGGCATATCACAAATGTTGGCTCAATTTTGATAGTGTATAATATGTCACTTGCATACAGCAAATTAATTAAATCAAGTTTTCATTGGCAAATTAACTGTAGTGAAATTAAGCCACCACTGTAATGCTTTAACAAGGAGGATGTTTTAATTATGCATTGTTCGTTAATAAAATTTATATTTTTTTATTCATAATAGCAATTGTTCAATATTAAGGAGCATTGTGTAACAAACATCAAAATCATTTTGAAAATAGGAAATTAAAAATAATTTCTGAAAATGTAGAGATTTGATTTAAATATAACAAATACTTTTGCATATGTACCTATCAAGCCATTCAAAAATATCACATAGCAAACTAATTTTCTTTAAAGACACGCAAGATATGGTAAGACAAAAAATTGTTGCCATACTTCAATCTCATTACTGCCTTGTTCCTTTGTGAGTTATACATGATGTTTAATAAGGTTATGTAAGGTCGTATTTTCCTCCCTACAAACAGGTTTTCCAACATGTATGTATGGAATTCAAGGATGCATCTTTATTTGTATAAAACATTTTTGTACAAATACTTAATAATGGTATACTTTCAAATATTATTACCATAACTTGCGTGTAAATAGCCATTTGTCCCTGCCTCAAAAGGGATACAATGCAGAGCAAATGACTTTAGAACAGAGTAAATTAACCTCAGTATTTTGCATGGATTGCAAGGGAGAGAGGTAAAAAAACAGAAAGATTTGGTAGTAACCTAAAGAGGAAATGATCAGGGCCTGGTGAATGGAAGAAGAGTTCATCCTATGTTCCAGAGGATAAAACAGATGCTTTTGTCAGTTTAATTAATATTCCACTTTATTGCAAAAAATATTGTCTTATACACGGAAAAAATATGGAAAGTATAGTTTTATATGATTATCCCCTTTCTTTTGCTCAAGACAATACATAGTCTTGAATGACTGATACTACAGTAATACCCCAGTTTGCGCTATCCCACTGAGGGCTGATTCACGATAGCAATCTTTCTGGTACCAGTCCCCAGAAAGGGCAAAATTTTACGATAGCGCTCAAAATCGCATTGAACTACCTGCTTAGCGTGCTTTTTTTTGTCATAGTGATGTTCAGCGATATGGCAATAAACTGCCCTGTTTAGCACAGTTTTTGAATAACGGCATATTTTATACCTGGAATTTTATGTTTTGTATTTAATTTATATATGATAATCTAGAAGTACTATTTGTTTAATAGGAATATGCTATACTAACTACTGCATTACAGCATACTACATTTTTAACATACGGTAAATACATTTTATTTTTTATAATTTCAATCTTCCACCTGTCTTTTTTGCTACTTTTTGGCTACTCATGTCTTTAGTTACACTTTAAGCTGCTTTCATAATTATGCTTCCTACTGATTATTTATATTTATATATTTATATTTCATAGATAATATGTTAAGAAAATCTATAATTAGAAACAATAGATTGAGAAATTGAAGTTTACGGGAGCCAGTAATGTAGGCCGTAAATTTATTTGCTATTCAATTGGTGTTTTTTGCGACCTACGGGTTACAGGATGAAAATCCCTGCGGTTGTTACAACCGTAACTTACACCCCATCTAAGCCTTTGATCTTTCAAGCCCGCAAGAGTTACAATCGCAAATAGCTATTCAATTGCTACAATTTCTCAAGCCTGCAAATACTTTCACACCTGTAAATGTCAAATATAGAAGAAAATCCTACGGGTACCAGATAGGACTCACAAGGGGGTTTAACTCCTGTTAATAGCACTGTAAATGCAAATAAATAATAAAAACTGTACTTTTAAAGACAGGGAAAGGGATTAAAGGCATTAGAATTAATAGCACAATAGCCTCAAGCTCGCAAATCTGCAAGCAAAAATATATTTTTTTATGTGTCATTTACGTGTTATATCAATCTCTGGAATCAATGAGTTAATGCATATCAGGCTACCCACATGGACTAGCACATTTATTTCATTCATTTTTAAAATTTTGTACATTGCAGGATTGCGAGTCTGATCGCATATCGGACCCCTAAACTACTTGATTGACATGTAGCCTCCATGTTTTACTGACTTAATGACGACGGTCTCATTTTCTATTGGCTGTTTTTAAATCGGGAGTTACGGCTTGCTTAATTGATCTGGATCACGCTCTGAAATTCTACATACGAATGCATGGTAATGGTTTCGACTTTTGGCCCATAAGTTGCGGCCTTGTTGAATTGAATCGCTCTGTAATTGTAGCAAATCTCAAGCCCGCAGAAATACGGCCTGTATACCGTAAGTTGCGGGCTTGCAATTGAATGAGGCTCTAAGAGTGACAAAGAGTCCAAACTACTTACCAGACTCTTGAGGTGATGTTTTTACCGAAATCAGTTTAACATTTTCCTTGTTTTGGGCAGACCTGTTAGAGGAAAGAGACAAATACATTTGCACGGATGTCTAAATTCACATGTTTAAGTACAACTTAATATATTTCTAAATGTAAAGTGAAAAATGTTGTGTTGTTTCCAGTAAAAGTATTACTGAAGCTGAAATGAGATAACACTCATGAGCATCATTCAACAATTAGATCTCTTTTGAACTGTGGAATTTATGAAATTCACAAAAAATGTCCTACGTCCTTTGCCTCTGGTCTTCAAATAGCTTTAAGCTATGTTCTGAGAATCCGTTTGATTAATACAGTGTAGTAAAGCATTTTTGCATCTGCATTGTTCATCATCATGTAAATAAGGAGGAATCATTTTAGAAAATGTATAAAAAATTAAAGTGCAAGTTGCCCCCTGCTATATATGCCAGTGGTAGATTTTCAGCAAATCACACACAGCATTATTTTCCCAATATCCCTCCTGAGTGTATAATGTGTTTAATTGAGTTTTAAACAGTTACAATATTGTTTATATTATATAAAATATATTTATTGTTCTTTATATAAAACATTATTTATTGTTTTACATGCTAATAATGAAAAATAATATAAATATGTATTTACCATTTCCATTTAAGCAAAACAACTGCCGTATAATACTACTGTTTTTGAAATTTTTCTTTTTGGCCACATACCATACCAACATAGAGTTCTATAGTTTTATATAATTTATTTACTTGTTTTTACTTGATGGGCATGTTATAGAGTTGAGGTACAATTTGAAAGAGCTAAGGTTTGATCACAGTTTAATCTTGATTAAGAGTCTTTTCAGTAGGAGGAGTAATGCACAAGATAGGAAATGGTCTTTGCGACTTGAGAGATATTTTTAACTACAAAGAACGAAGTAAGGAGATTAAGTGATAGGAATGGATTATCCATAGTAATGGGGAGCTAGTATGTGCGATGCGTCTGACAACTTGGATTTGTTTGAATACATAAACAGGGATTTGGGGTAGCTCACAAAGTTGAAGAATATGGAATAAATTATAATAATTATATAGTTGTGAGCAGGCGGGTTGTTGCTAACGCAAAGCTAGGGCCTCAGTTGCTGGCATTGAGCACCGAAGGCGCTCCTTGCCAGCAACTGCAGACCTCGCAAAATTTACGGACTTACGAGAAACTAAACATGCAAAACCACCAAACACATACGGATTTTCCGAAAAAGCCAGACGAGATCCGAAAACAAGGACGCAAAATCAGCCACAAGCGCGTACCACACATTAGGCTCCAATTTAGAACACTAACTTATACAATGCGGAAGTACACATCTACCCTAACGCCTTTTCCTTGCGCACGCACACTATTTACACTACACACTGCACACATTGCTGACACTTACACAGCAGCTCCACAGCACTGATGCTGCAGCAACATGAAAACAGATTGCCAGTTCTTCAACACAATGCTTCCTGCATATATTACTTCACAATAGGTAAAGTATATTCATTTATTATTTTATTATTAATTAATTGGCATACAAAAAAAAAAAACACAACGCTGCTCATAGCACACAAACAACCAAGAGCCTCGAAATGAGCGCCGAAGGATCTTGGAACACCAACAAACAACATTACCTGCCTTACAATCTTATTGCCGTAATTTTTTGACAGGCAAGTCGCTAGTAAAGGAAATAATTATAATAATAGGTAGGAAGACCCTATAAAATGTTCACAATAAGAGGGGCAAGGATAATGGACAAGTGATGATTGATTCAAACAATGAGGGTTGATGGTTATGGAAATGGGGGATAAACGGTGTGGCTCAAGTCAGTGCAGGAAAAGACCTGGCGGGTAGGACTACGAAGTTAGCTTCATTATTAGTACTGGAAACCTACAGTCTTGCTCGCTGTAGACATGGAAGAAGCTGAATTTGTCAACTCTGCAGAAGTTAATGTTTCCTATCTTCAATTCTTCATTGAATTACATGCAATCTATACAATTATTCCACCAGCAGCCTACCAACAACAGATACTTAGTGATGTGAATGGATACTAATATGACTGCATCATGGATGGCGATGTTGGAAAGGAGGAAGTGATAGATGCAAATGTAATGGCATGGATGTATCAGGAGACTTATAAAGATGCTTCCAATAATTATGGTGCAGCATTATAGCCCAATTTATTTTCTAATTTGTGTAGTGTAAGTGGGTGATTTCTTAAAGGTACATGGAACATATTATATTTATACTAAATATATAATATAATAATGTTTTTATTTAATTTGTTTTATTAAGAAGTTCTTAAAATGCTGTGCCATCCTAAAATTATACAAATAGTCCCTTAAAGGGTTGTCCCAGTACAGCGTATGAAGACACAGACTCTAGTAGGGCTGCATGTGCTTTGTGATGTATTAACCTATCAGGGACCATATTTCAGCAGAACATTTTCTGAGACTTGTTACCCTGATAGGGTACTACACTAAACTGCACATCAAGCCCAAGTCTGTGTCTGCATCTACAGGAGCTATTTGTATGGTAATAAACACAGCGATTTTTAGGCAGTAAACACAGTGATTTTAAGCACTTCCTGATAAAATACAGTATACAAAAGTAAATTACATAACTGTGTAATATACCTAGTAAAATGCAGAAACCCTCCATGTCCATTTAATGTTGTTGACAGTACAGAAAACTGAAAAAAGATTATTAATTGATTATAAACTGCATTTTCTAAATGTAATGTACTTACGTTTTTGCGCCAGTGTTCTCTACAGCTAAAAAAAACAAATTGTTAGACATTAATACATAACATTAGAGAAAATGCAGATAACGTAAGGTATTGTTTACTCAACATTATTAGTCGGTATGATAAACATAATTTGACTTTGTTTAGGATGAGGATGGGGGGTTTAGGATGAGGATGGGGGGTTTAGGATGAAGATGGGGGGTTGTGGATGAGGATGGGGGGTTGAGGATGAGGATGGGGGATTGAGGATGGGGGGTTGGGGTGGATGAGGGGGGTTGAGGTTGAGGAAGGGGGTTGAGGAGGGAGGTTGAGGAGGGGGTTTAGAATGACGAGAGGGATTGAGGATGTGGGTTGAGGATGGGGGGTTGAGGTTGAGGAGGGGGTTGGGGTCGAGGTTTGATGAGGGGGGCTAAGGAGGGTGGTTTAGGATGAGGATGGGGAGGGTTTAGGATGAGGATGGGGAGGGTTTTAGGATGAGGATGGAGGGTTTTAGGATGAGGATGGGGGGCTTATGATGAGGTTGGGGGGGTTTAGGATGGAGATGGGTGGTTGAAGAGAGAGGTTGAGGATGAGGAGGGAGGTTGATGATGAGGAGGGAGGTTGAGGATGAGGGTTGAGGAGGGGGGCTGAGGAGGGTGGTTTAGGATGAGGAGGGTGGTTTAGGATGAAGATGGGGGGTTGAAGATGGGGGTTGAGGATGGGGGTTGAGGATGAGGAGGGGATTTGAGGTTGAGGAGGGAGGTTGAGGAGGGGGTGAAGGTTTAGGAGGGGGTTGAGGATGAGGAGGGGGGTTGAGGAGGGAGGATGAGGAGGGTGATAAGGGAATGGGGGGAAGAGACACAGGGAAGGGAGAGGGGGGAAGAGACATAGGGAAGGGAGAGGGGGGAAGAGACACAGGGGAGGGAGAGGGGAGAAGAGACACAGGGGAGGGAGAGGGGGGACACAAGAAAAGGGCACACAAGAGGAGGACACAGAGGGCACAAGAGGGACACAGGGGGCAGCACATTTCCCACCCTCGGCTTATATATTTGTGGTAAAATAGGTGCCTCGGCTTATACGGGTAAATTGAATAAATTCCAGTAAGATATAATAAATAATATCCAGTGGTATAGCATTTTGATTATTATATTAGACAATATACAGATAATCTTAATCGGACAAATAAGCAGTATATTGTGGGCTTAAGGGGATACTGTAGAGGTTCCAAATGTGATATAATTTAAAACAATAAGTAATAAAACTGCTTTATCACCTAAAAGTTATTTAAAAAAATAATTTTCTTACAGTACTGGGGATGCTAGGGTCTGGCTGCATTCGTTTCTGACTAAAGTCATATGGAATTGACAGGAGTGTGTATGTGCAGTCACTAGGTTGATTATGCTAACTACTGCAGTCTTCCTGCGATCATTCTTGTACATTTGATATGGCTTTAGTTGGAACATTATACAACCAGACCCTCAGGAAGTAGTTAACAATTATTGGCAATAATTATTCATAAGAAAGACATATCAGACTGTGAATTTTGGATAAGTCAGAAAGGCTAATTGGAAGTTAAAAATTACAAACTTCAATTTAAGTTTGCTATAAAGTCCAATATGTAGCACTTTAAATGCAAATATTACCACACTACTGTACTTTTATGATAAGGAAAATGGATGTTAGGTCTTAGAGTTAATAGCACAACATTCTCAAGCTCGCAAATCAGCCCCCAAAAATTGTTTATTTCATGTTTCATTTTTGTGTTATATCGATCCCGGCAATCAATGTGTTAATACATATACTGTAACTTGCATGTGATAGAATATCATATTTATGGCTTTATCAATATTACATTACATCTGGAATGTAGGTCCGATCGTAACTCTTAATTGGACCCCGTAAGACTTTGTAAATACCACCTCCATTTTTCAGTGACGAAATTCTGACAATCTTTTTGCCATTGGCTCTATCCCAACTCGTAACTACGAGTTCGACTAATTGATCCTGTACATCCAACGTGCAAAATATAGTTTACTGGTTTGCCTGTCAAGCCCGTAATTCGAATTCAAGGCAAGCCATTTAACATCACAGTGATCCAAATCTTTGGTCCAACCATGGATGCTGAAGAGGCTGAAGTTGTCTAGTTCTATGAAGATCTTCAACACGTCATAGATATAACACCAAGAAAAGATGTTACCATCCTAGGAGATTGGAATGCTAAAGTAGGAAACCAAAAGACACCTGGAACAACTGGAAAGTTTGGCCTTGGATTACAGAATGAAGCAGGTCAGAGAATAGTAGAATTTTGTCAAGATAATTCTCTGGTTGTAGCAAACACCCTCTTCTAACAGCTGCCGAGAGATCTCTACACATGGACATCACCAGATGGACAACATAGAAATCAGATACATACTTTGTAGCCAAAGAAGGAGATGCTCTATACAGTCAGCAAAAACAAGACCTGTAGCTGATTGTGGCTCAGACGATGAGCTTCTTATTGCAAAGTTGAAAATTAAACTGAAGAAAAGAGGGAAATCCATCAGACCAAGTAGCTACAAAATAAATAATATCCCTTGTGAATATGCTGTGGAAGTAAATAATAGATTTAAGGGACTAGACATGGAAGATAGAATGCCTGAAGAACTTTGGACCGAAATTTGCAAAATTTTTCAGGAAACAGCGATAAAGAATATCCCCAAAATGAAGAAAACTAAGAAGGAAAACTGACAAGGCTTTGAAAGTAGCCCAAGAAAGACGGAAAGTGAAAGGTGGTGGTGATAGGAAAAGATTTCTCCAACTGAATGCAGAATTCCAGGGGATAGCAAGAAGAGACAAGGAGACTTTCTACAAAGGTCGGTGTAAAGAGATAGAAGATAACAGAATAGAAAAGTCAAGAGATCTCTTCAAGAAAATTGGGGATTTCAAAGGAACCTTTCATCCCAAAGTGGACGTGATAAAAGACCAAAATGGTAGGGACTTAACAGAAGCAGATCAGATAAAAAGAGGTGGCAGGACTACACTGAAGATCTATATAGAAAGGAACTTTACAGCAGTGATGACCTCAATAGTTTGTCCAATGACCTGAAGCCAGGCATCTTGGAGAGTGAATGAGGATGCCTTGCTAATAACAAGGCTACAGGAGGTGATGGAATCCCAACTGAAATATTCAAAATTCTACAGGCTGAAAAAGTTAAGTGTGTCATGAATCAGCCAGGGGCCATCTTGGATTTGGAACTGTTACCTGCCACATGTTATTGAACAGAAGGTTTTGGGCTCCCAGAGCCACTGTTATAATGTAATATATTCAGGGCAGAGTCCCACTGTTATTGTTAGGCATTGAGAGAAGAGGCAGTTTACCACGTCACCACTAATAAAGTCGTCATAACGCATTAAGTGGACTGACGTGGGAAGTACTGCCTCAACTCATAACATGTGGGTTATAACATGTTGTAGTGGTAATATCTGTAAATATATTGTATTTGAATGTTGGAGCCATGTTGTGTCCATATTGACTGCATATGTAACCTGAGTTGATCACCCATCTGCCTTCCAGCTATCACCTAAAGTAAACACTTGAAGTGATAGTAAGGCCAGAACAAAGGGGTCTATACAGACATTGGGGCACCATAACCCCAGGGGGTCTACAGGGATTCTCACTCAGATAATCAGGGCAAATTCCAGAGGACAGGTAGATGTTTCTCCCTTGAGAGCCACACACCAACTGAATTAGGGAGCCACACCTAGTGGGCGGACCTGGGAGGAGTCTCATGGTTCCCTGCCTGATTGGCCAGAGGCAGTTAGGGGCTGACTAAAGATAGCCCTCCTGGTGATTTTGTATGCCTGTTTAAAAGATGATGTTTTCCAAATAAAGTTGTTCATCATTTTCATCAAGACGTGGTGTGTAGATGTATTATTTACCCGGGGACATATGCTTGCAGTAAGATTCATCAGACTTACTGTCAATATTGCTCAGTCTAAACCAAGGGCTGAGACATGATGTTCCTGTACTGAAAGCTACTCCAAGGTCCAGAGTAACCCAAATCAAGTCAGCAGACCCCAGCCAGAGAGTGGGTCGTGATAATTGGTGGCACAGTGGTGGGGTACTCTGAGAAGGACCAGAAAATGGAGCAGATGGAAGCAGAGGACTACAGACTACTCCTGCTAAATCAATGGATGGCATTCATGCAATTATGGCATGGCCATGAGCTGGCAAGCTGGTTGGAGGAACTGGTAGAGAAAGAGATGGACTTGGAGGAACAGTACCTTGCCAGGATAGAGTCCTTGGGTGGCCGGAGAGAGGATCTCTATTTTCGTTTGGATCTAGAATATGGGGTCGGTAAGATTCTGAATGGTGATCCGGAATGTGGCATGGGAACTGCAAGGAGGCATAATAACTTGTTTGTTGAACGCTGCCGGGGTCTGGGACTGGAAGCATGGTTCCCGGAGGCTCCTTTGCTGGAACCCCTGATTCAGCAAGAGCTGCAACTGGAGGCTGAGTATGTGGAATTGTGGGATGCGATACCCAAGAAGTATTTTTACAACTCAGACGGTATGTACCAGAGTGAGTATGCTCACTGGAACTGGGGAGAGGCATTTCTAGACTGTAAACAAAGTGAGGAGTGGGAAGGGGTAAACACTGTTCCTTTGCCAACTCCTGGGGATGGAGAATGTTTGCCCCTAGAAAATGCAGCAACTGTGTCAGGGCATAGTCACCAGCCTCAAGAGCCAGAGACCCAGTGGAATGTTCCCTGGGTGGGGTCAGATAATCCATGTCTGCCCCCTGATACCCCAAGAGATTTAATCCCAGAGGAAGTGGGAACTGTTCACAAGCTAGGGCCAGATAAGTTAAGTCTGCCCTCAGAAGTTCTAGGCAAAGTGTGTTGGCCAGAACTGTTAATGGAGCCAGAGGCTCGGGATGATTGTGTGATGGACGGTGGGAAGGGAGCCTTAGAGGCCAGGCTGGAAGGGAATGATGAGATTCCCCAGCCTGCATCAGATAACCACTGTCTGTACCCTGACAGTCCAGGGGAGTTGTCCCCAGAGGTGCTAGTGAAGAACACAGCCCAGGAGGGTTGTTTAGGAGACTGTGGGGAGGGAAAAGAATTGGTTTCTGGCTACAGGGAACCTGACCTCACACAGCAAGAGAGTGCCAGGGGCACAAAGAGCCAGGCGGGGGCAGCAAGCATGCCAGCCTTGGCAAAAGCATTATGGGTGCAGAGTGGCACCATGAAAGAGGGTGTACCAAGTGGGGAGATACCCTGGATAACCATTGTCCAGGGGCCCACTGGAACAGACACCACTCCAAAGATCCAGTTCAACAGAAAGGACTGGGATAAAGTTGCTCAACCCCGGGCAATGGAGGAAGGTAAGCACAGCTTGGGTGGGAGCAGCGTAGCTCCCCAAGCAGCAACGGAAACAGCTGGACCAGAGGAAGAAAGCCAAGAGGAACGGTCCCTTTGCAATACCATAGGCCCAGAGACTGTATTAGAGATCCCAGCCCATCGGTGGGGACTGGCTGGGGGGAACAGAGTTGCTATGGGACAGAAACTGTGGCCCACCTGTTGTACTCTGGGATACCAGATTATTGGGGAGGTACCCTGGACTATTTGGGTGGGTGTGAATGGGAAGAGCAATTTGCTCTATACAGTGGGAGCAAGGCCAAGGGCTGGGGGAGGTTTTTACTCTGCACCTTGGGACAGACAAGAACTGGCATAGCATACAGAGGGCCAAACCAGCACATTCATGACTATCAGCGTAGCTGGAAAAATCAGGGATGTTTCCTGCCACGCTTGGGGAGGTGTTGTCATGAATCAGCCAGGGGCCATCTTGGATTTGGAACTGTTACCTGCCACATGTTATTGAACAGAAGGTTTTGGGCTCCCAGAGCCACTGTTATAATGTAATATATTCAGGGCAGAGTCCCACTGTTATTGTTAGGCATTGAGAGAAGAGGCAGTTTACCACGTCACCACTAATAAAGTCGTCATAACGCATTAAGTGGACTGACGTGGGAAGTACTGCCTCAACTCATAACATGTGGGTTATAACATGTTGTAGTGGTAATATCTGTAAATATATTGTATTTGAATGTTGGAGCCATGTTGTGTCCATATTGACTGCATATGTAACCTGAGTTGATCACCCATCTGCCTTCCAGCTATCACCTAAAGTAAACACTTGAAGTGATAGTAAGGCCAGAACAAAGGGGTCTATACAGACATTGAGGCACCATAACCCCAGGGGGTCTACAGGGATTCTCACTCAGATAATCAGGGCAAATTCCAGAGGACAGGTAGATGTTTCTCCCTTGAGAGCCACACACCAACTGAATTAGGGAGCCACACCTAGTGGGCGGACCTGGGAGGAGTCTCATGGTTCCCTGCCTGATTGGCCAGAGGCAGTTAGGGGCTGATTAAAGATAGCCCTCCTGGTGATTTTGTATGCCTGTTTAAAAGATGATGTTTTCCAAATAAAGTTGTTCATCATTTTCATCAAGACGTGGTGTGTAGATGTATTATTTACCCGGGGACATATGCTTGCAGTAAGATTCATCAGACTTACTGTCAATATTGCTCAGTCTAAACCAAGGGCTGAGACATGATGTTCCTGTACTGAAAGCTACTCCAAGGTCCAGAGTAACCCAAATCAAGTCAGCAGACCCCAGCCAGAGAGTGGGTCGTGATAAAGTGTACATCCCAATCCCCAAAAAGGCAGTGACAAAGAGTGCTCCAATTATCGAACAATTGCACTCATTTCACATGCCAGCAAGGTAATGCTTAAGATCCTACAAGCCAGGCTCCAACAATATATGGACCGGGAACTACAAGATGTGCAAGCCAGGTTCCGAAGAGCAAGAGGCACAAGAGAAAAATACAAAGATCATGGCAAACAGCAATATCAGTTCCTGAAAAATAGATGGGAAAGAAGTGGAGGCAGTGACAGATTTTATTTTCCTGGGATCCAAGATCTCTTCAGATGAAGACTGTAGCCATGAAATTAAAAGACTTTTGCTTCTGGGAGGAAAGCTACGGCAAGACTGTAAATGCTAGTAAAAAGTAAAGACATTACACTATGAACAAAGGTCTGCATAGTTAGAACTATGGTATTCCCAGTAGTAACATACGGATGTGAGAGCTAGACCATAAAGAAATCTGAGCGCCATAGAATTGATGTCCTTGAATTGTGGTTTTAGTGAAAACTGCTTAGAATCCCTTGGACTGCGAGAAGATCCAATAAATCCGTACTTCAGGAAATCAAGACAAACTGTTAACTGGAAGCTATGATCATCAGGCTGAAGCCCAAATATTTTGGTCATATCATGACTAGACATGATTTCCTAGAGAATACTCTAATTCTGGGAAAAGGTTGAAGGCACAAGAAGAAGGGGACGACCGAGGCGGAGATGGATAGATCAGATCATTAAAGCAATTAACATGAGCTTAATCAAGCTCAGAGAGTCGGACACGACTGAACGACTAAATAACAACAACATACATATACAATTATACATACATACATGCATTTATAGTTATACATACATACATACAAATCTATATGAAAACAAGTGCACTTACACTATCACACTGGCACTGGACAGCAGCCTCTGTGGTACCACAGTCTTCCATTATAATGGCTCTGGCTCTGCACACAGGCAGTGCATGTGCCCTACTTCCTGGAGTCTGCACTCAGCTCCATATCCCACCCACCTTGACAAGGACTGGATGTGTGTCATCTCTTAAGGTGGATTAGTGGAGTTGCAAAAGGGGCAATTCTTTTTTTTAAATCACTGCTCTAGACTCCCCCCTGCGCAGGGCCCCAGTGCACTGCACCGGTTGCACCGGAGGTAGATCCGCCCCTGTATTTAATTCAAATTTGCATACACATTGGAGTGAGTTCATTGTTCCCTACATTCCTGTTCTTCTAGGAGTTAATAACTACAAGGAAATCCTAGAAAAGTTCTGTCTACTTTTGGATTCTGGGCTTATAACTACCGTTAGGCCAGATGCATTACTGTTGAAGGTCTTGGAAAACTCTTGGAGGAATCTTGGAATAGAGCATTATAGAGGAATTGAGGAGGCCCTCCAGGAGTTCTCCAAATGTCTAAACTTAGTTCGCCTGGCACTCTGTTTCATAGAGACACCTCTTATTTATGACATTTAAGAAGGGGACAATTGTTTTGCTTTTTAACAAAAGCAATTGATTAATATAGTCAAAGAAATCTTATGATCCATCTTCTTATAGTAATTTGGCATGGCTTTTTAACACATTGTTTTATTTATCAGGTTAACCTGGAAATATTGTAATATAACATGCTCCATTAAATGCATGGCACAAAATCTGAACTTTTTTTCCATTTAATTTGATCAAATATAACACAAGAGCAATTCTGAACGATTATGATAGATAATGCCTTTAGTGTTTCAGGAAAATTTTCATACCTGGAGGCTTTCTTTTGCACATCTTGTACAGAAACGCCACGATTACAATAGATACAATTACCGCCAGGACAATGCACACTACCATTATTATTCCTGTAGATATATAAAGAAATTGTATTATTCATCAAATCATAATTTTATCGCATGTATTCAATGACATTACCATTAGTTACAATTACTTGTGGTATTCTACATATATGGAAACACATATCACAGATAAAGCTCACCACAATCATTACCTATTTTAATGTATATACTAATAAAAATCTACAATGAATAAAAAAAGAAAAGCTTTTTGATTTAGGAGAGAATTTTATGTGGTACTAAATATTTACATTTACTTTGCAGGGTATACAACACATGGATATTAAATAGAATGTGCTAAGAAGAAATATGTATGTATGATATAATTGTACCTCGCCAGCAATGTATGATTAATTAACAAAGCTAATCCTAATTAATTATTGGCAATCACAAAGGTTAAGGAGAACAGGCAACCCAGAATATGACCCGTGCTTGGCTGATAAGCCAAATGGGGGGATTTACTTCTAAAATTAGGTGAGAAGGGCTGAATTGAGGTGAGGACTGCTTTTCCCAGTAGGAAATAGTGCATAGTAAATCAGGAGATCACATGAGATGTACTTGAGATGCATAGTAAATCCCCCCAAAATGTTTTTCTAACTATAAAGAAGTACTAGCAGGAAGAGGAGGCTGCATATATTCACTGCTTCCCCATGAGACAGCATCACAGCATGTTAAGAACTTTTTAAAAGCTATTATTTAAATATTTCATAAGAGGATTCATGTTTTGTGTTAAATGCTGATGGTACGGGGATATTTTGCTTAATAGGGACACAGCAAAGCACTCAGCTATTACAGACGTTATAAAGTACAGATAAAAATAAATATACTTGCAATTGAATGTTACTAAAATTATTGTTAAAATGATTAAATTACCCAAAAAAGAACCTCATTCTCTGCTAATATTTTTACCTAGAGACCATAACAGTGCATTTTTAACCTATTTTTAAAAATTCAAGTATTAGATAAGATTGAAATATATAGTCAAAAGTCACCATACATTTGGAGGTAAGTTAGCACCCAATATAAATATCATCTCAAATCCAAACTTCCCTTGTTTTGACAACATACCAAGAGTAATGGGCTAAGAACAGAATAGGTTACATTATTTTCCAGAATGTAAATTATATCATTTTCTTCTGTAACCTTTTGAGCGGAAGCCTGAAGCACGTGGTGTAAAACTGCAATAAAACTATTCTATATAGTGAGACTAACAGACACCAGCTGCCATGTTTGATTGAGCTCCATACTTAGCTTGCTAAATAATCCATGACATTTGAGCATAATAAAGTACTTTCTACTAATGTGTTTCCTTTTGGAAATGTATTAGAAAACGAAAAACACATTAAGCATACGATAATTCATTGAGTATTCTGCTATGATTCAATTAAAAGGGACTCCAAAATCACCTTAGAATCAAGTTGAGTTTTAAAGAGCTTCAACATATTGTTGTACATATTATTAGACATTTGTTTTTCAAAGCATTAACTTAAAGGAGTCCACACAACCAATGCAGAATATTTTATGAATGATTTACTGTAGAAAAAAGTGGCTAGTGCCATGTATAGTCAGAATGTAATGTTCTCTAAATATATACTCACTACTCAAGTAATTGTTGTGGCAGCAGTCTCCGTTTGAATTGATATGATACAAATATCCAAGGTTGTGGAGCAATGACATACCTTTGGGATTTGCTTTACTGTTTTTAGCTTCACTTGCTGGCTGGTCGCTGTTGTTTCCTGAGTTAATATCAAAATCCACGGTAGACACTATGAAGGGATAACAAAACACCATGTTTTAGTACAAAGAGAATTACATACTATAATCACTATTTTATTGTATTCTATACATTTCATTCCAATACTAATAATAAGGCAGTAACATAAAGGTACAAATTGCAGTATTAGTAAACAATGTCTAAATTTGCTACTGGCTTTCCAAACTGCATGATTTATTATTTCATCTTTTATGCAGTAATTTTATATTAGTGCAACATATGCACAGTTGTGCTCAAAAGTTTGCATACCCTGGCAGAAAATTTGACATTTTGGCATTTATTATTGAAAATGTGGCTGATCATGCAAAAAAAACATTATTTTATTAAAGGGTAGTGATCATATGAAGCCATTTATTATCACATAGTTGTTTGGCTCCTTTTTAAATCATAATGATAACAGAAATCACCCAAATGGCCCTGATCAAAAGTTGACATACCCTTGAATGTTTAGCCCTGTTACAGACACACATAGGTTAAAATGGCAATTAAAGGTTAATTACCCATGTCTGTGGCTTTTTAAATTGTAATAAGTGTCTGTGTATAAAAAGTCAATGAGTTTGTTAGCTCTCACATGGATGCACTAAACAGGCTAGATATTGAGCCATGGGGAGCAGACAAGAACTGTCAAAAGACCTGCGTAACAAGGTAATGGAACTTCATAAAGATGGAAAAGGATATAAAAAGATATCCGAAGCCTTGAAAATACCAGTCAGTACTATTCAATCGCTTATTAAGAAGTGGAAAATTTGGGGATCTCTTGATACCAAGCCAAGGTCAGGTAGACAAAGAAAGATTTCAGCCTCAACAAGAATTGTTCGGAATACAAAGAAAAACTCACTGGTAACCTCAGGAGAAATACAGGCTGCTCTGGAAAAAGATGGTGTGGTTGTTTCATGGAGCACAATACAACAATACTTGAACAAAAATGAGCTGCATGGTAGAGATGCCAGAAAGAAGCCTTTACTGCGCCGACATCACAAAAAAGCCTGGTCACAATATGCCCAACAACACCTTGACATGCCTCACAGCTTCTGGAACACTGTAATTTGGAGTGATGAGACCAAAATAGAGCTTTATAGTCACAACCATAAGCGCTATGTTTGGAGAGAGGTCAACAAGGCCTATAGTGAAAACAATACCATCCCCACTGTGAAGCATGGTGGTGGCTCACTGATGTTTGGGGGGAGGGGGGGAGCTCAAAAGGCATGGGGAATCTTGTGAAAATTAATGGCGAGATGAATACAGCATGTTTTCAGAAAATACTGGCAGACAATTTGCATTCTTCTGTACGAAAGCTGCGCATGGGACACTCTTGGACTTTCCAGCATGACAATGGCCCTAAGCACAAGGCCAAGTTGACCCTACAGTGATTACAGCAGAAAAAGATGAAGATGAAGTGGCCATCACAGTCTCCTGACCTTAATATCATCGAACCCCTCTGGGGAGATCTCAAACCTACGGTTCGTCTTGGCAAAATGCCTTCAGGTCATGCAAAATCTTTGGTTATCTTGCATGACCCGGACGCATTTTGCCAAGACCAATGGGCAGCTATACCACCTACAAGAATTAGAGGGCTCATAGACAACTATTACAAAAAACTGGATGCTGTCATTAATGCAAAAGGGGGCAATACACAGTATTAAGAAGTAAGGGTATGTAAACTTTTGATCAGGACCATTTGGGTGATTTATGTTATCATTATGATTTAAAAAGGAGCCAAACAACTAGGTGATAATAAATGGCTTCATATGATCACTATCCTACAATAAAATTAATTTTTTCGCATGATCAGTCATATTTTCAAAAGAAAATTCCAAAATTTCCCAATGTCTCCCAGGGTATGCAAACTTTTGAACACAACTGTATATTATTGTTCTCTAGCATCTTCGAAACATAGAATAATTTTTCTGCCAATAGGAAGTAGAATTTCTCAAGTATAATTTATTTTCTAAAAAAAAACCATTAGTTTATTTGTAATTACATTTTTGTGATACAAGTATCAAGTATAATAAAATTACACAGAGTTTATTGGCTTGGATTGTTACCACAGTAATGTTGGGAATTGATGAACAATGATAATTTTATTAAAGACATATTTAACTTTCCTGGATTATGATCTATTTGAGGACTTCTATCAAATCACCCTTCTCCTTTATGTCTGCAAAATTTTAAATTTTAATGTCATTAAGTCTTTCTTTATAAGATATTTTATACCATGCACCATTTTATATTGTGTCTAATTTGTTAAAGGGACACTATTACCCCAAAAGAAAGCTGTTTTCTCCCTAAAGGCATATATAAGTTTTATGGATTTTTAATGTGTCTGCTAGAATAGAATCAGCAGTGTGTGAAATAATGTTTACATGAAAAAATACCAAAATAAACATTATTAAACTTACCATAAAGTTTGCTAAGTCTTTTGAATTTGCTAGCAGTTGATTTTGAGAGTTAACAACCCTGAAATTCTCTGCCAAAATTAGCATAAAATGTACAATTTGTTTTGATCAATCACAGGCAGCTATAACATTGTTTCAATCTGTGATGGCAGTTTGTGCCGCAAAGCGTCATGGAATGTGTAGTCTTGTTTTAACCCTGCACAATGAAGCAAGGAGAAGCTCAGACATTGCTATGTGGACATATGCACTGTGCTGCTGTTGGCTTGAAGATTAGACCACCAGCCAACAGCTGTGGTGATCTGCTTTCTTCAGTTGGGCTTGATAAGGCTGTTATGGCCAAACTTACCCAGCAGATCCACCAGGTTCTTTTGATCCATTCACCAATACACCCTAACAGGTTCAATAGATTTATATTTAAACTTGAGCTGATAACATTCTGTAACAGTTTGTGTATCTTCTGGTTTTGTATAAATTACTATTGACAAGGTTTCATCTGCAAGGCATCACAACATCCACTTCATTATTATTTTCTCTAGGAGTGCTGACATATACATATATCTTCGAGGTTTCCTCCCTTTTTTATTAGGGGCCTACACACACTTTGGTTTCCTCCCCTTTGATTAGGAGCACATACATACTTCAATAATTGTACAGGATCAAGGCAGCCATTTTCTCTGACACATATATATCTTCCAGATATCTTTTTCAATGTATATATTTATATATATATTAAGCTTATCAGAGTCACTGATAGCTGGGTTACCTCACTTCTCTCCTGTCAGATGCATCACAGACTGCCTTCAGACTGGCTTTACCTTAGAGACACCATTGCATCTCACTCCATGTAAATCTCAACTGTCAGTTACTGGCTGGCTACCTCATAACATTTCAACTGCCAGTTAACTCCTCATACACTGGACACAATTAAACATACAGTTATCAACATAACATAACACACAGTAATTAACATACATATGGTAAGAAACTTAATATAACATTAAATAACAATAAAACATACTGAGCCCAGTCCCCCAATCACATATTCCCAGGAGGCAGTCCTGATAGGAGTCTTTAAGTAGCCAGGGTAATGGCCATCCTCAAAATCCTAATCATCCTGGTCGGATCATATGAGTCCCAAGGACTGGTGGTCAGGGGGATCATGACAATTGGTATGTACACTGTGCCTCTGTAAGCAGCTCTAAATAAAACTCTAAATAAAATAAATCTATATGTGTATAGAATGACTCCATATAATGTGTGTCTGATATAAGCAGCATGTGTTACATTAGAAAAACGGGAAAGAACAGGGAAACTTAGAGACACCTTTAAATACTGTTATTGGTTACAGTTTTGAGTATATTGAACGCACTATTACTGTAAAACATTAATAATAATTGATACATCAAATCATGAGTCTTAGCAGAACATTTTTGGAAGTTACTATAGCAACAGCATGCACTTTATAGATTGCCACTGTTTTATTATACATTGGTTGACAACTATCATAATAGTTAAGAGTCATACTGTATATATCAGTGCTTTTCTGTAAATAGGAATTAAGGGCATTTTAAAATGTAATTGTAATTTAAATTGTATCCAACAGACTTTGGTAGAAGGGTGTGTGGGTAGGGGTTTCAGTGGAAAGGTCAAGTTTAATGTTATAGTAAATAAGACTCCCCCAGAATGCTATATATAATCATGATTTACACGTAAGCCTTTGCTTTATGAGGCACCCTTTATTTAGACCCGTCACTATACTGTTGTGCAGGAGTAGATGTAGTCTCACAAACTGCATTTTGCTAGCAAACATGGAACAACCCATTCCCAGTTATGCCCCTCATTCTAGAGTTACAGGAGGATTTGTCAAGTATGTTTCAAACTAACAATATTAGCAGCATTGCAAGCCATGGACACAAAACATTTTGTTGGGGGGAAATCTGAAGATTTGAAAACTAAGTATAGGAATCCACTTTTTTGTTAGTTACATCACATCCTGTGAGCTGGATGATGGAGGGGTAGGGGAGGGGTGGAGGGACCAGACAGAAATCCAGGGCCTTTGTTTGATAATGGGATAAGACTGAAGATGACACGTTACCCTTCTCTCTCACAGAGACCAAGAATCCATATTCCAAATAATAGAATCCAAAACCAAATAATGTAACTAAAATCACATTAATTAATGGTGTGAAAGAAGACTGGTTCAAGTATTGCTAAACATCTCCAGAAAAGGCTGACTGGGAAAACAGTATGAATCCTTTGGATTTGTTGGAGAACATAATGAAGCAGATGCCAAGAAATTGTAGTTTTCATCAATGACAAAACTAACTGTATCATATATTTGTTCTGCAGATACATTTCTTCCACAATTTTTGATTTAAATAATGGAAATATATTAAGTGAGATAATTTAGGGTTTAATTAATAAAACTAAATGTGTTAATTTAGATACATGTATGTTAGCTAAAATGTATAATGTAAAGAATTGGTGATGGATACAATTACAATTCTGGCCTCTCTTAGTTGTTCATTAACATACCTTTTGGTTTGTCTGTAGGCACATAAGTTACGACTTTGTGTTTTCCATCTCTGGATATTTTATTCCCTGCATCTATATCAAAGAAAGAAAATAATGACTGCTTTTAGTTGACATTATTCACATTGTTAGTGTCCTTGACATTGGATTTGGTGACCTGATCCTGCATATGACCTCACTTGATGTACATCACTCAATAAGAGATTCACTGGTTTAATTAAACATAAATACACTTGGAGATGAACCAGACTTGCAAGTAAGCTTCAGTTCTGACAAAATCCTGCATATTTGATAGGGAAAGATAAAAGTTTGGCTCCATATGTACACAATTTGAAGGTGCAAGTCTGTCTTCCAAGAATCTTTGTCATCAACAAATATATTTTCTTAATAGGTCTTTATAAAGATCATTAAATCAAGCTGTACAGTAGGCTAATTGGTTGCATTTTATGACTGGTTAGTTTCAGGGAAAGCACCTAAGTGTGTGATATACATACATTTAGGGACCCCTATGAGGTTTATAGACCCCCCCAACGCAAAGTAATAGGGGTGGGTGAAGGGTTTCTGATTGCCCACCACCAAGTTGAGGGGGAGTCTCCTGGGATAACTGGGAAATAGATAGTAGCATGTTGTTGGATGTTGTTGCTACTTCATATTGTCGGATTTGATCATTCCAAGCTTATCAGAGGCAAATATCAAATATAATATCAAATATCTTTGCAGGAGGCAAGTGACAGTGATTTTGAAAATAGTTATGGGACAGACACTCTGGGCTTACCATATTATGGACATTTCAAGCACTTGGATGGCATTTCTCAGTGGTTATATTTAAGAGTGTGATGTGATAGCTCGGTAATGTTTTGCAAGTGAACTTCACTAAGATTTTATCTTAAGGGAGCCATAAAATAGATTCCTTTGTGGTGGAAAATCAAACAGCATAGACCTCAAGTCATAACTCCCTCTGGATGCATTGTAAATATTCTTCCTTTTTCTGACTCCTGATTTTACATTTTATTACTTAATATATGCTTTAGGATACATTATATTTTTTGTGTATTGTTTGTTAGATTGTTGATTTAATTTAAAGTTATGAAATGAGCGATATCATGTTTAAAGTCATTATTGTTATTATTCAAGGACATTGTAAATTACATACCTGTTTTCTTTGCTGTGCTCACTGCAGGAATCTGTGTTGTGTGTGTGTAATTTGTAGTAATATTACCATCTATACAAAAGGAAACAGACAGGTTTAGTTTGGAAATATGTTCATACATTGCACATCATATAGTCATCTACATTTGTGATTTCATGTTTGTTAGTAGACAATGCATAGACATAAACATAGGGATAATTGTGTTCAGTCCAATAGAATTTAGTCCATACATAGCTCGTATCCAGGATTGGGGAAACACTGTGTGGAGGCAATCTGGGCTAGATGTACTAAGGTGTGAAACTTGGTGAACTCTTGGAGTCTCTCCATTTGAGATGACTATGTGGCAGAATTAGTAAGATTTGCCATCTGTAAGAGTTATCCATGCTTCCCACAATAATGCATCTGGATTATTGTGACTATATGAAAGAAAAAATCAGGGAAACTATTGTCTATAGTGATTCTAATTGCTTACATAGGCATTTATCACTACAAGGCAAAAGACGTATACGCCAACAACTTTGGCCTTTGTTGATAAGTTTATAGATTTACTGAATCTGAATGAGCACATTTTAAATATTACAAAAGGGATTAGCATGAAACAATACTAAAGGATGAATGATGTGCCATATTTATAATATGCTGTTTACCACAAGTTAAATCAATAACAGGCCACATTTTACCCTGTTTAAAATTAATAATTATAGACTTCAATTTGTAATTATTGTATTCAGTTTTGCTTTAATGAAGCAAAACAGTGGATTCAGATAAGATCTTTATTCATGTTGGTGAACAAGTTCTTTCAAAACAACAAACTTCACAACAGAAGTGACAGAATAAGGTCCATAGGATAACCCTCCACTTCAAATTATAGACAGACTACATTACTAAAATGGAATACCGCATGACACAATCAGTCATCATGCTATATGTCCCTTTCTTACAGACCTGCTAATGTTGCTATTTTGTAACATACTTCACACATATGTTAGGTTTTCACAAAACTACAGTGGTTGTTTAAAACTTGTAAAACCTGTTAAGAGGTCCTTTTAGGTCTCACTGACATACATGTTTTAGTCATATCTCTATATTACTACTCATTGTCTGACACCCAGAAAAAGAAAACATTCCATAACAAACTCTTTTATTTCCTCCATTATTTAATACATTTTAAAAATTGCAACATTTTAGTGTCAACATTAACATTGTGTTATTCCCAGTTTTGTTTAAATGGCAGGCTTTGGAAACAATTGTAGTATAGCCTTGTAGCTTTTGCACTTGTGACCCCCCAGTACATCCTTGACAATGCTAATTCGTTATCAATTCAAGAATGTACCGTTCCACTGGATGCTTATCCTCATCTGTCCTTGCTATAGATAACTTAATTGTTTACATCTGATATTGCTCTCGAGTAACCCTGATCTAACATTAAGGACTAGAGATATTCTATTCAAAACCAGAAGAAAATCACATCATTGAAGAAACGGAAATAAGGCCCAATTTATTACTAGGGCACTCAAACTCAGTGACATAATTTTATGTTTATAAAACATGTTCTGAATTATATTTTTTACAGTTTGCTTAATGGACATCCCATAGCTTGGAACATTTATTACAATTACTGACATAAAAGCCCCACTTTCAGGGACAAGCGTTCTATCTTCTATTATTATCTTTTATTCATACAGCACCATCATATGCTGTAGTGTTAATTTGACCCTGGGCCTGCTGTTACTTACAGTAGAGGTGGCTGAGGCTATTTCATTACTGTCAATGAAATAAGTAACCTGGACCAGCCTCTATTCCCTGCTCCTGCCATTAAAACCAATCAGATCAAATGTAACAGACCAGCTGCCATAATCACTGTGAGAACTGCCCAGATGTGTCTGGTATTATACTTATATTTAACCACCTTCTAATACGTTTTTATTATTTGACATCTACAGTTGTCATTTATTCCTGTAACTGGTTGTCATATGATTCAAACTCTCTTCCTAACAATAACATCTGTAAAATGTAAAATTAGCAGACAAGGGAACCCTCAAAGTATCACCATGAGACTTATGTTTTTAGCTGAAGTTTTAAGGTAGGGTAATAAAAGATAGCTGAATGAACCATCACCTTGCAGGGATGTGATCCTGCTATTACTATTGCAGCACATATTTATATACTTTAAGCTGTGCTGTGATGTTTCCTTACCCCAGGAGTAGTCAGTTATTTTTTACAAAATTCACAGAAGTCCAGATGTATTTGTTAAATGTAAAGTCAAGGTCCAGTGCTTAATTTTACATATACACACAGAAATATTATAATTTAAAAGGGAATGTGAAGGAAGATTAAATATGGATTAGTACTCAGTTAAATGATATGCTTTCTCTAACAGCTTATTTAAAGATTTAGGGCCCTATTAAATTCCAGCCTCGTAAATAAGAGGCTTCTACTTAAGCCCTACGTACTGCAAAGTTTCTCTAAGTTCCAATGCTATTAAATTGGCCCTGCTGCGAGCAACGTATGAGCTACGCAGCAGGGCCGTACGTATCTACACTGGTAAATGTACATGAGGAGTGACAGCCTGCGAGATGATATCGCAGGCTCCCACTCCTCATCAATTGCTGCGGGGGTCCTAAAAGGGACCTCCGCGGCAGTCCCCCTCATAAGCCCTGCCATGGGGGTACTCCGAATACCCCCCCCCCCCCCCCGGCACCTAAAATTAACCCCCCCTCAATGCGGGGGTCCCCGTCGGGACCCCTGAAGTGTCCTCACATGAACACCTTGCTGCAGGGGTCCATAGGAACTCCCGCAGCCCCCACACATTAACCCCTTGCAGCGGGGGTCCTCGATCGGCACCGATCAGGCCCCCCGCTGCATTTAAAACTTTTAAATTCCCCGCCGCGGCTCCTTAAAGGGGCCGCGGCACACTATTACCCAATCCTGGCCGCGGCACTTAAAATTAACCCCCCTCTATGCTGGGGGTCCCCATCTGGACCCCCGAAGTGTCCCCACATAAACCCCCTGCAGCGGGGGGCCCCGATCGGCACCGATCGTGACCCTGCTGCAATTCAATTTTAAATTTCCCGCCCCGCGGGTCCTCAAAGGACCGTAAAGGTCCTGAAAGGACTCGCACTAAAAATATTAACCCCAGGCAACTATAATTACCCCATTCACTCATGATGGTCAATACAGACCACCATAAGGCTCTATTTAACCCCATCAGTCCCATAAGGGTATATTATTACCATTATGGGCCTGTTACAACCCAACATTAACCACATAAGTGCCATGATGGTCCTCAAGGACCATCATGACACTAACTACAAACACTACACTATAACCCCCAATAAACCATTTAATCTAAACTAACCCCCCTCTACACTAATCTATTAACACTTACACTACCTACCTACACTACCTACCCCCTAATAAACCTCCCCAACACTCTAATTACAAAAACCAAAAAACCTACAGTACAGAAAACAAAAAACCTACAGTACAAAAAACAAAAAAACTACAGTACAGAAAAAAAACAACAAATTACAACCCCACCCCCCACTACAGAAAACAAAAAAATACATTACAACCCCACCCCCCACTACAGAAAATAAAAAAATTACACACCTGAAAAGGAAAGACAGATAAACACAATACAATACATACATATAATACATATAATACATTACATACAATACATGACATTACATATAATATATTACATATAATATATTAAATATAATATATTACATATAATATATTACATATAATATATTAAATATAATATATTACATATAATATATTACATATAATACATTACATACATTACATACAATACATGACATTACATACATTACATATAATATATTACATATAATATATTAAATAAAATATATTAAATATAATACATTACATATAATATATTACATATAATATATTACATATAATATATTAAATATAATATATTACATATAATATATTACATATAGTCCAAATCAAATACCCCCTATCTATCTAACATACAATCTATTTAATTTAAAATAAATCCTAACTATATCAAATACATCCCCCTATCTATCTAATATACAAAAAATCCTAACTACATACACAGACCCTTATTCTAAACTAAAATCAAATAATTACAGTCCTAACTACATACACAGACCCTTATTCTAAACTAAAATAAAATAATTACAGTCCTAACTACATACACAGACCCTTATTCTAAACTAAAATAAAATAATTACAGTCCTAACTACACAGACCCTAATTCTAAGCTAAAATCAATAAATTAAGACCACTTACCTTTAAGATGTTGCTTCAGATCACTAACCTATGGGTCAAACAAAAAAAAAATTAGTACAAAACATTAACATCCAATAAATAAACATTCTATGCATTCTAAATATTCAACTCACCTTTACAGCATGTCCCGTCACTGTTTAGCTCTTCCGGCGCGGCCCTGTTAAAAAAAAAACACAATACATGAATACATTAATACAATATATAAACAATAAATAAAATACACAAATAAACATCTAAATATACATTTAACTTACCTCCCCGCGATGTCCCCGGCCTTCTCTCCTTCAGCCCCCGCTGGGCCGCGGAACCATCCGCGCTCTAAAAAAAAAAAAAAAAAAAAACTAACGGAGGTCTGCACTGGACCTCACCGACGCTAATGAACCTCCCGGAGTCGTTTCCGGGAGGAAATTGGCATTGGCGGCTTGTGATTGGCTGAAAAAGCTGTCAGCCAATCAAAAGTCGTCAATGTAGGAGCCAATCAGGATGCGCAGATGTCTTCTACCAATCACTCCGTGGGGGTGTATCCCATAGTGATTGGCTGAAGGCATCTGAGCGTTGTGATTGGTTCCCAGAAAGATAGACAAGTGTTTTAGCCAATCAGGGTGGGATATTGGGGTGTATCCCATCCTGATTGGCTCACACATTGACGACTTTTGATTGGCTGAAATTGATAGACAGCTTTTTCAGCCAATCACAAGCCGCCAATGCCAATTTCCTCCCGGAAACGACTCCGGGAGGTTCATTAGCGTCGGGGAGGTCTGCCAGTGCAGACCTCCGTTAGATTTTTTTTTTTTTTTTTTTAGAGCGCGGATGGTTTTGCGGCCCAGCCGGGGCTGAAGGAGAGAAGGCCGGGGACATCGCGGGGAGGTAAGTTAAATATTTAGATGTTTATTTGTGTATTTTATTTATTGTTTATATATTGTATTAATGTATTCATGTATTGTGTTTTTTTTAACAGGGCCACGCCGGAAGAGCTAAACAGTGACGGGACATGCTGTAAAGGTGAGTTGAATATTTAGAATGTATAGAATGTTTATTTATTGGATGTTAATGTTTTGTACTAATTTTTTTGTTTTGTTTGACCCATAGGTTAGTGATCTGAAGCAACATCTTAAAGGTAAGTGGTCTTAATTTATTGATTTTAGCTTAGAATTAGGGTCTGTGTAGTTAGGACTGTAATTATTTTATTTTAGTTTAGAATAAGGGTCTGTGTATGTAGTTAGGACTGTAATTATTTTATTTTAGTTTAGAATAAGGGTCTGTGTATGTAGTTAGGACTGTAATTATTTGATTTTAGTTTAGAATAAGGGTCTGTGTATGTAGTTAGGATTTTTTGTATATTAGATAGATAGGGGGATGTATTTGATATAGTTAGGATTTATTTTAAATTAAATAGATTGTATGTTAGATAGATAGGGGGTATTTGATTTGGACTATATGTAATATATTATATGTAATATATTATATTTAATATATTATATGTAATATATTATATGCAATATATTATATGTAATGTATGTAATGTCATGTATTGTATGTAATGTATGTAATGTATTATATGTATGTATTGTATTGTGTTTATCTGTCTTTCCTTTTCAGGTGTGTAATTTTTTTATTTTCTGTAGTGGGGGGTGGGGTTGTAATGTATTTTTTTGTTTTCTGTAGTGGGGGGTGGGGTTGTAATGTATTTTTTTGTTTTCTGTAGTGGGGGGTGGGGTTGTCATTTTTTTTTTTCTTTCTGTACTGTAGGTTTTATTGTTTTTTGTACTGTAGGTTTTTTGTTTTCTGTACTGTAGGTTTTTTGTTTTTTGTAATTAGAGTGTTGGGGAGGTTTATTAGGGGGTAGGTAGTGTAGGTAGGTAGTGTAAGTGTTAATAGATTAGTGTAGAGGGGGGTTAGTTTAGATTAAATGGTTTATTGGGGGTTATAGTGTAGTGTTTGTAGTTAGTGTCATGATGGTCCTTGAGGACCATCATAGCACTTATGTGGTTAATGTTGGGTTGTAACAGGCCCATAATGGTAATAATATACCCTTATGGGACTGATGGGGTTAAATAGAGCCTTATGGTGGTCTGTATTGACCATCATGAGTTAATGGGTTAATTTAGGCCTTATGGTGGTCTGTATTGACCATCATGAGTTAATGGGTTAATTTAGGCCTTATGGTGGTCTGTATTGACCATCATGAGTTAATGGGGTAATTATAGTTGCCTGGGGTTAATATTTTTAGTGCGAGTCCTTTCAGGACCTTTACGGTCCTTTGAGGACCCGCGAGGCGGGAAATTTAAAATTGAATTGCAGCAGGGTCACGATCGGTGCCGATCGGGGCCCCCCGCTGCAGGGGGTTTATGTGGGGACACTTCGGGGGTCCCGATGGGGACCCCCAGCATAGAGGGGGGTTAATTTTAAGTGCCGCGGCCGGGATTGGGTAATAGTGTGCCGCGGCCCCTTTAAGGAGCCGCGGCGGGGAATTTAAAAGTTTGAAATGCAGCGGGGGGCCTGATCTATGCAGATCGAGGACCCCCGCTGCAATGGGTTTATGTGGGGACACTTCGGGGGTCCCGATGGGGACCCCCAGCATAGAGGGGGGTTAATTTTAAGTGCCGCGGCCGGGATTGGGTAATAGTGTGCCACGGCCCCTTTAAGGAGCCGCGGCGGGGAATTTAAAAGTTTGAAATGCAGCGGGGGGCCTGATCTATGCAGATCGGGGACCCCCGCTGCAAGGGGTTAATGTGGGGGTGCTGCAGGGGTCCTGATAGAGACCCCTGCAGCATGGGGATGTGTATAGGGTGCAGGGGGGAGCCTCACACTGCTGTCTCGGGCTGTTCCGAGGCAGCACGTAGAGGCTTTTGGATCCCTTGCGTGGACTTTTTGTCCACGTAGGGATTCTTACGATATGCGAGACTCGTGCATAGATTTAAGGCTACGTAGCTCTCTCGGAGCCTATTCTCGGCCATTTTCTCGCAGTCATATCGCAAAGCAGGCTGCGAGAGATTCGGTTCTCGCAAACAGCAGGAAAACTGCCTTTTGCGAGCACCGAGAGAACTACGAGGGAGAATTTAATAGGGCCCTTAGAATCTATATGAGAAATATATAGAAAATGATATAATGGTGTGGAGATCCCGAAAAAATGATCTGGAGGTCCTGAGTCTGACCCTCGTCTGCATATTGACTAACCCTGATTTTCCTATCTGATCTTATCTTAATTAGAACAACATCCCATGAAATTACCCTGATAATATTTTATGCAATGCCCACATTGTCAAATTAACATTATCACATACCCCTATCCCAACATCAAATCCTGAAAATATATGATTCTTGACCAATATATCATCATGTTCATGTCTTGCTTCCTCGTCTCTTCCCCCATTAACCCACCTCATCAAACCACCATAGCGACACCTCCATCTCATTAAATAAACTTTGTTATATCAAATTACCTATAACTCATACCCATTTCATCAATCCAAACCCATCACACCATAACCACTGCTGCTCTGGCTCCTCACATTGTTGCCATTGGAAGGAAGTGCGTCCAGCAATAGTGTGTTTGTTGGAATTGCAAGTATCACAGAATTCATTATAAAAAGTCCTTGACAGTTATTCCTCTCTCTCTATGCGGTGCAGCAAGATCAAGTTTACACAATGTATATAAAAAATAATTAGAGACCAAGTTATAGAAGTTTTTAATCCATGGTAAACATATCAGAACTAAGTATACACCTAACTGCATTTATGTATTGTGCTTTACATCTATATTCTGCATGGCACCTAAGTAGCCATATACAATGCAAAACAGTAAGACTGGAAACATATATGCTTACTTATTGATTATTTGTCAGGCTCCATACAATTACTAAGGAATGATTCAAGATTCATAGACAGAGCCACACTAGCATGCTTCAATGGCAGTATTGTAGCTTCATTATATGCCCGACCCCACAAATATGTATCAGCGGATTAGCTTTGAATATAGTTTTAGGAGAATAAATAATGCCACTGAATATGCATCCTTAAAGGAACCCTGTTCTCATGGATACTGGTCTGCACCATAATGTAAAACACTTAAAAGATTGCGGTAAAGCTGTAAAACATTTTGCATGTAAAGATCTTCTTACTATTTTATAATTGTTTTAAATGCTGCAGTGTTAGCAGTTGAAATGCTCAAACTATTTGCATATCTGTAGTTTGGCTGCACCAGCCGCTGGTTCCAAAGGTACCACAAATGACAAGCTCCTTCTTAATGCTTATGTACTCTTTTCACTGCAGTAATACATTTCTAATTTTGTCCCTTTTGGCTTAATTTATGTAAAGAATTCAAAGAAAAGGCAGACTTTTTTTGGTTACAGCAAGCAGAGTGTATTGCAATTTGCAGAGTGCATGTGACTTGTGATCCGTTCAAAACCTCCAGAATCAAGATAACTCCAGAGAACGGTCAGGGAAGACTAAGAAGATCAACTGAGTTATATAAAAACTCTTAGAAAACAGTAAAATATATATCCATTTTAAAACTTCAAAAAGATCTGTTTTCAATGCTCTGTTTGATAATGTACAACATTGATAAATGCAATGCTGGCCTATGGGAATATTGATTTTATAATAAAACCTATGTAAATATAAATTAGTTAAAGGACCATTATGCAATAAAAAATAATAATAAAAAAAAAAAAATAATATATATATATATATATATATATATATATATATATATATATATATATATACACTTTGAAACTTCTATAAAACCTTTATGGAGATTCTATGTATGGGGAGAGGGGGTTACATATTCTAAAAGACTCTATTTTATGATAAGTCCCCTCTGCTTTCTTCTTCCATTCCCCCCTAATCCTCCCTCTACTGATAGTTTAGGTAGATGCTACCTTCAAAGTACTTATATCGGAAAGTGCTGATACCAGACGCGAAAATCATTCTTCAGAAATCATGGTTTTCTCTAATATGGTAGTATGTTAATGGGTTACATAGCTCCTAATGTTAGTTTTTACATACTGCATACATGTGAAGAATTTCTTGAACTATAGTGGTGCTGTAATCTTTTACATTTCACAAAGACCTGCTAGCCATTCTTAGAAAATAATATTATGCTCAAAACACTAATCAAAAACTATTGCTATTAAAAGATGGATACATAAGTTTTATGACTGAAGGTTTATCTGCATAATGCATATTATACCTGTCTAGTAATTGCCCTGTATTTACATTCATCCAGTTTATTTAATTTGTATAAACATGTTTCCTATCTTTGTTTCTATCTATCTATCTATCTATCTATCTATCTATCTATCTATCTGTATAGTTATGCATTAAAATGTATTCCTACATATAAATTGTACACCAGAGGTGACATATTCCTAACTACTGCTATTCTGTTTCCGGCAGTCATTATTTTTTATGTTCTAGAGGTATGCTCATTAGTTTGCTGCTGGCATAAATGTCCAGACTCAGACACATAAACAGTCTGCAGATTCATTTGGCATAGTTTAGATTGCAATATTAGGAACACATTACCAACATCCTTGAATGTCTTTATGTCTAAATTCAAGGCCTCACGACAGCACTGAATTATGCCAAATTACTTTATTAAATGTGCTAATAAATGATAGAAATACACTTTGCAGTGCAGCAATAGGAAAAAGCACAGCTAATAAAACCACCAACTAAACACAATGTTTGTATATTAAAAGAATTAGTTTTAAATGAGATAATAGATACTATAATTCACATAACTCAGCAAAAAAAAAAGACCTGTTGTAGGTAGCAGTTCAATTAAACTGAATACTGCTGAGCTGGAGTTCTGGCAGTTCTGGAAGTTTTTATGTATGCATGATATCCATTTGAAGACGTGGTGTGTGAAATCAGAATATTGCACAAACGCCAAAATAAACATTTTTTTTAGAAATGTTCAAATAATATAAATACGGCCAGCAAAGCAGCTAATCTTCGATGAACTGCCAGCGTTGTTCGTTTTGTGACTATAGGCAACAACAAAAAAGAGGCTTACAATTTTAGATTTATATTTATTTAAAGCAGATTAATGAACATAGGTAATTATATATATATATATATATATATATATATATATACAGTGGTGGGAAAAATAATTTGATCCCCTGCTGATTTAACATCCTTGGGCAGCTTTTTTGTCTTGGCCATGGTGGAGAGTTTGGAATCTGATTGATTGCTTTTGTGGACAGGTGTCTTTTATACAGGTAACAAGCTGAGATTAGGAGCACTCCCTTTAAGAGAGTGCTCCTAACCTCAGCTCGTTAACTGTATAAAAGACACCTGATAGACAGAAATCTTGCTGACCTGCAAATCAATTTATAACTTTTTTGGCATGCGTTTTTCTTGTTTTATTTTCTTATTCTGCCTCTCACTGTTAAAATACACCTTCCATTAAAATTATAGACTGATCATTTCTTTGTCAGTGGACAAATGTTCCAAATCAAATCAAGATCAAATACTTTTTCCCTCTCCTACCGCGAAGCGTAGTCTGAGTAGTGGGCCAGGGAGAAAGTAAGTACTTGGGCATGTGGATTAAGCTTAGTAGATGTGGGCAGAAATCTATTATGTGGGCTTGTTAGAAGCCACATGACGATGAATAACAATGTATCCTTGATCGTGGGCAAGAATGCTGATGGGGTCCGGAATCAGCAATGGAGTGCTTAGCGAAAGCCAAAAAGCGTTACCTTGGACATAGGCAAGGAAGCTGCTTTAGTAGAGATGGGCCAAAATCTACAATGATGGCTTGGTGAAAGCCATGTGACGAAAAAGAGGTATGTCCTGGATGTGGTTAAAGACACTTATGGGGGTTGAAATCACTGATGTAGTGCTTAGCGAAAGGTGGTTAGGACTTGTAGAAATCCTTTTGGTGCCATTGCTCTACAGCAATGAAAATGCCTTTATGGATATTTAGCTTTGGTCAAATCTGCACAGTAGGGCTTGTTGAGGCCCTGTGGCAATGAAAAAACTGTGTTATTTTGACTAGAGTAAGATATCTGCTTAGTAGGCATGGGTCTAAATCTGCGCTGTAGGGTTTGGTTAAGCTGCATGGCAGTGGAAATGGCGTTATTTTTGGCGTGAACATATAATGGCTTAGTAGATATAAGCCTAAATCTGCACTGAAGGGCGTGGCTCTAAATCTGCACCATAGGGTTTGGTTAAGCTGCATGGCAGTGGAAATGGTGTTACTTTGGGCGTGAGCAAGATATCACCTTAGTAGCTATGAGCCTAAATCTGTGCTGCAAAGGACTTACCTTGGGTATGGGCAAAGTTGCTGTTTAGTAGATAAGAGCCAAATCGGTAGAAAAAAGAGCCAAAAAGTACATCTTGATGAAACAGACTTACCTTGGCAATGTTGTCGCTTATTAGATAAGGGCCAAAATGTAAGCAAAATTAAGGTTGATGAAGGCAAAAGACAAGGAATTGCTGAGAAACACCCTCTAGGCGCAACGCAAAGTGTGCAAGGAAGAGGCTGGCCGGAAGTACCTATTAAAGGCCCCACCCACAATAACCAGGTAATTAACCTGGACATATATATACCGTATCTATTTAATTGTATATAAGTATGTAGCTATCAAAAGATGCAAGTCAAAAACAAAACTGATTAGATGTCAGAAATTATCAGGCTATTAAATTGCGATTCAGTAAATTTAAAATGGCTCTATAGAAGCACACAGCATATTTTTTTTACAGAAGTTTTTAGTTAGTGAAGACCTTGCTTTTGCATAGAAGTTCACTAACTAAAAACTTCTGTAAAAAAAATATGCTGTGTGCTTAAATAGAGCCCTTTTAAATTTACTGAATCACAATTTAATAAGGCTATATATCTTTACACAAGGTGACATAAAATCTATGTGAAGTCCTGTATCTTTAGTGCTGAAGAATGTGATCATCTTAATTTAAAACATTTTCCTCTTCTGTTTGTGTTTTTTTAAATTCCTACTTTTTTTGATTTGGATGGAGTGATCTATCTAGGTAAAATAATGTCCTGCTTGGGGTACAGTGATTGTTTTCATTGTGGCATTTGATAAAATATCACTGCAGAATCTTCTGGGCAGCCAGACAGAAATTGGACCTTAGCGGTACTCAGAGATTGTCTATTGGGGGACTGCACCTCAAGGAAAATCTATCTAGATATTCAATGAAATACCACAATGTGTGTGTATGGGAGCGGTGGTGTATATGATGCTTGAAATGAGTGGAATGGTAGCTACATAAACTTACATTTTTCATTTATTTATTCTCTGTACATCTTGAAGTGAGGAATTTCCAGTCCAAATGATTTCATTTCTTACTACCACTGAATTCCACACCAAGTTCAATGACTTTTATCCAGCATCCTGCCAAGCATTCAGTTAAGTTATTGCTTTGGTCTATTTTTATGGCACTTCTGCTCTTGTGAAATGAAAGAGCTGCAGATATGTCAAATGACCTGTCATGTCCCTTCAGCAAATTAGTAGAAATGTCTTTAACAAAATTTCTGTGAGAGTTACAGTCTGTGTATTTCATGCCACTCCAAAAACTGTAAGGTATCTATAAAAGCTATTATGAAATATGTACAAGTAGCCTGTTGATTTTAAGATAAGGAGTAAAGCAATGTGGTGTATGAGCTATGAATGGTGTTGTCACTGTATTATGTTTTACAACATATGTTAACAGCATGTAGCAAAATTGCATCATGTGATCAGCCAGGCAGGAGCCTCTAAGACTGAAATGACCCTAGGCTGCTGCCTGGTTTATATAATGATGTCAATGACCTTGTCAATGAACTAGTCAGCAATTCTTGGTATAAAATAGTTGTGATTGCCAGGGGTCTCCCTGTTAGGTAATATAAGAGGCAATAATTTCATGTCAGTAAGTGCCAAAGATACAATGGTTACAGTCTACTTGCCATGTGGTTTACATTATAAAATAGAGGACAAAAATGGTTATGTCATTAATTGGTGACATCATCACACTGGCAGTCAGCAGGGGAGGGATCTGAGAGTACAAAGGGAGAGGAAGCTGGCCAGTCTTCCTTCTACTAAACAGTTCAAGGACGCAACTGGCATCCAAAAAATAGTTGTCAGTGGGGTCAATTAAAAATCCCAAATAAATACCAATAGGTGATCTGATATACCCCTTTACATGATAAGATCACAATAATAAAATAAAAAAATATGCTGCCTCCCGATAAAGCGAAGTGAAAAAATATATAATTTTACACTGAACTGATTTTCAGAGGCAAAACAAATCACTATCCCGTTCTAATGACCAACCAAGGAGGTAAGTCAGAGAGAAAAGGACATATCTGGATCTGCCTTTCTCATGGCCCAGCTTTAGAATGACTTTACAACATCTAGAAAAGCATTTGATCTTATGTTCATGCACAAGTCCACTATTTTTTTAATACATTTTCTGATTTCATGAGTCCATTTAACATATTTTTTCTGGTGTTTCATGAATGGTAACAGTATCTCTTTGCTATGTTACTATTATTAACTCATTAAAATATAGCAATTTTGGCTGTTCGCATCTCTATAAAAATTACATTAATGTAATTAAACATTTGACGCAGGAAGAGGAGGTAAAAAAATCACTGTGCCTTGAAAATTGACACTAGCATAGATAATGCCAATTATCCAATAATACCATAATTAAATGTCATTTTTTATATAGTACTCTGAATTCACCTTTTTTGAATGAATACAAAATGGCTTATTATTACGTTCATTATTCATTACTGTAGTTAAGTGACTATCATAGATTATTATTATTCTATTCAGTATTTTCTATCACTGCAACTTCTTATCTTGCACATAGAGACAAAAAGCAACCACTATGCACTTCTAAGTGGTTACTTTTTGACCCTATGTGCATGATAAGAAGCTTACCTATTCTGTAATTATTATTATTACCCTTATCAGAAATGGGAATGAAAAATACATCTTGAAAATTATGTGCAGAAAATTAAAGTAATATATTTATGTTTATAGTCTCAAGAGAAAAAAAACCTCACTGGAAGGGGAAAAAAAGCTAACGTACATGACTGCTACTCTACAGGAGCGTTACTATACAGTATATAACAGTTACTGTATATAAGTCCTTCTGTACATGAATGCTACAGTACATGACTAGTAATGCACAAGAATGCCTGCAGGTATGGCTGCTACTGTACATGAATGTTATCTGACAAGACTGTTACTGTACATGAATGCTACTTTGCATGACTGCTACTATACATAACTTCTACTGTACATGAATGCTACCTTACAAATCTCTTGCTGTACATGATATCTACCATACTGTACATGAATGCTACCTTACAAATCTCTTACTGTACATGATATCTACCATACTGTATATGATTGCTACCATACAATACTATTAATGTGAATGACTGCTACTGTATATGGTTATTACCTTTCATGGATGCTTCTGTATTTGACTGCAACGGTACACATTGCATTCTCAATTGCTACTCTTGTTCATTTACTCTCACTCTAATATGTTATATATTTTCAGAACGTTTATTTGAATTTGAAATAGGATTTTTTTCCACTTTAGCTGTCAAAACTTGAATACATTTTCTAAATAATAAATGTTAAATCATTAACAATATTCGCACTAATCTGAAATGTGATTGGTAAATATCCATGGAATGGATCTTACCTACAGCTCTCATTATACAATATGAAATGTAGTATGTTGTATGAACTGAAGTAATAATTAACCATATTTTTGGGCAAATACCCCTTTCAGTCTTAGATTTATAGTGTAACAAAGATGTTATAAAAAGATCAATAGATCTATTATAGAGCTAATATTGTAAGTACCTTACTAACAAAAGTAGAGAATCTGAAATGCTTGTATATGGGTCTGCTATTTCTCCAGTTCAAGGATCTACAGCCTTATGAAATTGCGATTTCTGCAAATTTAAAAGGGCTCTATTTAAGCACAGAGCATATTTCTTTTACAGAAGTTTTTAGTTAGTGAACTTCTATTCAAAAGCAAGGTCTTCACTAACTAAAAACTTCTGTAAATAAAATATGCTCTGTGCTTATATAGAGCCCTTTTAAATTTGCAGAAATTGCAATTTCATAAGGCTGTTAATTAATAAAGGTGACCTAAGGGCAATCTTATAAATAGTATCTAAATGGTTTCTCCACTCTGCAGCTCATGAAGACAGTGCAGTTCTAAGTACAGGGTATGCAGTGTCTCATGGTAACATTCTGCAACATGCTGTTAGAGACAGGCTAATTTGAAACACTGCACTTCACAATGTATGTATTCATGAGCTGCATAAGCTATAGAGGGCAGACCCAAACAGGTACATATTATTAAGTATAAGCTGTATCTAGCCCAATTTAGCCCAATTATATAATGTTGTTATTTAGTTGCGTCGACTCTCTGTGACCTTTTGGTGGTGGCATCCCAGGTACATCTCTTGGTCACTTCCCCTCTGAGCTCCATCAAATTCATGTTCATTGCTTCAGTGACCTCATCTATCCATCTCTGCCTGTCGTCCCCTTCTTCATGTGTCTTCAATCTTTCCCAGTATCAGAGCCTTCTCTAGGGTATCCTGTCTTCTCATAATATGGCCAAAATATTTGAGCTTCAACAGTTGGTCTTGATTTCCTGAAGTACTGATTTATTGGATGTTCTTGCAGTCCAAGTAGTTTTTACCAACACCACAATTCAAAGACGTCAATTCTATGGCTCTCAGGCTTCTTTATGGTTCAGCTCTCACATCCGTATGTAACTACTGGGAATACCATAGTTCTAACTATACAGACCTTTGTTGATAGTTTAATATCTTTACTTTTTACTAGCTTGTCCAAGGTGGCCATAGCTTTCCTCGCCAGAAGCAAACGTCTTTTAATTTCATGGCTACAGTCACCATCTGAAGAGATGTTTGATCCCAGGAAAATAAACTCTGTCACTGCTGACACTTGTTCTATTTGCCGTTTGCGATGATCTTTATCTTTTTAACGTTGAGCATCAGGCCAACATTTGCACTCTCTTCTTTTACGCTTATCAATAAGTCTTTAGCTCCTCCTCAGCCATCAGAGTAGTATCATCTGCGTATCTGATGTTATTGATATTCCTTTCAGCAATATTGATTCCGGCTTTGGCTTCATCCAGTCCAGCCTTATGCATTATGTACTCTGCATATAAGTTTACAAAATAAGGTGACAATATACAACCTTGTTGCACTCCTTCTCCGATATTGAACCATGTTCGGTTCTGACAGTTTCTTCATGGTTGACATACAGATGATCTGGTACTCCAATCTCTTTAAAAACTTGCCACATTTTGTTGTGATTCACACAGTCAAAGGCTTTAGAATAGTCTATGAAGTAGAAGAAAATATTTTTTTGGAACTCTCTTGCTTTCTCTATTATCCAGTGGACATTAGCAATTTGATCTCTTGTGCCTCTTCCTCTGCGGAACCCGGCTTGCACATCTGATGGTTCCTGATCCATCTTTTGTTGGAGTCGAGCTTGTAGAAACTTAAGCATTACCTTGCTGGCTTGTGAAATTAGTGCAATTGTTCTATAATTGGAGCACTCCTTGGCACTGCCTTTTTGGGATTGGGATGTAGACTGACCTTTTCTAGCCTATTTGCCATTGCTGAGTTTTCCAAATTGGTTGGCATAAGGCAAGTAACACTTTCACAGCATCATCTTGTAGAATTTTCAACAGTTCAATTGTGATTCCATCACCTCCTGCAGCCTTATTATCAGCAAGACATCCCAAAGCCCATCTTAATTATATATAGCAAGAATTATTACTACTTTTTAGGTTCCTTCTGCTTACCTCCAGATGTCAGCCGTGTTGTACTTTATACCTCTTCCCATCCCTCAGAACATGTCACTGTGTCTAGTGCAGAAGCAGTGAATCTCCTGTAATTCTCAATATTTCATCTTCTAAAGCAGTGGTTTCCAAACCTCTCCTCAAGACCCACCAGACAGGCCATGATTTAGGTGAAACACTGTGTGAACAAAGTTGAGGCAACTAGTATTCAACAGGAGGTGGAGCCTAAATTGCTTCACCTATCTATTCACACAGTGTTTTACCTAAATCATGGCCTGTGTCGTGGGTCTTGAGGATGAGGTTTGGGAACCACAGTATGTCCACTGTTTTCTGTTTATCCATGTGTGCATGTCATGCTGCCTCCGGCACTAGAAGTTACACCACATGATCCAGCTGACCAAAAGGAAAACTACTGGCCATGTATTAGGAGATGCAACATGGACAGTCCCAATTTACGGCCTTCCAATCTCGCAAAGTTTCACACTCTGAGCGATAGAAAGAAAGAAAAAGGCCAACGTGGCAGCTTGTTAGAGGCAAACAAAGGAAAATAATAGTAAAAAAAATAGCACAATAGTAAAAAACAATTGTAAACATTTACATCTTTATCTACTTAGGCTAAAGGGCTTTCATCATGCTATACTTTTAAATGGGAATCACTATAACACTGCTTTGCCCCTTTAAAATAGCAAATTTGAATATTTTACTTATGGTAATATATTTATCATTTAAAATTTTATAAATTCTTTTAAATAAAAATTATTTATTGTGACAGAATTCTGTACACGGCTTCTTGAAATTGTCTTATTCTGAACCTATAGTGATGAAAATTATTAAATAATTTGCACAGTGGTCACTAGGGGGCACTACACATTCACTGAACCTCTCTACAGCTAATGAATACACAAACACTATATAATTCTGTGTACTTTTCTTTATGGGGTAGATGCGGGTTATTGCTTTGTTCAGCAATAATTGCCATTTAAGGCACTGGTCAGTTAATTCTGAGGTGGAATGTGTTATAACCTGTAACTGACTTCAGCAAATCCCAATATTACCATTTACACTTCATTTTTATATGAACTAAATCCCTCCATAACATCCGTTCTTGTTTATTTTATTACAACCCATTTTACTGTGACTTTTGAGACACTCACTGAAAAAGAAAATAGTCTGAACTTATATTTTGCAGTTTTGTTTTCTTGCTGTGCTTCACTGCACAGATGAATTTGGTACAGTTTTTCTTTTTTGGTGCATTGCAGTTGTAAAAGCTCATAACTGTACTTGGCATTGTTAACAGGCAAAATATACAAGATAAATTTATAGGAAGAGGGCTCTTGAAAGAATGCCCTACAGCATATAAGGATACTGCATTATTAATTTCCTCAAAAAGTGGTGCACTTGCATACTCACAGTACAGTTTATATTCACTTTGCATGAGCTATCTGTTCTGATTATAGCCAATGCATATTAGTGTTGACCCTATGAAACATTGTCTAACTTGATAGATTATAAGCTTAATGGGACACAAGTCACCATAGAGTATGTGCTGTGCACCATGAAGAAGTGGAAATGTATGCTGAAAAAAAGTGTTTTCCTTTTTAAAAGTGCTACTAAATTAACTGAATTATGAGCTTATGTCAGGGGTGGGAAAGTCCGGTCCTCACCTGTGTGCAGCAGTGATATCTTCAAATCCAGGCCCTTGTGTGGCTGTCCAGGACTGAACTTGCCCACCCCTGGATTATGTCTCTCAGTTTCACTAATGAGAAACAGCTGTGCAGTTTGCATAAGGAAATATTATACTTACAATATTAGCTCTATACTAGATCTATTGATCTTTTTCACCTATTGCAAGTCATAACATTAAAGAGGAAGTAGAAGACAAATAAGGGAAGAAAGAGGGTTCAAACTGTTAATATATAATTCTAAAGCAGATGCTTTTACCCATTACATTACATCTCAGTATAATAAGAAATGAGAATGGGTATTAATAAAGCTAATATGTAAGAGTCACAGACGTAACCTTATTATCTCTGCACATTCTTGCCCAAACAATAACTAAAGGAAATAAAGAATGGTACTTGTTTGTGAAGTATGTAATAAAATAACAACATTACCAACTGCGTGAGCCATTGACAAAGTATTTGTGACAAATCTGAGTTTTTGAAGACTTTGTTTATGATTAAAGGAACCCATTTTGTGCTTGTTACATCACTTCCTGAGAGCTAGATCATGGGATGTGTATTTTTCATTCTATAAACAGAGAGAGGGGTGGGAAAGGAGGATATAGTAAGAAGTCAGAGGCCATTGTTTGGATACCACTGAAATTGACATCATACCTGTTCCCCCTCACAGACCCAGAAACAGGCAGCTTGCATAAATAACTTCAATTACAGATCCAGAATTGAAAATGGCCCTCACACACATACTAATTCTACCAGTGTATCATAGATGCCTCTAGTGTTTGGCAGAGTCTTGAGATTTTTCTTTTCTAATAAAAAAAAGACTTAATGAGTTTTTCCAGGCTTAATTATGCTCTTGCAGCCACATTAAATTCCCCCAACGTGTAAAACCATAGCTCGTAATGGAGCGTGCAAGACGTACGTATATTAAATTGGCCTCTTACAGCTACCCGCAAACAAACTGTGGCTTACAGGCGTAAAAAGCCTACGGGATGTTGAAATCGGAACTCCGTTGCCGCAAAACCTTTGATCGGTTAAGCCCGTAACTGTTACATTGGCAAATTGCTATTAAATTGCTATGAATTCACTCGCGTTCAAACCTATAGCCCGCAAATGAATCCCAAAAGCCTATGGGTACTAGAGAGGACCCGCAAGGGGGTTAAAGTCCTATCTGTAGCACTGTAAATGCACATATCAACACACTACTCTACTTAAAATTAAAGGGAAAGTGATGTTAGGTATTAAAATGAATAGCACAACATTCTCAAGCGTGCAAATCGGCAATATAAAATACTTTTTTTAATGTTTAATTTCCGTATTATATCGATCCTGGCAATCAATGTGTTAATACATATAATGGAACTTTCATGTAATAGAATATCATATTTACTGATTTATTAATATTGCATTAATTCTGGAATGCGGGTCCGATCGTAACTCGTAATTGAAACCCGTAAGGGATTGAAATCTAACCTCCATTTTTCAGTGACGTAATGATGACAATCTCTTTCACCATTTAAACCCGTTACTACAGGTTTGACTAATTGATCACATGCAACGGTCACAAGAATGATTTACAGGTTTGCGTCTCTGGCCAGTTGGTCGCGGCATTGTTCAATGTAATAGCTCTGTAACTCCGGCGAATTGCAAGCCTGCAGGCTTTGGGGTGTACCAGTGCCGCTACGGGCTTCGAATTTAATATGGCCCCAAGTCATCCACAAAGCTATCAAACTCACATATTTTTTTCATTATAAAATAGGCCTTTAATTATAGTTTAGAGGAAACTAGGGATATAAGATATAAGATTCCCATTGCTATTTGGGCTACAGTTCAAAAGCCACGTTCACTGACAGAGGCAATGTATTGTTAGAAAAGTATCTGAAGGTTTCACAGGAAAACACATTATATTCTCTCTCACACACAACCTTTCTGTGACTTCTCATTAACTTGTAGTGATTTCCCTTTTCAGAAAGCACACAATATTCTCATGCATTCAAGTGTAAGTCTTGTTGGTTGTACAACTCTGTTATTATAGATGCAATTCCAACTATTGTGGAGAAAGAATGTATTCATCAGCATGGAATGTTCTTTAGTTTCTTCTTTAATAGTGGGATATTTTGAGCAACTTAATAAATATCAGAAATAATTTATAAAATTGGCAAAATATATATATGGATATTGCAAAGCTCAATTGCCAAAATACAAAACCTAATAAAAAGCAGCACCCCTAATAACACAATTTTTATATCTTCTTTCCTGGGCTAATCCTGTTTCCGACATTTTTAGGAGGGCATTTCCTTGTAAAATAATTCCTTTACAAATGTCCTGTTGAAAACACTAGCAGTTATAAATGCCACATTCCCATGGTGTAGCTAGAGGCTCTTTCTACAGCATACTTGCAAATAAATGTAATACATTGGAGACTGTATTTATTTTTACTTCCTAAACATATTATGCCTATTGTAGTTCTTAAATAGAGCATATTTTAAGTATAGGACTACAGTGGTCCTTTAATTATATGCATACATTAATTAATAATTATATGAATATGCTTAATTGAATAATACAGAAAGTGGTCTTATATCATAATGATAGTTGAGTGTAGTTCTGATATATATATATTTTTTATTTATATTTTGTTTATGCAAATTCCCTCTAGGGTTTAGTCCCCCTAAGGGTGATAGGGAATATTTTTAGTATAGGACTACAGTGGTCCTTTAATTATATGCATACATTAATTAATAAGTATATGAATATGCTTAATGGAATAATACAGGAAGTGGTCGTATATCATAATGATAGTTGAGTGTAGTTCTGATATATATATTTTTAATTTATATTTTGTTTATGCAAATAACCTCTAGGGTTTAGTCTTCCTAAGGGTGATGGGTCTCCAGAGGTGGACCCCTTGCTCACTGTGGCTTAGGGAGTTCAGCTACACCTCACTTACGAGGCCAGAGCGGCCAAAATGCCTTTTAGGGATTGCTGTTTCTCCTGTTCAGGGTAGAATTGCCTGGTATTTCGGGGCTGGGTCACTCTAGTGAGTGTGACCAGACTTTTATACTACAGGATATTTCTCCATGTGAAGGGCACAGTGGCTAAAAGGGTGGTGCTCTCTGAGTGGGTTTTCATGTCCATAGAACTAATCTATTAAGGTTAGTTCGTTCTCTGATGAGCACCTCTGACTTAGTTATTTTTTTTAGTTCTGATTTTTATTGCTGATATTGTTCCATGGTTACTGCATTCTTATAGGATCCTAATAAAATGCTCATTTGTATAACCTTGTAAATAGGGGGTTAGGTATCTATGGCTGTCTTCTACGGTTTCTGAGTGGCACTAGGGTGAAAAGGAGGATGAGTTGAGTTGTTCAATGGGTTTATAATATAGTAGATTTAATTGTTCACTGAAGTTTCATATTTATACAATGGTTTTGTCAAGAAACTGACTTGATAATGTTCAAAATCTGTTTAGAAAGTTTAAATTAAATACAGTACATACTTTCATTTTTAACTAGTATATTCAATTTCACTTTAATTGCAGTATTAGTATTAGACACATAGGATAATTCAGATAAGATCACTATTCAGTTCTGATGAAAGAATGACAATATGAAGTGCTGCTTGAAAATATCAAGTTCCAATAAGAACATTCTCACTCTCAGGCTCCAGGATAGTTAGCAGTCAAAGATTTTCTCTAACAATCCCTTTATGCTCATGGGTAACATCAGCTATTAATATTTTTGATTGGTTATATACTTCACATGCAGGTAGTTTTCGAAAAATATAGTTGTCCTTTATGGATATAGTGATTTGCTTATATGGCATACTATTATATAATTTAATTAGAAAGGCATGACATGGGATGAGTTGTATGTAAATTCATGGGTTTCAAGGTGAGTGGATTGATAAAATAAAGCATACTGTAATTGAATGTTATAAGAATGCTGGAATAGGGGGCCCCGGTGCAAAAATACATTTTGGGCCCCCTCTGGGGTGGGGTACAATTTGTGTTGGGCCTTCGTACACCCCTGGGCAACCCCTTCCATGCCAGAACATTATGTGTGTGTGTATATATATATATATATATATATACTGTATATATATATATATATATATATATATACAGTAGATATATATATATATATATATTTATATATATATATATATATATATATATATATTTATATTTATTTTTACAAGCTGTGATATTAATTAGCACATTAAAGCAACTAATTAGTATTCCTGAGCTGCTCGTCTGCATAACACTGTTCCAACAATCCTGAATAATTCAGGAATAATGCACTTTGAAAAGATTGGCTAATGCAGTGTAAAGTCAGCTTTTCATGCTCTATAAGAATAACTTGTGACAGAGTCTCTTTAATGATCTCTAGGACTTGATACATTGTATTCTAGGTAAAATCTGACTAGTATTCTTTAAATATAGCTTTACTTTCTAATTAAGTAAAAGCAAGGACAGGGATCACACTAGATGAAGCTTATTAAACAACACTTTTTAATTACATTTAAACAACTGAAAAAAAACAACTTCAGTGATGCCTAGTATATTTTATTACTGTAAATAAAGAAGACTCTGTAGTCTGCTTCTGAACTTATTCCTACACTTGCTGTAAAGAATAATATAATGATAATTAATCTAATGCTGAGAAAAATAATAGAAATTGTAAATTAGAATATATTCATGAAGTATAAAACATTGTAACTTAAAGTACTAAATACTGTAACTTTAATAAAAAAAATACTTATAAAAAAAAATGTTAAGTTGCTTGTTATTAAAAATATCTAAATTAGTGTTAGTTAATTGACATGGAATTTTGAACTTTTTAGACAGAAATGACTTTCCTATTTAGCTTTTTACCTTTTCTTAGATGACTAATTAAAGGACCACTATGGTAAAAAAATGAAAATAGTCCCTTTTGAAGTAAACATGATTTTAAAAAGTAAAAACAATGTATTACTAACTTTCCTTCCATAGCCAAAATGTCCACAATGTCCCTGTCACTATAATTACTGAAAATAAAAAATAGTTACTGAAAATATTATTTCAATTAATGTTATTAATATAATACTCTTTATAACATAACATATTTTCTGTAGCTCAATATACAAAGGAACAGAGTGGGTAGACAATACAACAGTGAGTTTTGTAGAACAGAGCTGAGTTCCCTGTTCTGAAGAGCTTACAATCTGGAGGTTTAGATCTGCACTGACGTAATTCACTATTTTGGGAATGCAATGTGGCCAAATCAGACATCAAGATTGTGTACAGACTCTCACTCTGTCTGTCTCAACCAATGAGTTTCTTCTACTACTTGAGGCTTGTCTTACTTGTAATGGGACCAGCATTTAGTTTATAAACTGCATTAGACAAGACATCTATGAGCCCATTGCATCTGTGTTTTAAGATTCTTGTATATAGTAAAAACATTAGATTGAGCAATAAAATAGTGAACTAGACCCATAATTGTCTGAAAAGCTCAAAACAGCATTGCTTGATTAAACTTAGATGGCTATTGTGGCCTCAAATAAACAGCCTGTAGCAATATGCACAACATTGCAAATGCTAAAATTTATGTAAGTTTATCCAAAACATTAGATTGTATTGTGTTTCATGTGCCCTTGTGTCTAGTATTATGTGGGAAAGACATTGTGCAGTCATGGCCAAAATAAATCAAATGGATGAATCTGTAAGGCCAAAATAAAATGAAAAAGAAAGACAATCCTATGTCATCTTTTAAATCCTGACCACTGAGCACATATTACAAAGGAGGGGTAGTGAAAGTGTCCGTAAATTATTATGCCTTGAAATAGACTTATTGGTTAGATCCTATGGGCTTAATTAATATTTGTACTTTACTTCATTTGATTAATTATTAATCTGTGTACAGTATATCATCAAACTTACTTGATCTTAAAATCTTCCTATGCTATTTTGCACATAACTCTAGCCATGTTTATTTAATTGGATCAAACACATATAATATATTTTGCTAGAGCAATGGCTTTTGATTTACATTTGATGAATGTTTCATATGAATTTGCAAATGCTGCACCTATGAAGTGTTAGCCAGACTATTGAGAATTACAAACTAGATATTGCTTCAACATTAAGTTGGAGTGACATAATAGTAATTACCTTTTTCCCAACAGGAATTTATATGAAAGAAAAATTTAAAAATATTGCAGTAATCTCGAAAACAGGATAGTGTATTTTACTTTTATATAAATTCACAGCCTATTATTGTTCTATGAAGAATGTAGGTAAATTGTCCAGACTGAGTAGGAAAAAGCTATCTCCAACCATCTGTAGCTTCATAGGAAAGGACTGCTGTTCAGCTTTTTGATGGTGGCAGATGGACAGTAAATGTAATGAGCACTACAACCTCTTAGCACAATGAGCCAAAACAGATAAATGGAAGAGCTACTACTTATGGTCCTAATAAACTATATAGTGTTAAATGTGCAATTTATTTCAACAAACACCAGATCTCTACTATATTTATTTACATTTTGTGTATTACATTTTGCTGGAAAATTCTCATCAATATAATTTATCAAAGACTTGAGACAGACACACAAATCCACGCTTGCTTTCCTTTCCCTGTGCCAGGTTATAAAGATAATTTTAAAAAGGATGTTATGTAAACCACTATTTATAATATCTATAATTTAAAGTAACATCCGCAATAACAGTTTGAGGATAGAACGTAATAATTAGAAGGCCGCAGTGGTAATTTTTTCTATGTGTTATTTTTAATAAATATAATTAACAATGAGAAAAATGTTTTTTGAAAGGCCAACTTTTTTAGATTTTTTACTTTTTTATGCAATTTTTCTTTACTGCAGGAATCTGTTATGCTCTATTATGAGTTGACCTTATATGCTATTTTTAAGGAGGGTGTGCTCTTGTAAACTGATTAATTTTATTTTAGACCTAATAAAATTGGCAGTTGTCCAGATAGAAGCAGTCTCATCTGACTTCAGGAAATGTATCAGAAAGAAGCTAAATAGATTCCACACCAGCAAAATTGCAAATAAAAGGTATTAAATAGACACTGTATTATTTACATTTACATTCTAAAAACATTGTGCTTATTTTGTTGTGTTCTTCATAAGATATAGGAGTATAGTGGTCCTTTCAAGGAACCTTGTCAAGGAAAACAAGAGATATTTTTTTAATTGGAAGTAGTGATTTAAATTAGTTTGCAGAACAGCTTAAAACAATTGTTTTGAATGTTGCAGTAGCTATAAAACATTGTTTCTGTACATCATACTCAAACCATCATGGAGCACAAAACTGTCCTACAAGAATGGTGAAATAATTTTTTCATTTTTAAATATGTGCATGATTAATGTAATCTCTGTTCACATGTGTCACTGACATGACCCCAGACAGACCCACAGCTGCAGCTCTGTGTAGTGAGCATAAAAAAAAGGTTAACCATTAAATAATTCATTTATGCAGAGAAAGGAGTGATGGAAACACCTACAATTTTACTTGTGGGTTAACTGATTGCTGCTGCATTCCAGAATGCAGAGGAAAATGTGTCTTCACGATGCCTTCACAGCATGGTGTTGGCATATGTTATTAATCATGGAACTGTCAGTGGATTTGTAAACAGATCTATGACTTCAGCATTTTTAGCTGTTATTAGGTTAAATTGGGAAAAAATATATACCTTAATTGAGAAAAACATAGAATCTTGTGCTCTTTCACACCATGAAGAGCCCTTGTAGTGACATAAATGGCCCTTCAATCACTTATAGCTACTGTGAGTTTTTTTACAATACTATTGTGCATCACAGTTCCTTGTCACACTACAAATACATTGTGATCCTTCCTCTTTTAAGAGCCAAGCAGAAGAAGACACATATACAGGACGACTGTCTCTGCACAGTGGGAATTGGGCATCTACATCTGGATGCATGAGTAAAGAACAATTGTATCTTAAAGTAAATATATATAAAACATATATTTAAAAACAGAATTACCAATAAGCTTTAAATACGTTAAATTCTTAAAAAATCTTAAAAATGTTAAATGTCAGATTTAAGTTTCTTGGACTGCAAAGGAGATTACTGAAGGCTTCTGTGTCTATAAAATGAGCCATTTCACACATATCTTACAAACATTCCTCAAAAACATTGTAGAAATCAGAAAAAGATATTTCAGTTACTTCTGTTAAAAGCACTCACAATGTTATCCCATACCTACCACAGATACATGTTTCTACTTTATTTATAGTCACCTAATACTTTAAATACAACTGCAAAAATTAAATTGGTAGATTCGACTGAGTATACTTGAACATAAAAAGTAATACATTAAAGATTGTATCATTTTATTACATTCAAGTGTAGTTCTTCAAAATAATGTTTCTCAGTAGAATTTGATGGGATCCTATCTGCCTCAGGGACGAGGAGAGACTAACACTTTATTATTTACATTTTATACAAACATTCACTGTTAGTCACATTTATGAATTGATTATAGATTAACTTTTAGACAGTAAAACTATTCAAATCAATGCAAAGCTACATGAAAAGTCATGAAGTCATGAAGACATGAAGTGTTACATGATCTGGATCTCACAGCCGGCCCCCATGAGCACTGGAAATTGACCAGCCTGTGCCAAGACCAAAATATGTTGCAATTCACTGTTTTAAATAAAGGCCACATAGGTTAACTATTATTAATACTTTATGTGGTAGGTTTGTTAAGCTTACCAGGGTTGTGCTGTCATATTTTCCCACAGAATATAGAAAAAGCCAAGGACAGATTTATTATTAGGCAAACAAAGCAACTGCCCAGGGGTGGCTCCCAGGGAGGTGTGCCTTATTTGCATAACAATATATTTACATTTCAGTTGTTTATGTTTCACACAATGCTCCTGCCTTCTCTAGCCAGGTACAATGAGCAAATTATTTTGTGGGTGGGGTGGAGGAGTTGTGTGCGAAGTGCCAGGTTTGCAATGTGCTGAAATGTATTAAAACACACAGGGCATGGGAGTGCATAGCCAAGTTCTCTATGTTTATAACACTCTGTTCTTCCATGCACATTAACATGCCCTAGGGAGAGGGGGGGGGGGAGGAATCACAAGGGAGGGAGAGGGGGGAGAGAGACACAGGCCAGTGAGGAGGGGGGAAGAGACACAGGGGAGCGAGGAGGGGGGAAGAGACAAAGGGGAGGGAGAGGGGGACGGAGACACAAGGGAGGGAGAGGGGGGGGAAGAGACACAAGGGAGGAGACAGGGGAAAGGGAGAGGGGGAAAGGAGCACATGAGGGGGGAAGATAGAGGGGGAAAGGAGACATGAGGGGGGAAGGGAGAGGGGGAAAGGAGACATGGGGTAAAGGGAGAGGTGAAAGGAGGAACAGGAGAGGGAGAGAGGGGTGAAAGGAGACACAGGGGAGAGAGATGGGGAAAAGAGACACAGGGGAGGGACAGGGGGGAAGGGAGAGGGGGAAAGAAGGTACAGGAGAGGAAGATGGGGGAAAGGAGACACAGGGGAGGGAGACGGGGGAAAGGAGACACAGAGGAGGGAGTGAGGGGAATTGGAAAGGGGGAAAAGGAGGCACAGGAGAGGGGGAAAGGAGACAGGGGAGAGGGGGAGGAGACACAGGGCAGGGGGGATTTTATTCCCCTCATTTTTGAAGGGCAATTTGCTAGTATTCTATATATTTGACATAAAAGTAAGGGAAAATTATTTATAGATACCTGAAAATAAACATTAATGCTACAAAATATGCTGGTGCTCTTAAAAATTAAATAAATAAAGTAAAAACAATACAATTTAGCACTATAGCACAAATCTGCTGTACAGAGAACCCACGGACGTAAAGGGTTAAGGAAAGTGAGTGTCTGACCTGGTTTAGTTGCTAGGCAAAATAGCAGAATACTTTAATTTGATTGGTTAATTCAGTGGTGTGATGGGTGGAATGTTGGTTATATAACAGGTATTACACGTATTATCAAATTTCCTGCCTCTCTCAGTCAGTTGTGATAATAGTGACAAGCAGAATGGCGCTGTCTCGTTATATGTCGCCGCTGGGGCCATTGATGAGTCATGGGTTGCTCGCAATCTGGGGTCTGAAATGGAGGAGGTTATTCAGGCTCAGTAAACTTAGTTATATAGTTACATAGTAACCTTTTAAGATCTCCTCTGATCTGCAACATGCAGATTAGTTGCAGATTAGTTTTTAATTGCTCCAGAGGAAGGCAAACAGAAATAAAAGCCAACTGAAACTTAGCCAATCGTCTCAAAAGGAAAAATAAAATTTCTTCCTGACCCCAGATACTGGCGATGAGATTCTTAGCTTCTAGCAGTGTACAAAGCAATTTGAGAGAGGAAGGTCTGCAACGTAGAAGTGAGTCTGATTTGAGGTCTGAGGTTTGTGTTTGTTGTATGACTGGTGGACTTGCATGGGACCTATCATAAAGGATCTGGAAAGGCTAGAAAACAAGTGTGCCAGGAAGGTGGGGGGACAAAAGATCAGCTAGCCGATACAAGGGGAAGTGGTGTGGAGGTTAGGCTTGGGAATAGCAGACCCCCATCACTTGGAGGAAAGAAAGCTACTGAAAAGCGGCATCACATTGAATAATAAAAGCTGGGTGATAGGAGGGAGTTAGATACTCTGCTCCCTACTGTGGCTGGAGCCATTCCTTCATCCCCCCAGCTCTTATTAAACATATCATTAGGGGAGAGTGATAGTGAACAGGATCATGATGTGGCTATGGTGTTACTGGATGATGACCATAGGAATATTTCTAAGTGATGTCACCCTAACTGATCTACAGGAAACCATGGCCATGAAAAAACACACAAGGCTTCATGACAAACCAGCCAGTGTTAGTACAGCATCCAGGAGCAGATATATGCATGGCCATGATAAGTCTGCAATATGCAGATCTGTGTGGGCATAACCATGAGTATCATGGGAGCAAGGATAGGGATAAACAATCTACACACAGGAGCTGTAATTCATCTTATTCTGGTAAAAAAGTAAGAAGCATGTTTGATTTTGATTCTTTTCAACAAAGGATATAGCAGAGAGGTATATAGGTCTTGATGAAAGGAGTATAGCAGACAGTGGCAAGACAGGAACAGTAAAAGGCTATATACCAGGTTAGCCAGTGAGAATGAGAGAAGACCGGTTAGGGATAGACCTAAAAAGAGGACGTGTTCTCCTTTTTTCTTTTCTTTAAGCAATAAGGAATGGCGACCGCTTCCTCAGGTACCAGCAGCTGGCACAGGAGGTGAAACTACCCATCCAGCTCCCCCTTCGGGGCCCTCTGGTGAATTATCGGCTAATGATAATATTTCTTCGAACATAATGCAAACTGACACAGTTTTCAGCTAAGTCTTTTCTTAGTGGATTAAAATCTGTGGTGGCGCAACTAGAAAGTGCGCAGACGCAAGGGTCAGGGTGATAGTATAGTGCAAGCAAGGGTAGCTGGTTCTGGTACAGCTCCTACTACTGTGGGTCCTGATATATATATATATATATATATATATATATATATATATAAGTCTGACTCATCAGTTAAATCACAAAAAACAGATGCAATGGTGGTTGCAGCTACAGCTAGAGTTAAGTTTTCCTTATGCTAAACAGGTCCTATAGACATATAAATACCTTCAGAGGTTAATGAAAACAAATGGACAAGGTTATTTATTGAAATCTTCTCTCTTTTGCCTCTGGACAATTATTTTGAAGTAAAAGAGAAAAAAGATGGTTATCTTTATTTTGCTATTTAGATAAAATAGATAATATTCATAGAACATATGGTGGTATGACTTGGTGGGTCTATAATGAGTATTTCAGGCAGCATATTGCAGTTAATGAACACATGCTGTGGGATGATAGAGATGTAGGTACTTGGATGAGGACTGTGAACCACCTTAGACTTATCTTTATCTGTTTCTGGCAGTGCACATTAGTGTGAATGCGCTGGTAGCAGGGATGCTTGCCGAGTGTATATTTCTTCAGTAAAAGGTATCGTGTGTTGATAGTCAGACCTCTTGTGGCATGAGGTTCCCTTGAGGTCTGCATCACAAGGTTTTGGCAAGCACCACTCGATTTGGAAATTGTAAACATTTTTAATAAAGTTGTGACCTTTTTCTTTACCAAAAAAGAACTGTTTAGTGTCATTATTTATGGGTTCAAACATCCATTACTGACTCCCAAAAACAATTGCTTTATGAACAGATTAACTTTTGTTTGTACATGAGTATTTTTTACTGTGAAGCATCACATATAATAGTTGTCAATCTGCGTGTTGTCGTTACGCTTTCAGGGCGAGCAGTTGAGGCACGCAGGACTTAGGCTGCAATGAGCGCTGAAGGCACTCATTGCAGCGGTAGACACGCAGGACTTTGTTTGTGCTCATCTCAAGACATGCAGAGCTTTGCAAAAATTACGAGCCGTATGACTTGAAATATGACTTAAATACAACTTTAACGGCCAAACCACCGAACTGGAAAAACATGCAAAAACACACAAATATGCCTCAAATTCACTTTCACGCTCACACACAGCACAGGGGGAGAGTCAGTGAGGTTGCAGGTTAATTTGAGGCATATTTTGCCTTTTGTTGTGATTGTAAATTGTTGAAGCGAGAAAAAAACTGGCTGCCGAAAAAACTTAAACACAACGAATGAGGCCGAAGGACGTAAAACGAGGCAGATAGACATAAATACGACCCCTAAGCACTAAGATTAAACGCAAACCAGTAACACTGAATACAAGGCAGTAACATTTAACTCAAGCCACTAACACTGAACCCAAGGCAGTAACACTTAACCCAAGTAGGCCCCTAAACTACACAGGCTTATAAAACACACAAGGAGAGAGGCTCGCATTGAGTGCCGAAGGAGATCATTGCAAAGCAGGAAAGGTGCGGCAAAGCCGCTTATCCCAGGGTCTGTAAAGTAGATGGGGAAGAGGCTTGCAATGAGCGCCGAAGGTGCCATTTTGTGGCAAACAGCATTGCCAGGCTTCAAATTTTATTGCCGTCATTTTTTGACGGGCAAGTCGCTAGTATTGTAAATACAGAATGGAACACAAGGGCTGAACATTCACAGCAGTAATTTCAGCTGCATCCACTGTGCAATATGGAACAGGCCGAGGCATTGCTGGTTACTATGACTACACTTCTAGCCTTTCAACTGCACACATTGGCCTGGAATAAACTATACATTTTCCCTATTTAGATCTGTGTGTCTGGGAAAACCATTTTGCTGTTTTTACACATGAAATCTCCTATCTTTGTTGGGACACAAACAGGTCATATTTTAAAGGGACACTGTCATCCCAACAGGAACTTAGTTTCATTCCAAAGAGTGTAAACAACCGGACTATTTTCTCTTCAGTAGATCCTTTCTAGGAAATACAGCATTTTTTTTTTGCGGTTGATGTGCAACTCAGTATGATAATTTGCTAAACAGGGTTCTAATTAAATTGATTTTAATATAAAACAAAAGAGAAATGCCTTAAATAAAATATTCCATGTAACTATTCATAGAATAAACACATTTACTATTGTAATTTGAACATAAATATATATGGTCATCTCAATATATAAAGCTTGTGATATCACATATATAGTTGTCAGCAGCCGGGCTTGCCAAAATCCATTGGGAACGCAACGAGGAAACTGTGGGCTTTCAAAACCAGACAAGGAGCGCCTTTTGCTCTCCTTGCACTGGTGGAGATGAGCGCCATAGGCGCTCATCCCTATTACCCCGTATCACTTAGGCAGGGTCCGCCAAAGGAGCTTACTGCACTGGTGGAGATGAGCGCCGTAGACACTCGAAAATCAGAAAAAAAAAAGCGAAAGAAAAAAGGGGCGCCGAAAAAAAACAAAAACGAGGCTACACGACCCCTAATCATGCAAAACTCCGCCACACACATACAACTTTTACACAGGACCGTACGAGGTATAAAATACACTATTACGAAGGACGCAAAATGATCCAAACCCGCCTAACACATACACAATCGCCGCCATTTTACACCACTAACTTTAACATACTAACATACACATTACAAAATGTGAAACTACATACCTACATAAACGGTTTCCCCTCATGCACGCAGCCTATTTACACTACACACTTCACACATTGCTGACACTTACCCCTCAGGTCACCAAGAATGAAAATCTACATTGAAGATCTACAAAACAGCTTGTTAGCTCTTCAGCATATTGGTTGCTGCATATATTAATTACAAATAGGTAAAGTATATTAATTTATGCTTTTATTAATGAATTAATTATCATAAAAAAATACATACATAGAAAACTTTAAAAAACACCACACCACACCACACGATCGCAATAAACGCCAAATGCCTTCACTGCATGCCTCACAAGGAGCACCAAGTGTGCTCACAGGAGCAAAACTACACCAGGGGAGAGACTCGCAATGAGCGCCAAATGGCCATCAGCATGGACCTTGCAATCAGTGCCAAACGTGCTCTGAGAACCAAAAAAACACCAACCCAGAGGCTCGCAATCAGCGCAGAAGGTACTCACACAACTAAAACACTTACTTTGTGTGCCAAACAGCATTCCTTGACTTACAATTCTATTGCCATCATTTTTTGACGGGCAATTCGCTAGTTTTTAATAATTCATCAGTGCAAGAGAAAAAAAGTTTCAATGCTGGTATTTTATAACCTGTTATATATATAATATGGGTTGCTGCAGCTTCATTTAATGGCATAGTATTTCTCCAAGAGCAATATTTAATCTGTAGAGGAAATATCTATTCTATTGAGCATATGATAGTCACAGACGTAGGAGCAAGAGACTAGAACTATCATCTACAGTGTTGGACTTACTATTAGGCAGCGTAGGGGGGTGGCCATGCCTTTAAGGAACAGGGACATATGTTACACTAGAGGTTTGTTGGCTTACACAGCTCTATCTAGGAAGTTATTTTGTGAAGGGAATAGCACATTTCCCATTTGACTGAATCATGCTGCTCACCAAGACAATTACTCACTTCTCTACATAGCATGCTGAGAGATGTAGTCATGTTGTAATACCAGATATCTAAACTAAATAACTACAACTCCCGCAGACATGACTGTGATGTCTAGAGATTGTTACAGTGCTGAGATTTTCTTTGTGATACATGAGAACATCACGTGCAAGCGAGGGGCAATGTAGAAAGCCCTCATATCACCTAGTAAGGTATTTACAACATGTTGATTGCCTTTTGACCACATCCATGCCTGTAGAAACAAGAAACAAAAGTGCTACTCTATTACTGAAAAGTAAGTTTAATGGCAGACTCTTACAGAACTAGATAAAAAACTAAAATGGTTAATTGGGACATACTCTGTTATACTACAAAATTAATATTTATGGTCTTGCCATTATATTACCTATAAAGTAATGACTGCATATTCTGGTCTGCTTATAATTTAATAACTGCATATACCCTGGTTTGCCTACACAGAGGTGGTCACAAAGGCTTTGGAAACAATAATGTAAGTCTGAATCTAGTATATATGCCTCCATATTGGTCCAACTGTTCAATCCATAAGGGCAACATTTATAATATATATATATATATATATATATATATATATATATATATATATATATATATATATATATATATATATATATATTTATATATATACTGTATATATCTATAAATAAATCTGATATTTTCATCCTCATTTTTTCTTTGTTATTAATAGTGGTAGGCACGCAGTGCTCCGGGCATCACCTTCTTGTCTCTCTCCCCCTTGTCTCTTTCCCCTTTTTTTCTCTCCCCCTCTCTGCTGACTCTTACCTATGTGTACCGGGGCTTGGGTGATGGCTTCTCCCCCTGCGGGCCCTGAGGGGGAGAGAAAAAGGGGGAGGAGAGAAGCAAGGGATGGTGGGGGAGAGAGACAAGAGGTGGAGGAGAGAGAGTAGAGGGAAGAAGAAGGGGGGAGAAACTATTGGGTAGGAGGCGGAGAGAAACAATGGGGAGGAGGGGAAGAGAAACAAGGGAGAGGAAGGGGAGAGAAATAAGTGGGGGAGGGGAGAGAGAAATAAGGGGGTGGGGAGAAATACAAGGGGAAGGAGGGGGATAGAGACAGGGGGAAGTAGGGGGAAAACAAGGGGGAGGAGGGGAAAGAGACAAGAGGGATTGAGGGGAGAGAGACAAGGGAGAGGAGGGGGAGAGTGACAAGGCGGAGGAGGGGGGGAGGCAATAGGGGGCAGACAAGAGGGGAGATAGACAAGGGGTGAGAGAAACAATAGGGGAGAGAGAGACAAGGGGGAGGAGGGGGAGAGAAACAAGGGGAGGAGAGGGGAGAGAGACAAGAGGGAAGAGACAGGGGTAAAGGGAGAGACAAGGGTGGGGGAGACAAGTGAAGGCAGAAGGGGAGAGACAAGGGTGGGGGGGAGACAAGGGGAAGGGGAGAGACAAGGGTAAATGGAGAGACAAGGGGGAAGGGGAGAGACAAGGGGAGGAGAGGCAGAAGAGAGAGAATAGAGAGGGAGAGACAGAAGGAGGGAGAGGCAGAAGGGAGAGGTTGAGAAGGGAGAAGGCAGAGAGGGAGGAGGCAGAGGAGGAGAAAGGAGAGGCACATGGGAGAGAGGGATAAGAGAGAGAAGGGAGAGGTAGAGAAGGTAGGAGGCAAAGAGAGAAGAGAGATAAGGGGGAGAGAGAGCAGAGAAAGGCAAAGAGAGAAGGGGAGAGGGAGAGAGTGAGTGAAGGGAGAGGCTGCACATTGGCTCCTAAAGGCACAGGCTGCATTTGGTTCTTACAGGCACAGGCTGCTCCTTTATCCGTTCAGAAACAGACTGTTCTTCATTTCCTTTAGAGACAGGATGTGGGGTGCAAGTCGAGTTCCAAGCCAATTTTTCAAAACTAAGTGAAGTTCATTGAGTACTGAAAACGACGAGTGACCTGTACAGAGGTACCACTTTATATATATATATATATATATATATATATATATATATATATATATATATGAATGAATAATTTTTACACTTTTGGGAGGCTAACTTGGGGACAGCCCCGGGCGGCAAAAGCTCTAGCTACGCCACTGGCCCATGCAGCCTTCAGACATTTCCCATGTGGTGCCACCAGTGTTCTAAGGAGGTGGAGAGCCTGTTTCTCTGTAACAGTCCTTTTTATCTCGGCGCAACAAGCAAATCACTTTCTTGCACACAAATCCACATTATCTATCCCTCAATTACCAATTAACTTTAACTGTTCTCACCGGAATTTATAGCAATTTTATATTATCAGTTCTTTTATAATTTGTTTTAATAAAAGTTACATTTAACTTCATTATCATGTGAATTTCAGTAATTCAAATGTACCCACGTGCATAGGTGTGTTTAAGCTAAGTAAGTTAGGGTGTGCAAATTTTGACCATTTCTGTAGTGTCTCTGTGTTTATTTTGGCAAATTCCATTCTCTATCACTCTAAGCCACCCCAGTCATCATCTAGCCTATGCAATATCCTGCTTTGCACTGCCCATATGTCCTAATTTACTCCTTATAGCCTAAACTCACCCTCTCTCTTGATATGGCCCCAACAAGCTTATCCTGCCCTACTCTGCAATAATATACCTATATTCCCTATTCTGCCCTACACTGGACACTCCCTATGCAATCCCCTGCACCTCTCATGTCCTCTCTATCATATGCTTCCCTATGGCATCATATCCCCGTCCTAATGTGTTCACTTCTGTCCTATTTTACTTCCCCCCCCCCCTAAACTGCCATAATTTGCACTCTGCCCTAACTAGCCTTCATCTACCAGGTCTTGCTGATCTTCCCTAATCTGTCCTCCTTTGCTAAACTGTCAATGTCTCCCATAATTTTCCACCCAATCTGCTCTACATTACCATATTCTGCTTTACGGTCCCAATTTGTTCTCAGTAATACCTCCAATTCTGACAAAATCTGTCATCTGCTGCCATAACTAATACGCTGTTCTTTCCCTTAAATTGCCCATCCTCTTCAATAATTTCCACTGTACAGCTCTGCCTCAGAGACAGTCACATCCTGACATCTACCTGCAATTGCTCATTGTGAAACATGGCAAGGACAGGGATCACAATTAAAAGCAGCATGGTACGGTGGTGGTAAGTGTATTTAAATTCTACTGTTCTATAGATAGATAGATAGTAACATGGAAGCACAGCATATAGTTTTACAGTATATATTATTACTTATGTGTGCTGCCCAAAACCATCTTTTCAGCCTCCATGGCTGATTACTTTGAATATAACTGTGTAACCATTGCATCACAATTTGGCCCACATTGATGGACTGGTAGCTTGTTGCATTTATATAAAAAAAAAACATTAAACAACCATTGTAGTTTGTTAAAAAAAAATGCATGTAACAAACTGCCAACATCACAGCCGCTATCAGAATAAAAATCTTAATAGCGAAAATCTAAAAAAGATAGGTGGAACTACAGACTTTTGATTGTAAGAACGTTAATGTCTGTCAATCTTGTCACAAAATAATAATAATAATAATAAGAAATTGAAAATGTGTTTATGCTAATAATTGCAATACATTGAAAGCTGGACCATTACAATATCCTTTTGTATAACACAGGAATCATCATCCACACAATTTTACAGCAGCTCCACCATTGACTAGGCATGTCCACTCTTTGTATTGCTTGTTGAATATTAACACCATTAGTTCAAACAGATCTTCAATGACTGTAGTGTAACATAGAATTCACATAAATCTATGTATTTAAAATTAATTAATCAAATTGAATTAAAACTGACCCTAATGGAACATAACAATCCTACAGCTGGCTACTCCATCTTTTCATAGTAATGAAGGCAATTGCATGCTCTGGGTCTGTTTGCAGAGATATGCTAATTAAATTGTTTTATAATTTTATTTTCAAAGAGTGGATATAAGTTGACAAAATACATCCTCAAAATCACGACAGTGTGCAATATAAAGTTAATTGTAAGATTAGTATGTCCTATATTGCTGACAATTCTTATTTTTAATAAAGTATACAAACTAAATGGCTATGTTGCATGTTTAAAAATCATCTTGTCTAGCCATTATTCTCCACAATATGGAACTGTAAGATGCATTTCTAAAGTAAACACTCAAACAAATATTTGTAACGCCTTTAAAAAAAGCCACATATTATCTTTTCTTATTTTCAATCTTTATTCATTTTCTTTTTATCAACTTTGTATGAGCTTACATTACCAAAAAATGGTGATGAAGTTTCAATACAGTAACGCTTAGTGGTAGAAACATTAAGTTGTTTGTCATGTGTTTAACATAATTTTTATATTTTATAGTAGTCAAAGGGATAGGTAACCACCATAAATATTCATAAAGTGCTATTTAATACCACAGTTTAAGCATATTTTACATACCAATATCAATGTTCACTGTGAATTGTGTCTAAACTTGAGCTGTCTGCTGAAGGAGGCGATATAGTTTCATGTCAACTTCAAGTCTTAATAGTTTTCTCTGTCAGCCTCCAACCAGTACACCTTTTTTTGGTACAAATATGACAATTATGTTTTTTAACCAAGTACAAAAGTACAGAATTTTGCTCTTTCAATTTACCTGAAGTATTTTGTTCAATATTTCTAGATGATGCAGTTGATATTGCTTGCGTAACAGTCTCCAAAATAGTTGCTTTAGTTGTTTGATCTGTAAAGAAATGAAGAAACAGACATTTTGTGAAACTGCATAAACTATAAATATCCAGGTCGTAAAAACATGTTTCTATGAATTTACTATCAATTCTATCAATAACAGATTGACCATGGTCTTAGTGAACCACCTCGATACTGCTGAGGGTTTAATAGATCACCTAATTAATTATATTGCACTGTGCTATATGGACATATATCTTATGTACATATTTCATTTGGAATCTAGAAAGGTCTGTAGTGCCTATAGTTCTTTTTAGCATTTGTATAATTTTTTTAAATCTTGTGTCATAACTTTTTTTAAATTCTATTTTACAGTATGCCACCTCAAAAGAGCTGGTACATAGTCCAGTTTGAGAGCAAACATGTGTAAGTAGGCTGTAAATACGTACTTTTAATATCTTGTAATATACAGATAAAATAGGGTTCTCCAGCATTACATATGGCTACATGTTTTTATGTTGCACATTATAGCCCCCATTTAATTCCAAACCCATAATTACCTTCATACAGGCCGTTTGTCTGCAGGTTAGACATTTGCTACAGTTACAGATGTATTTAATTGCTCCAGCCTGCAATTACAGGGCCGAAGGCTAAAACCGTAAACCCTTACTGCCACTGCAAGCCAATCCCGCAATTACAGTGTGCACCACAGCCCTTAGAGCCAATAGAAAACAGCGTTTTTTGCGGTCCACCCGCCCCTGCATTAACTGTGTTGTAGTTTCTCACAAAGTAGCATGCAAATCCTGGATTTGGTGGTTTGGTCATTGAGAGAGATAAAGTAGGCATTTTTCAGAGTGTTTTTATTTATTTATATTTCCCAAATGCCTATTTTAAACTTAATCGTGCAAGGCACATATTAACTGATAACACATAATCTAAATACACATAGAGTAAATAACACACATAAACACACACATAGATAGGTCACACCATCCACCCCCCCCCCATATATCACAACAATGAAAAAATACACATCAAACATACATATTTTGTTTACTCAGAAATATATACACATATACTTTTTTTGATTGTCCCTTCTCCTCCTCCCAGTAACGCCACAACCGGGCTCCCAAACAACCTCCTCTTAGCAGCACCGCAACCTGGTTCCCACCACCACCACCAGGCCCAGTCTCTCCTCGAACCATACATAGAAGTTGAGCATCCTGCATAGGCAGCATAGGAAGGTGAGGAGACACCAACTCATGGTTGAGTCCTACCTGGCCTGTCTGCTACAGTCTTCGGTAAGCCAGAGCGCACCCATCCGGGTGAACATTGATGCTACCCAGTGCACTCTGGTTCCCAGCACTGCCTCCTCCCCCCCAGAGGCCTCCCCCGCACAACTGCAGACTGGCCACTCCTACTGCAAAGCCTCTGCCACCTCCGAGGCCGCAGCCTTTTGGGGGAATGCTTCCTCCTGCATCCTGCCCCCTCCCCGACTAGGGAAAAGGTGGCCGCGCACAGGTGTTTGGGGCCCTGTCGCAAGGTGGAGGAGGATGTAGGGGCTGAACATACTTTGGAACCTTCTCAACAGCACCCCTTAGTGACAATCGATTGGTCCAAATGTTACAGTAATATAGTGTGGGTATGGAGTATAGGACCATGGCCTATGTGATGGTGATATTTTGTAAGCAGATGGCTACCTCCCATTACATGGTCCATGATCCTCTTCTCTGTGGACACGTAGGGATCTGTTTAACATTTCCCAAAATGATGATTTCAGATACATGAAAGCATCTTTATCATCTGCAATAATTGTTTCAAATATGAAGTAACTGTAATATATTCACAGTGGCCCTCAGATTGACATTCCTTCAATGACAGCCCCTCCTAAACATGTAGTTCACATGATATTAATTAAATCATATATCCAGATTTATAAGACAAGATTGTTGTTAGCTGAAATATAGACAACTACAGCTATGGTGGTAGACTTGCAAAGTCTCACAATGGCATGTTAATCAAAGCCAGCAATAATACATGCACTAGTAAAGCATGTGATCCTCTCTGCAATATCAGTATGAGAACAGATACTTGTGTCTGATGTAAGTAACACAGTATATGGGTGCTGACCTTTGTGTGCCCTCCGTATTAATGAGTAAGTACTGTATACCGAACTTATGATATCATGAGTATCCTTCAGAATGTGCTAACACCTGCATAGCAGATGAATGTGAAATCAAAGTTGCTAAACAATATCAGATGGAGAAGGTGAAAGCACTTCTGGGCCACTGGCTGTGGTCACAGATAAGCATTCATTGTGAGATGACAGATCATTATTAAGGGTCATGGCTAGTGATAGATCATGACACCCACCTAGTAATGCTTGCAGATGAAGATCAGGTAAGTTGGTATATTGTTACAGTTACAGTATTTAGCACTGTACTGTGCAGGCAGGTTTTTTTTTTTCTTTCTGTTTTTTTATCCTCTTCTGCCTTTTTAGGATTGGACCTTTTTTTCAGATTTTTGCTTTGTGTAACTGGATTGGATTACCTAGTCCAGAAGTGTATGCATCTGTTTAATTGCTGATTCCTTCTATTAAATGGAGTGATTTATGATGATCCTTTTCTTTAGCACATTCTAGTTACAGCGGTTTAGTGACCACATGTTAAACTAATAGATGCTATGCATCATCATCATTATTATGCAGTATTACATTTTACCCTTTCGGTATCCCCTTTTTCACCAAAAGCCTCTTTCCCTTCCGGGATCCGCCCACACCACACCAATGATATTAATGCATAGACGTACACATTTCTGAGTGTGCTTAGTGTAAAGTTTTGTTATACCTTTTTCACTATTTCTGTGTGTTTTCAATGGTTAAGGTTTTGGGACATCCACATATATTACATGTATTTCACAATCATGTATATGTACAGAAATCATCTTCTGTTTACTCAAGTGGGGCACCTACCCATTAATATATGACAGGCCTATAATCTACCCCTGTGTGCAGTTACCTAATCATCAGGGGAAGTTATCTTATTCTGGTTTGTTGACCTCACATTAGTACGTCAAGTAGGACAATACTGGAGATCATCTATCCTATTTGCTTACATGTCCCTCTAATCTGATCTCCAATGGGTATAATTATGTCTGGCAACTTATTTCTGTGCAGAGTGAAAACCTTAGGTCCAGTATCTGTCACTCTGGTTCCCCCTGTTCCTTGGACCCCATCCGTATACTTTTTTAAGCTTCCTTGGGGACACACCAGCAGTTTCATAGCAAACATACACATTATATTTCAACAACCTACATGTAATACATGTACTAATAAGCATTTATATGGAACAACATATATGTCACTGTACATACAGAACTCTAATGCATAGTGGACCAGCACCATAAGGGCCCCAAACCGGGGTCATATGCCTGAGCATAGTCCATCCTTTCACATACTGTTACACATAACACCTAACATTTGCTTGCAGTGCCATCCTTATCAAATAATTATAACTATTTACTGTCCAACATATTTTAAGAAAATATATTTCATTTTATGCTATTTGTTCATTGGAGAATGTTGTGCATATACTTCTGAGGAATATCCCTGCTTTTATATTGTTTAAAAGTGGTTTACTGTCTCTTTAATGGCTGTTACTTTTTTGTTACGTTTTAGAAAAAGCCTTTGCGAGTCCTATTTAGAACCTGTAATATTATTTGTTATATTTGCGATTTACAGTTTAGAAGGCAAACGCAGGCTTGTTGAATTGTTGTAATTAAATATGGATTTTGCGTCTTTAGCACTAGTAACATTTGCGGGCTTGAAACATCAAAGGAGGAGGTAGGGCCCAGTCATGTTTTTGACAACCGCCTGTAACTCGCAAATCGATTGCGGGCAGCTAAAATAAGCCAATTAAATATCAGTAACTTTTAAGGCTCCATTGCGGGCTCCAGTAATTGTGATTTTGGCAATTACTGTAAATAGGGGCCTATGTCATCTGAAGGTGTGTCAAACACTTGTTAATATGTGTAGTATATTTTATTAGATAATAATAGTCATAGTGTGCTCTCATTCATAAATTAAAGGGACATTCAAAGTGGTTATAATAAAACAATCTTACTTGTAAAATCACATGTGTATAGTCTCACCACACTGGTGACACAACACTACTAGAATTTCTACCAGACTAAGCTGGCTCTATGATGTAGGACAAATAACATGCTGACAAAAGAATTCTGGGATATTACTAAAACAGCTGATCAATGTACATCTCTCCCAGGCTAATAATCCCGCCTCATATTTTATGACACTGCATCACTAAAGTAAACAATATACACTGTATTACCTAAAGTTGGTGGAGAATATCAGTCCTCTGATAAGAATTTGGAAAACGCATTTCAAAGTATGATTTCACTACACACTCTAAAATCCCTGAAAATAATGCAGCTCCAGAGGACAACAAATCATTTTCTGTACTAGATTATAGCAATTTCATTTTACAACACATTTCCTGGGACGTCATATTGGTCAATCAACACCGATAAGAATTTTAGGGTAACTTTCCTGTGTTAAATTTATCACTAAAATAGAACCAGTTATCTGGGCAAATTATTAGAGATAACTTAACTTTTTTGACATTTTTTATCTTCAATAATATATCTAGGAACTGTTTCTACAATAAAACTAGTGAATAGTTTCTCCCATATAGTTTTTCCCATACACAAAGAAGGACTTAAGTCTGGTATTATTAAAAAATACTTATAAAAATAATTGTGTTTGAAACTGAATATTATCAGATAAGTGGCACACTGTTCCAGCACAAATCCAAGTATGCCTGGGATATATTGTATGGAGAGACTATCAGCCCTATTAAATTCCCCTAACGCGTAATACCATAGCCCGTAACAGAGCCTGCAAGACTTACGGCTAATAAATTTGCCTTGTAGAATATCATATTGACGGATTTATTAATATTGCATTATTTCTGGAATGCGGTTCCGATCGCAACTCGTAATTGAAACCTGTAAGGCTTTGAAATCTAACCTCCATTTTTCAGTGATGTAATGATGATGATCTCATTTACCATTGGCTCTGTCTAAACCTGTAACTATGGGTTTGACTAATTGATCATGTTCACGGCCGCAGATGCAACTTGCGCAAGAATGATTTACGGGCTTGCGTCTCCAGCCTGTTGGTTGCGGCATGGTTGAATGTAATAGCGCTGTACCGCAGCAGAATTTCAAGCCTGCAGGCTTTGCATGTGTGTTGTTGCCGTTACGCTTGGAATTTAATGGGGCTGTAGCTTGGCCTTCTGTTTATTATATATCCTCAAATCCATTTGTTTATTATAATAATTTTGTAGACTAAAATTTTCATTGAAGTTACTATTTTATACCCATGAATCACTGATTGTCATACAGTGAGGTAAAAAAAAGTTGATTTTGAACATTTGTCCACTGACAATGAAATGATCAGTCTTTAATTTTAATGGTAAGTGTATTTTAACAGTGAGAGACAGAATAACAACAACAAAAAAAACCAAGAAAAATGCATGTCAAAAAAGATATAAATTGATTTGCCTGTCAATGAGTGAAATAAGTATTTGATCCCCTATCAATCAGCAAGATTTCTGGCTCCCAGGTGTCTTTTATACAGGTGACAAGCTGAGATTAGAAGCACTCTCTTAAAGGGAGTGCTCCTAATCTCAGCTTGTTACCTGTATAAAAGACACCTATCCACAGAAACAATAAATCAATCAGATTCCATACTCTCCACCACGGCCAAGACCAAAGAGCTGTCCAAGGATGTCAGGGACAAGATTGTAGACATACTGGAATGGGCTACAAGACCATCAGCAAGCAGCTTGGTGAGAAGGTGACAACAGTTGGTGCGATTATTCGCAAATGGAAGAAACACAAAATAACTGTCAGTCTCCCTCGGTCTGATGCTCCTTGCAAGATCTCACCTCGTGGAGATTCAATGATCATGAGAACGGTGAGGAATCGGCTCAAAACTACACGGGAGGATCTTGTTAATTATCTCAAGGCAGCTGGGACCACATTCACCAAGAAAACAATTGGTAACACGCTACACTGTGAAGGACTGAAATCCTGCAGCGCCCGCAAGGTCCCCCTGCTTAAGAAAGCACATGTACAGGCCCGTCTGAAGTTTGCCAGTGAACATCTGAATGATTCAGAGGAGAACTGGGTGAAAGTGTTGTGGTCAGATGAGATAAAAATCGAGCTCTTTGGCATCAACTCAACTCGTCGTGTTTGGAGGAGCAGGAATGCTGCCTATGACCCAAAGAACACCATCCCCACTGTCAAACATGGAGGTGGAAACATTATGCATTGAGGGTGTTTTTTTGCTAAGGGGACTGGACAACTGCACCACATCAAAGGGACGATGGACGGGCCATGTACTGTCAAATCTTGTGAAAACCTCCTTCCCTCAGCCAGGGCATTGAAAATGGGTCATGGATAGATATTCCAGCATGACAATGACCCAAAACACACCGGCAAGGCAACAAAGGAGTTGCTCAAGAAGAAGCACATTAAGGTCCTGAAGTGGCCTAGCCAGTCTCCAGACCTTAATCCCATAGAAAATATGTGGAGGGAGCTGAAGGTTCGAGTTGCCAAACATCAGCCTCGAAACCTTAATGACTTGGAGAGGATATACAAAGAGGAGTGGGACAAAATCCCTCCTGTAATGTGTGCAAATCTCGTGACCAACTACAAGAAACGTCTGACCTCTGTGATTGCCAACAAGGGTTTTACCACCAAGTAGTAAGTAAAAGGGGTCAAATGCTTGTGTCACTCCTTGACCTGCAAATCAATTTATAACTTTTTTGACATCCGTTTTTATTTTTATTTTATTTATTTTTTATTCTGTCTCTCACTGTTCAAATACACCTACCATTAAAATTATAGACTGATAATTTCTTTGTCAGTGGACAAATGTTCAAAATCATCAGGGGATCAAATACTTTTTCCCTCACTGTACTTGCCTTTACATATGTGTTATCACTCCATTATGGTTTACAGGGCTAGCACAGGCTCTTATGGGTCTCTTCTGAAGCTGAGAAACTTCCTCTACTGTCCCACTTGACATCCTTTGGCTTATGTTACATCTTACATGTTTTGCTTTAAACATTTCAGCTTAATTGCACTTTCTCCTCTACTACATGCTGCTGTTACAGTATATTTACAGTGTTAGTAACATTTGCAGCTGTTTATCCCTTTCTACAACCATATTCTTAAACCAATTTATTACCATCCACATTGTCTACATAAGTCAGTTTTTGGTCCAGTGCTTGTTCTTGAGACCTTATCTGCCGGTCCTTAGAGACGAAGGAAGTTGAGGGGTCAGAATGTAAAATAAATAGAGATTGATACATTGTTGCTGGGACAGTAGTAAATAATTTGTTGAAGAATTGATCTGTTAATAAGGGTTTGAATCTGAAAAGTATTTCTTCAAAACTTTGTTTGGTTGACAGTAGGTCCCAGGCTCCATAAAGGTTGAGAACCATTGTTCTACATAATACATTTTTAGATAAAAAGATAGGAAAAACAGACATAGAAGGGAGACGATGCAGGACTAATATAACTAAAACTAGTAAATTGCCTGTCAACAATGACGGGAATGAAATTGTAAGGCTGGCAATGCTGGTTGGCATAAAATGTGAGGCTTTTGGTGTTCAATGGTTTTATTTTCAAAGTCCCACGTTCCTGGCGTTGTTAGTGTGTTACTGTTTGCGCCGTTGTGTATTTTCGAAGTTTTGGTGTTGGTGAGCCTCGTTTTCATTCTGCTTCAGAGTTTTTACGTTTTCCGTCCGCCATTTTTCCCCTTGCTTAGCCGATTTTTGAGCGGTGGAAAATGGCAAATATGGCTAAAATTAATTTGCAACTTCACTCCTAGGTTTTCTGGCTTTCCCCCTGTGCTGTTTGTGTTATTATTTTTTTTTATAATATTTTTTTTTTTTTTTGTGTGTTTTCTAGTTACGCGTTTGAACGAACTGCATGCTTCAACTGCTCGCCTCATTGGAGCCTAAGTCCTGCGTGCCTCAACTGCTCGCTTCGTGAGGCTCGCAGTGCAATGAGCGCCTTTGGCGCTTATTGCAGCCTAAGTCATGCATGCGTCAATGGCTTGCCTCGCTTTGCGAGACTCACAGGCGTCACTCGCTGCACAAAAGAACCCAAAAGCGTGGCCAACATTGTAAGCGTTCCCGGACACTGACGACTATATATGTGATAATTAAACAGAAACTTGAAGTGTAACTTTCTTCAGGTAAATATTATTCACAAATGTGTTTTAAAGAGACAACTAGTACACACAGAGAGAGGAGAGAGAGAGACAGGAGAGAGAGAGAGAGAGTGCACAGAGAGAGCGTGCACAGAGAGAGAGTGCACAGAGAGAGAATGCACAGAGAGAGAATGCACAAAGAGAGAGCGCACAGAGAGAGAAAGCGAACAAGCAGACAGACTGCACAGAGACAGACAGGAGAGAGAGACAGACTAGACAGAAATAGAGAGAGACACAGAGGTCACAGAGAGAGACGAGAGAAACACAGGACAGAGAGAGATATGAGAGAGAGAGCACAGAGAGAGAGAGCACACAGAGAGAGAGAGTGCAGAGAGAGAGTGCACAGAGAGTGTGCACAGAGAGAGAGCGCGCACAGAAAGAGAGCCCACAGAGAGCACGCACAGAGAAAAAGAGAGTACACAGAGAGAGAGAGAGAGTTCAGTCAGTAACACTTAACGCAAGACAGTAACACTTAACCCAAACCAGTAACATTTAACCTAAGCCAGTAACACTGAACCCAAGCCACTATCACTTAATCCAAGGCAGGAAGAGATCGCGAGGCCTGTAAAATACGCTGGGGGAGAGGGTGCAATAAGCGCCAAAGGTGCTCATTGCGTGCCACACAATGAGCACAGAAGGTGCTTAGCGCGACGCTCGTGATGAGCACCGAAGGTGCTCACATTGTGTGACAAACAAGCACACACTACTATTTGGCTTCCATGTACTGGCTATCATTCCTATTTGCAGCAGTAGCCAATTACATTATTTGCATAGGCAAAATGTAAAAAACTATTTGTAATCCTGTTGAAATCTAGGAGCCTGAAGCACTGTGCCAATTTGGTTCATCGCATTTATTGAACCCTGCACTAGAGCGGATCATATTTGCCTGGAGCCTGAATCGGTGTGCTTTGACATTTTTTTTCTATTCAGCAGCTGAAGGAGGAATTTAGGTGGACACCTTCCAGCTATCTCACACCTACTAAAAAAGAGGGTAATTACAGTTCACACTACTAAATTCTTCTTTCCTGCCTGTATATCTAACTTTTATTTAAAAAATGCTTTTATAAGTGTAGCTTACATAGCTGCAAATGTTGTTAGGTTGAACAAAAGAAAATTAATAAGGTAATTTATTATTTATTATGCAATTCCAAATACTTTCTCTAATGAAAGCTACAGGGTTTGACGCCATTGTCCTAAACAACGAAGGTCCTTTATCTATAAATGTCAAAATTATAATCATGCTCAACTTTTCCAAATATTTTTTGTCTCTTACCAGCAGTAGCTCTGGTAGATCCTTTGGTTGTGACTGCAAAATTCTGGGCACTTGAACCTACAATAAAAACACTATTACATTTAATAGAGTAACCAGAACATGTCTTTCTTATCGTTATGAATAAAAGAAAATCATATTTTATGTAAAAATATACTGTAAGATTAGAAATTAGACCAGTGGTTGGCAACTCGGTCCGACAAGGGTCGCCAGCAGTCCAGCATTTCAACTTCTTTCAACATGAGTCTAGATGGACCAATCAGAATGTAACTGAGTAACCCGGTTGTGCTGAAGCAGAGAGAAACAGAAAACAGAGTCATATTAAAATCCTGGACTGTTGGTGACCCTTATAGGACCAAGTTGGGTTAGACACTAACAATATGCCACCAAATACTTTGTAATATTAACCAGATGATCAGAAACTTTTTTCAGGAAGGGGAAAACCATGGGCCCAATTCAATTTTCTACGTTTTGCACGCCTGGCATTGGTGAGCTTCGTTTTCATTCTGCTTCAGAGATTTTACGTTTTCCGTCCGCCATTTTTTCCATTGCTTAGCCGATTTTCGAGAAAATGGCAAATATGGCTTCAAATCGTTTGCAACTTCACTCCTAGGTTTCCTGGCTCTCCCCCTGTGCTGTGTGTGTTATTATTATTTTGATAATTATTTTGTTTTTTTTTGAGTGTTTTCTGCATGCTTCAACTGCTCGCCTCATTGGAGCCTAAGTCCTGCGTGCCTCAACTGCTCGCTTCATGAGGCTCGTAGTGCAATGAGTGCCTTCGGTGTTCATTGTAGCTTATGTCCCACGTGCCTTAACTGCTCGCTAAGCAAGGCTCGCAGTGCAATGAGCGCCTTTGGCACTCATTGCAGCCTATGTCATGCATGCGTCAATGGCTTGCCTCGCTATGCGAGGCTCACAGGTGTCACTCGCTGCACAAAGGAACCCAAAAGCGTGGTGAACATCGTAAGCGTTTCCCGGACACTGACGACTATATATGTGATAATTAACCAGAAACTTGAAGTGTTACTTTCTTCAGGTAAATATTATTTACAAATGTGTTGTAAAGAGACAACTAGTACACACAGAGAGAGGAGAGAGAGAGACAGGAGAGAGAGAGAGAGAGAGAGAGAGGGTGCACAGAGAGAGCGCACAGAGAGAGAGACAGTGCACACAGAGAGAATGCACAGAGACAGAAAGCAAAAAAGCAGAGAGACTGCACAGAGACAGACATGAGAGAGAGAGACAGACTAGACAGAAATAGAGACACACAGATGACAGAGAGAAACGAGAGAGACACACACACAGGACAGAGAGAGGGGAGAGACATGAGAGAGAGAGCACAGACAGAGAGAGCACACAGAGAGCGAGAGTGCAGAGAGAGAGAGAGTGCACAGAGAGTGTGCACAGAGAGAGAGCGCCCACAGAGAGAGAGCCCACAGAGAGAGCACAGAGAGAGAACGCACAGAGAAAGAGAGTACACAGAGAGAGAGAGTGCAATGAGATACTCCACAAAGACAGATAGCACACACAGAGAGAGATAGCATATAGAGAGACAGCACAGACAATCAAAGATCAAATTACATGACACCGTCATTAATGTCGGGCAAGTTACTAGTAAATATATTAGGCCGAAGGTCCCATTTGGGGTGTTGGCCACGCTCATTGCAGGCCTCGCAATGAGCGACGCAGGTGCTCTTCGCGAGGGTCGTGGGACTTAGGCTGCAGTGAGCACTGTAGGACATAGGACTGAACCCCATAGATGCAACTGCAGGCTTCGTAAACCAAGGCCCGCAGTTGCGGGGCTGCACTAAATTCCGAATTTAATGGCCGAACCAATGAACTGGAAAGACCAGAAAAAATACCAAATATGCCTCAAATTAACTTACCCACTCACACACAGCACAGGGGGAGAGCCAGTGAGCCTGTGAGTAAGGTTGCAAGTTATTTTGAGCCATATTTGTCGTGTTTTTACAATATGAAATCTCCTAAGCGAGAAAAAAAATGGTGTACGAAAAAACATAACAGGATGAAAACGAGACCGAAGGCAGTAAAAAAGAGCCGGAAGCCAGTAACACTTAACGCAAGTCAGTAACACTTAACGCAAGTCAGTAACACTTAACGCAAGACAGTAACACTTAACGCAAGTCAGTAACACTTAACGCAAGACAGTAACACTTAATCCAAACCAGTAACATTTAATCCAAGCCAGTAACACTGAACCCAAGCCACTTACACTTAATCCAAGGCAGTAACACTTAACCCAAGTCAGTAACACTCATCGCGAGGCCCCTAAACTACTTGTGGGGGAGAGGCTCGCGATGAGCGTCAAAGGTGATCAGGGCAAAGCAGGAAAGTTGCGGCTTGCAAAACAGGCAATGAGCGGCGAAGATATCGCAAGGGCCTGTAAAATACGCCAGGGGAGAGGCTCGCAATGAGCTCCAAAGGTGCTCATTGTGTGCCACATGATGAGGGCAGAAGGTGCCCAGCGCAACGCTAGTGATGAGCGCAGAAGGTGCTCACATTGTGTGGCAAACAGCATTGCCAGGCTTACCATTTTAATGCTGTCATTTTTGACGGGCAAGCAGTTAGTATTTATATATATATATATATATATATATATATATATATATTTATATATATATTTATTGAAATTGCAAATAGACGTGTATGCTAATTCAGTTAAGTTATCCTTTTAATAGTCTACAATTCAGAACTTTCTAGCTCCATTCTAGGATAATTTTGTATAAGCATGAACATGTTATAGTCTCCTGTAAAAATATAAATTGTCTGTTTGATTAAAAGACAACTGTAGTTAATATGTATGTAAATATGTGAGTAAAGTATATAATAACCTAACACCTTTAAAAGTGATGTAAGCCAGGATCATACTATCTTAAATTTCTCTACCTTTCCAAATGTTTTTATAAATATGTAAAGGGGGTTGTAAATAAACAGGATTGCCTGTATTTATACCAAATGATTTGAATATATGCATAACTATATTAAAAGTAAGAGCAATGTGAGTGATGAATCAATCAATTGCATATAATCATCAAGTTATATTAAACAAAAATAATTCTATTTTGTAGAAATTTACAAAAAAAAATGTCTTAAAAAGAGCCCTTAAAAGAGTGCTTCAACTAAGGGCTTGAGCATTTGATCTCTACCCAATGCATAAATGACATAAAAAACACTACACCAAACTAAACAGAATTATTTTGATGTATGACCCACAAGCATTTTTACAGGTGTGACTATTACAGCAATTATTTTCTTGCATCTTCATATTTCTCTTGCATGTCTATTATTTCCTTGGAACCCTAAACCAAGGAAAGGCAACTAAAATCTGAATATTTCAACTAAAATGTTATAAATCATATCTCAAGCATCCACCATCACAGGGTCCCATTACATTGCAACCCCTTCAGGAACCAGTACATGGAGCTCATGTGTGCATGCATAGCAATCTTTAGTGATTTTCTGCAAAGGCAGCTGACTTGTGGCATTCAGTGGTAGTAAAAGATCAACTTCATTCTTCTATTTATTGCCACTCTGATACAATACTTATATGGGTTGGTTTATGATTGTAGAAGCACACGCTACTATTTGGCTTCCATGTTCTGGCTATCATTCCTATTTGCAGCAGTAGCCAATTACATTATTTGCATAGGCAAAATCTAAAAAACTATTTGTAATCCTGTTGAAATCTAGGAGCCTGAGGCACTGTGCCAACCTGGTTCCTCGCATTTATTGAACTCTGCACTAGAGCGGATCATATTTGCCTGGAGCCTGAATCGGTGTGCCTTGCCATTTTTTTCCTGTTCAGCAGCTGAAGGAGGAATTTAGGTGGACACCTTCAAGCTATCTCACACCTACTAAAAAAGAGGGTAATTACAGTTCACACTGATAATTCTTCTTTCCCACCTGTATACATAACTTTTATCTAAAAAATGCTTTTATAAGTGTAGCTTACATAGTTGCAAATGTTGTTAGGTTGAACAAAAGAAAATGAATAAGGTCATTTATAATTTATTATACAATTCCAAATACTTTCTCTAATGAAAGCTACAGGGTTTGACGCCATTGTCCTAAACAACAAAGCTCCTTTATCTATAAATGTCAAAATTATAATCATGCTCAACTTTTCCAAATATTTTTTGTCTCTTACCAGCAGTTGTTCTAGTAGGTCCTTTGGTTGTGACTGCTAAATTCTGGGCACTTGAACCTACAATAAAAACACAATTAAATTTTATAGAGTAACCAGAACATGTCTTTCTTATCGTTATGAATAAAAGAAAATAATATTTTATGTAAAAAAATATACTGTTAGATTAGAAATGCCTACAATACTGAAAGTTATGAGTTAAACCAGTGGTTGGCAACTCGGTCCGACAAGGGTCGCCAGCAGTCCAGCATTTCAACTTCTTTCAGCATGAGCCTAGATGGACCAATCAGAATTAAACTGAGTAACCCGGTTGTGCTGAAGCAGAGAGAAACAGAAAACAGAGTACCGTATATACTCGAGTATAAGCCGACCCGAGTATAAGCCGAGGCACCCATTTTACCTCAAAATACTGGGTAAAATGAGTGACTCGAGTATAAGCCGAGTGTGGGAAATGTGCTGCCCCCTGTGTCTCTCTTGTGCCCTCTGTGTCCCCCTCTCTCTCCGTGTCTCTTCTCCCCTCTCCCTTCCCTTTATCTCTTCTCCCCTCTCCCTTCCCTGTGTCTCTTCCAACCTCTCCCTTCCCTGTGTCTCTTCCCCCCTCCCTTATCACCCTCCTCAACCCCACTCCTCAACCTCCCTCCTCATCCTCATCCTCCCTCCTCATCCTCAACCTCCCTCCTCATCCTCAACCTCCCTCCTCAACCCCTCCATCCTCATCATCAAACCCCCATCCTCATCCTCTCTCCTCAACCCCCCTCCTCAACCCCTAATCCTCATTCTCAACCTCCCTCCTCATCCTCAACCTCCCTCCTCATCCTCAACCCCCTCCTCCTCAACCCCATCCTCAACCCCCCCATCCTCAACCCCCTCCTCAACCCCCCCATCCTCAACCACCTCCTCAACCCCCCATCCTCAACCCCCCATTCTCAACCTCCCTCAACCCACCTCCTCAACCTCAACCCCCCTCAACCTCAACCCCCTCAACCTCCCTCAACCCCAACCCCCCTCCTCAACCCCCCTCCTCAATCCCCCCATCCTCAACCCCCTCCTCAACCTTCCTCCTCACCCCCCCATCCTCATCCTCAACCCCCATCCTCAACCTCCCTCCTCAACCTCAACCCCCCTCAACCTCAACCCCCCTCAACCCCCCTCCTCAACCTCAACCCCCTCCTCAACCTCCCTCCTCAACCTCATCCCCCCTCAACCCACCTCCTCAACCTCAACACCCTCAACCCCAACCCACCTCCTCAACCTCAACCCCCCTCAACCTCCCCCCTCAACCTCCCTCAACCCCAACCCCCCTCCTCAACCCCCCTCCTCAATCCCCCCATCCTCAACCCCCTCCCCAACCTTCCTCCTCAACCCCCCATCCTTAACCCCCCATCCTCAACCTCCCTCCTCAACCTCAACGCCCCTCAACCTCCCTCCTCAACCTCAACCCACCTCAACCCCCCTCCTCAACCTCAACCCCAACCCACCTCCTCAACCCCCCTCAACCTCTCTCAACCCCCCTTCAACCTCCCTCAACCCCCCCTCCACCTAAACCCCCCTAAAAACCTCCCCCCTCTCGCCTCACTTACTTGCTTGTGCTCCGGCCTCCGCTCCTTGACCCGGCGCCGGCGCACATGTGACGTCACAAGCGCTCGCCGCGTCATTAGCATATACCGGGTAATGGCACCCGGTATATGCTAATGACGTGGCACGCATGTGACGTCACATGCGTGCCGGGTCAAGGAGCGGAGGCCGGAACACAAGCAGGCAAGTGAGGGGAGAGGGGGAGGTATTTAGGGGGGTTTAGGTGGAGGCGGAGGGTTGAGGGGGGTTTAGGTGGAGGAGGGGGTTGAGGGGGGTTTAGGTTGAGGAGGGGGGAGGGAAAGAAAGAGACACGGGGGGTAGAAAGACACAAAGGGGGGTTGGAGACACATGGGGGGGTTAGAGACACACGGGGGGGTTAGAGACACACGGGGGGGGTAGAGAGACACGGGGGGAGAGTGACTCGAGTATAAGGCGAGGGGGGCCTTTTTTGCATTAAAAAAAGGGCTGAAAAACTCGGCTTATACTCAAGTATATACTGTAATTAAAATCCCGGACTGTTGGTGACCCTTGTATGACCAAGTTGGGTTAGACAATAACAATATGCCACCAAATACTTTGTAATATTAACCAGATGATCCGACACTTTTCTCAGGAAAGGGAAAACCATGGGCCTGATTCAACTGCAAGCCTGCAACTCGATTGTAGTAGGACGTATGTCTGCAGGTGTGTTGCGGGCTCCCGTTCGTCTCCGATTATGATGCTATTCAATTGCTTAAGCCCGCAATTTACAGTCCCAAACCCGAAAGTGTTTCGGAGCAGTTCAGGGCAGGAACATGATCAATTAAGCAAGCCCGTAACCTCCCATTTCGAATTAGCCAATAGAAAATGAGACTGCCATTATTACGGCTGTAAAACCGGTTACATGTTAGTCAATTAGGTTTGTGGGGTCCGATATGCGCAAAATAATGAATTATGAAAATGAATGCCAATACTGTTCTAGTCCATATGGGGGGTATGATATGTATTAACTCATTGATACCCGATATTGATTTAACCCCAAAATTAAACAAAACATTTATTTAATTTCCTGACGATTCGCAAGCTTTAGACTGTTGTGCAATTAATTCTAATGTCTATCATCGATTTCCCTGTTATTTACAGTGTAGTATTGAGTTTATATTTACATTTACAGTTCTACGGACATGTCTTTATACCCCTTGTGGGTCCTCTCTAGCACTCATAGGATTTTATCTTTCAATTGCCATTTAAGGGCGTGAAAACATTTGCGGGCTTGAGGAAATTGATCAATTGAATAGAGATTAGCGATTTTAGTCATCATAAATCTTGCCAAAGTGAAAGATCAAGGGCTTCGAGGCGGTAAGTTACGGGTTTAACCATCACAATTGTTTCAAGAGCGTAACTCGTAACCCTTTTGGAGCCCGCAAAAAGCCGCCAATTGAATAGCAAATTAACTTGCGCCCTCACTTACTGGCTACCGGATCGAGCAAGAGCTCAATTGAATCAGTCTCGATGTATGCCCAGCAGTTTACGCATTTAAATATGGACAACTGTGTATATTTTCAATCTAGGCTTTTGAAATATTTGAAAATACTGTCGTCAAAAAAATGTAATTATTTTTTCATTTATTGTTAGTAATTATGATTATTATGGAGTTTTGAAAATAATTTCCACAGCAAATAAAAAAATGTTCATTCTAGACCATTGTTTCAGAAGTCTGGTGTAAAAAACATAATTTATTTATTGTAACCGAGTGCCAGTAATGAAAAAGAAATGAAAATGCAGATCTTATTTGTCATTTTCCATGCCCTTGCTTTTTCATATTGAGTTTTGCAGTGGATGGCACATATTTTAAACTGCAGTCTGTTTTCTTAGATGCACCCTTGCTATATTTAATCAAGGAACCTAGGTTACGTGTCAAATTACTCACATTACATTTAACCAGTTCAGGAACATTTGCCATAGCGAATATAGTCTAGGATCTTTTGGTATAGACTAGAGTAACCAGATATCCTGGTTCTCATATGACAATTGCTCATAGAGGACCTGGGAAATATTTGTATATACAAATGCCACCACTTCAGAAGTGTAGCAAGCTGGTTCTATTGATGAATTTTCCCAAAGGGTATATATACAATTTAAATAAGAGCAGATATCAACGGGTGTGGGCTGCTCTTCCACATATCTTCCTTTCCATAGAGACAAAACTGTACAGACCCTTTTGTCATTCAAATGTATCTAATGTATGTGGGTTCAGTCCTGTCCACTCTATTTCTCTGTCAGTCTTGAGAGTTCAGTAGAGTTCACTTTGTACAATATAGGACAATATCTATATTGTTTATTACTTGTTCTGCTCTGTAGTACACAATATCATTATATTGTACTACGCGAAGGCAGCCCAGGCTCCCTGGGCCAACAAGCAACGTCGGGGGACCTAGCGGAGCCAGTAGGCATCTACCAATCACGTTGCGTCAGGGGGCGGGACTCCGCCCGTGTTTGTGCTTTTCCCCAGAACAACGCGGTCTCCATCGGGAATCCCATCCTCCCACCCTGTTATTTTTTTCTTCTAAATTAGTTTATTGTTTTCGTACCATGTTGTGAAGGAATCCTTAAAAAAAAAAAAAAATCAATAAGATAAAGGAATGTTTTCTTTGGAGAGAGTGGCCTTATCAATGTTTTGTTCGCGTATTTTGTTGTTTGGCCGGAGGTGAGTTGCCCGGCCCACTGGCCTAAGTGGGCGTGGCCCTACCTCACGAGGCGTGAGGTCACTCATTGTGGCCGGGCTCCTCCCCCTTACAATTATGTAAATATATACAGTATTTATGTTATGGTTATTTGATTATGCATTAATAAAGCTGTGGCCTGTGTTTTCTCCCACTCGGTAGTCATGTCCATTATTTATCATCTAAGCCTCAATGGATCATGCCTGGGTCATGCATTTTAATATAGAAGTCAGGTGCTGCTCTTTCAGCCCTTGATGCCTATGCATTTTGAGAATGTCCCATGTCTCTGCTGCCTTTGCTTGCAATCTCACATTATTGATGTACTGAGGTTATATCCAGTATGTGGGAATCTTGTCCACTTTATACCCACAGAAGACAGCCTACATAAATCATATGCTTTCAACCTTTATTTTGTTGGAAATATGAGTTGTTTTTGGTAGCTAAAAATTTGAATAAATAATTCTCATACTAAAAATCTTCAGCTTACACATACCCAAATGCAAGCAGCTCTAACGTCAGTATAAACATAAAATAAATAAATGCTTCAAACACAGTAAGGCATTCTTAATGAACGACTCAAGTTATTTCATCAAAGGGAAATCAGCTAAATCAGTTAAATGTAGCTATTTTATAATATGCACGAAAAATACATGCAGCACATATGAAGTTGAGATAATTTTTCATCAATCCAAAATCCATTATGTCAATGTCCAACACAATACACTAATACATTCTAACCTTTATACAGCTAGATATATAAATTCAGAAATAAAATGAATTATATAGAGTACTAAATGTTATAGAAAATATGAGAAAAGGAGATTACAAATTGGTATCATGATTTAATAAATAAAGTTTGAAAGTCTCTCTTTTAAAAACTAAATTATTTTAGTAGTGTACTTATTTGCATTTTTATATGCCATTCAATTTAATTAATTTACTTTATATTGAAATAATCAGAATTTTACATTCAGCTTTGTATCTTCTAAGTATATAAAAAATATTACCAGTAGTAGTGGGAACTGGGTCTTGATTATTCTTGTTTCCAGCAGGAGATATTGTGGTGGTTACTATAAATAAAAGACATATGGTATTAAATATAAGTTATTCATAGAACCGGATCCAAATTATACAGTTTTCTAAATATTAAGGTTCAGATAATTGACTAATAAAAGTAAAGTTACTAAGAACATAATCATTATTTCTATTTAAAGGATAACATTGGCATGTAGTAATCAAATAGGGTAAAAACTGGATGAAGCCTATTTATTAATTGAGATAAAAATCTTGCTCACTCTCCCTTGCTCTCTCCCTCCACTCACCCTCTCTCTAACCTCCCTCTCTGTCTCCCCTCTCATTCTGCCTCTTTCCCTTCCTTCCTATCTTTCTCTCTCCCACTCTCGCTCTTCCTCCCTTTACTCTCCACCCCTCTCTCTCCCTACTCTCTCTTACTTCCTCTCTATCTCCCCTCTGCCTATCTCTATCTACCTCTCTCTCTCTCTCCCTCCCTTCACTCTCTCCCCTTTCTCCCTCCCTCTCTCCTCCTCTTTCTCCTTCCTTCTCTTCCCACTCCCTGATTCTCTCCCCCTCTCTCTCTCCTTACCTCTCTCTCTCTTCCCTCTCTCTCTCTCTCTTTCCTCTCCCTCCCCTCTCCCCCTCCCTATCTCTCATTCTCTGTCACTTTCTCTCTCTGCCCTCTCCCATCACTCTCCCTTTACTTTCTCCCCTCTCTTTCTTTCCTTTCCCTCTCTCCCTTCACCCTCCCTCCATTCACTCTCTCTCTTCATCTCTCTGTCTCTCTTCCTCCCTTCATTCACTGTCCCCTTCTCTCTCTAACTCCAACTCACTTGTCTCTATCTTTCCTCCCAAACTTCCTTTACCTGGCTGCTCCCACTGCCGGCTCCTCCTCTCCCAGGACAGAGGAGAGAGCAGAGCCAGGAGGAGAATGGAGCCTGGGGGAAGTGCCAATGGAGTTAAGCAGCAGGTGGGGCATTTTGCCGCCCCCCCAAGGATGTGACATCCAGGCCGGTGAGTCCCCTCCAGCTACGCTACTGCTTTGTCCCTAACACGATTAGATATCTGTGCAAAATTGTAGGTACTTGAATCTCTTAGAGTTTAAACTTATTGTATGAAGAGTAAGGTTTCATACAATAATCGCAACCTTAATCAACAGACAAAGTGCCACATTTAGTTGCAAGGCCGCATCTCGTGGTATACAGGCCATATGTCTGCAAGATTAAGCTACCCTGCTATTCAATTGAACAAGCCCGCAAGTTACAGGCAAAAAGCCCAAACCGTAAACCATGCAATCGTATGTAGCATTTCAGAGTGTCAACATGATCAATTAAGCAAGGCCGTAACTACCCATTGAGAAACAGCTAATAGAAAATGAGACCGATATGTAATCAGACCTGCAAACCTGCAAAATACTAAATAATAAAAAGGAATGACAATACTGTTCTAGTCCATGTGGGTGGTCAGATATGTATTAACTCATTGATTCCCAAGATAGATATAACACCGAAATGAAAAATAAAAATTATTGATTTTTGATTGCCGATTTGCGAGCTTGAGACTTTTGTGCAATTCATTCTAATGTCTTTCATTGCTTTCCCCATCATTTACAGTTAGTATTGATTTTTTATTTGCATTTACAGTGCTATGGACACGTCTTTAACCCCTTTGCGGGTCCCATATGGTACCTGTAGGATTTTCTTCTACATTTGCTGTTTACGGGTGTGAAAACATCTGCATGCTTGCGGAATTGTAGCAATTGAATAACGGTCTGCGATTTTAGTGATCATAACTCTTGTGGACTTGAAAAATTAAAGGCTTACAGTGGATATAAAAAGTCTACACAACCCTGTTAAAATGTCAGGTTTCTGTGCTGTAAAAAAATGAGACAAAGATAAATCATTTCAGATCTTTTTCCACCTTTAATGTGACCTATAAACTGTACAACTCAATTGAAAACCAAACTGAAATCTTTTAGGTAGAGGGAAGAAAAAATATAAAAATAAAATAATATGGTTGCATAAGTCTGCACACCCTTAAACTAATACTTTGTTGAAGCACCTTTTGATTTTATTACAGCACTCAGTCTTTTTGGGTATGAGTCTATCAGCATGGCACATTTTGACTTGGCAAGATTTGCCCACTCTTCTTTGCAAAAACACTCCAAATCTGTCAGATTGCGAGGGCATCTCCTGTGCACAGCCCTCTTCAGATCACCCCACAGATTTTCAATCAGATTCAGGTCTGGGCTCTGCCTGGGCCATTCCAAAACTTTAATCTTCTTCTGGTGAAGCCATTCCTTTGTTGATTTGGATGTATGCTTTGGGTCGTTCGTTGTCATGCTGAAGGATGAAGTTCCTCTTCATGTTCAGCTTTATAGCAGGAGCCTGAAGGTTTTGTGCCAATATTGACTAGTATTTGGAACTGTTCATAATTCACTCTATCTTAACTAAGGCCTCAGTTCCAGCTGAAGAAAAACAGCCCCAAAGCATGATGCTGCCACCACCATGCTTCACTGTGGGTATGGTGTTCTTTTGGTGATGTGCAGTGTTGTTTTTGCGCCAAACATAACTTTTGGAATTATGGCCAAAAAGTTCAACCTTGGTGTCATCAGACCATAACACCTTTTCCCACATGCTTTTGGGAGACTTCAGATGTGTTTTTGCAAAATGTAGCCTGGCTTGGATGTTTTTCTTTGTAAGAAAGGGCTTTCGTCTTGCCACTCTACCCCATAGCCCAGACATATGAAGAATACGGGAGATTGTTGTCACATGTACCACACAGCCAGTACTTACCAGATATTCCTGCAGCTCCTTTAATGTTGCTGTAGGCCTCTTGGTAGCCTCCCAGACCAGTTTTCTTCTCGTCTTTTCATCAATTTTAGAGGAAGTTCCAGTTTGTTGGTAATGTCACTGTTGTGCCATATTTTCTCCACTTGATGATGACTGTCTTCACTGTGTTCCATGGTATATCTAATGCCTTGGAAATTATTTTGTACCCTTCTCCTGACTGATACCTTTTAACAATGAGATCCCTCTGATGCTTTAGAAGCTCTCTGTGGACCATGGCTTTTGCTGTGGGATGTGACTAAGAAAATTTCAGGAAAGACCAACTAGTGCAGCTGAACTTTATTTGGGGTTAATCATAGGCACTTTAAATGATGGCAGGTGTATGCTGACTCCTATTTAACACAATTTGGAATGTGATTGCTTAATTCTGAACACAGCTACATCCCCAGTTATAAGAGGGTGTGCAGACTTATGCAACCACATTATTTTTATTTTTTATTTTTCTTCCCTCCACCTAAAAGATTTTCAATTGAGTTGTACACTTTATAGGTCACATTAGAAGTGGAAAAAGTTCTGAAATGATTTATCTTTGTCTCATTTTTTTACAGCACAGAAACCTGACATTTTTAAGGGGTGTGTAGACTTTTTATATCCACTGTAGATGGGGTGTAAGTTACGGTTGTAACAAGCGCAGGGATTTTCAGCCAGTAACACGTAGACCGTTTGAGGCTTGTAAAAATACACCAATTGAATAGCAAATTAGTTTACGGGCTCCTTTACAAGCTCCAGTAACTTACAAATTCTCAATTTAATGAGGCCCAAATTGTCTATGATGGATTTCCTAATGACACAATAAATATAAAATTTTCTCTAAAATGGCTTTTATGTTTCCATTGTCACTGCCAATGATCTTTTGTTCATACTTCACAAGGTTGTGATTTTTTTTTTAACTAAACTATAGTTAGTGGCCCTTTAAGTCAAATGTTTTATATAGTATGAGTTGTTATTTGTCGGCAGTATAAAAACCAGGCAGCTAGACCAACAATGTGTAGGAAATCCCCCTGGTTAGACCGGAGTTCCAGGTTTGCAAATATATTCATCCCCGCACATTTCAGGAATTTTACAAGGAGGGAAATATGAAGACCAAAGGGCTCCTACGTAAAACAAAGTTTAAGTTTCCCTGATAAAGAATCATACAAGTATTTCTCACATCATTGTTTTTTTTTATTCTTCATCCCAACAAAAGGGTCACAGTAAAAAATTAACAGCATGAAACAAGTTATGAAAGTTTGGACTCCCCTTTCACACCATTATAACCAGTGGTCATCATAGTATGGCACTATGGTGTTATCTACTGGTCTGGCTCACCCTCCTAGTAAGGCCCATGACTATGTGAATTAAGGACACATTAAACTAACATAGTGACCCAATGTCCTCCACCTCAACTACCCAAGGCTTACAGACCCTAAATACATCATCATGACACATTGTACCCTATAGTACAACCAAAGTACCAAAACATCAAGCCTGTCCACTCTTTTGTAGAGGGAGTCCCCTCACTTGATAACCATGGGAACTTGGTTAACAAGCATCCCTTTGATGTCTTCTTGTGGTCAACCACAATGTTGTTATTATTATTATCTTTATTTCTAAAGCTCCAACATATTCTGTAGCGCTGAATAAGGGTTAAGTACAAGCAAAACAAAAATGTACACATTGCAAAGCGTGGAGAGCCCTGTCTTTGTGTTTAGAATCTAGTGGTTGTAGAGCTTTCACTGAAGTGCCTTACAAACTTGAAAACTCACAAACATACAATCTCATTTTCGGATGTAATAGATACCCACTTTACTCTACTGTTCTTAACTACACATTTGTCTGGCTCCCAGACAGCCATTAATGTTGTAATTCTGCTCTGGCAGCAGTCACACTACTGTTCTCTGTTTGGCTCAGTTTGGCTTGTACAATGACAGGGAATGGCCGTAGTTACTCTGGATTGTCCAGTACCTTAACTAGTAGTAACCTAATATAATCCAAAACTATTTAAAAGTCTCAGTGCCCAATAAAGCCTAGGAAAGTTGGCCCCACTTTGTAAAAGTATGGTTAGTTCAAATAACCATCTCCAACATTTGTGATACTCAGCTACTTTGTAGGGCCACAGAACTCAACTTTAAAGAAAAAAAGTGGTAGGGAAAGTGGTAAATTAGATGAACATGGGGAAACTATATTGAAGGGAATATTTGATGGTACAACAGAGATCGATATATTACTTTGTGCAGGATAATTGGAATGTAGGAGGACATGGGCTACCTGGAGTTGCATACATTGCACAGCAAATACATTGCCCACCAATGATATATGTGGACACACTCACTCATTCACATCTCTGCTTGTTCATACTTCATTTATATGCAATCCATTGTACCTCACCTTGTTATACCTCACCCATGCCTACTAGACTGTAAGTTTGCGAGTTTTCAATCTTATTAGGTGCTTTAGAGAAAGCACTTTGTATGCTTAATTTTAAACTCAATAACAGAACCTTACATTCTTTTGTAATTTGTTAAAGCAAGGCTACAGATTATGTTGGTGTTTAACCTATTAAGGTTGTAAATAATAATAATAATAATAATAATAATAATAATAATAATAATAATAATAATAATAATAATACTTGAAAGAGGCGATCAATCCAGCTTTGATTAGGAAGCAAAGATCCAAGGGCCTCATTCAATTCCAGGTTCATAACTAGCAAAATTACCAATTTTGAACTGTTTTTTTTCAGTAATGTTACACATGTATTCAAATCCTCAAACCTGTAATATTACCTAGTTTACCCACAAATCCTAAACCCAAGCCTTGTCAGTAAAGTAACAAGTCTTAGGATTACAAGAAATTATGTGCTATGTAATATTACATTTCTCAAACCCCACTGCCAACAATGAGAATCCACAGGGATTCCCTCCATCCTTTCTGTAAAGGGAATCGCTGCCTTCCTGCTCACACCCAATCACCCATATACATTCGATTGCTCAAATTCATGGACCTAACCAATTTGAGCAATCTGATTGGGTCAATTACATTTTTTAGACAAAATGAGCAGGGTGACATCTGAAAAAAACATTCTGATTGCCGGAAATATGAAGGACATCTATTACAGACAATCAGGATTCTTAACTATAGTATTTCAGGCGCTCCTCTTAGGAAAAGCTCAGTTAGTTACAGTACATTTTTTTAGAAAGTTTTTTTTATTTTTATGGAAGCCCATTTTCCGGCCTGAAAGAGGAATGAAGGGAACAACATTTTCTTCAATCAAGATGGATCAAGATGAATAGCCCGACTATTCCAGGGCAGAAGTTTGAGGACAAGAGCATAACTGATCATTGCTGGATGATCATTTGGATGAGTATTAATTAATGTGTTTTATTTTTATTTTGCAATGCTTCTATTATTTTATAAATAATTATTTTTATTATTAGATGTCATTATTTATTTTTTGTAATGTAGGTTTTTTATTTTTTGTAGTGCATAATTTTTTATTTTATGTAATTTAGGGTTTTTATTTTATGTGTATTTTTATTTAGTTTTTATTAGAGTTATGTATTTTTTACGTGGAAAGGCAGGGGTTCATTTTAGGACCCCCATGGTTATGTATATGGGCGATAACTAAATCATTTTAGTAGTGTACTTATTTGCATTTTTATATACCATTCAATTTAATTAATTTACCTTTATATTAAAATAATCAGAATTTTACATTCAGCTTTTAATTTTCTTTTTTTTTTTTTACTTTATTTTTATTAAAACAAACCGCAAAATTTGTAACATTACATCATAGTTCCATTAGTAAAATCAAAATGTACATATTAAGTGAAAGCATTTAAAGTAAACATGGGATTTATTAACAATAAGATTAACACATGTTATGATGTACTTTGTATTAATTACTTTGTTTTACAAAGATTATGAGGTCCCATCTTTTGACTAGAGATGACTAGAGAAAGCCTGTACAGCAGAAGGAAGCCAGCTGGCTTTGACTTTAAATCTTGGACTCACAGCCTTATTAAATTGTGATTCGGTAAATTTAAAAGGGCTCTATTTAAGCACACAGCATATTTTATTTACAGAAGTTTTTAGTTAGTGAAGACCTTGCTTTTAGATAGAAGTTCACTAAGTAAAAACTTCTGTAAAAAAATATGCTGTGTGCTTAAATAGAGCCCTTTTAAATGTACTAAATCACAATTTAATAAGGCTGTTAATGTTTTAACATTCCTCAGTATGATATATACAAAGCTAAGTAATCAGACTGATCTTAAATCAATACTTTGGATAAACATTATATACATTATATCTTGTGGATACTGATATTGTCTGATATGCTAGCTATTTAAACAATTTTACAATATATATTTGTGTTTAGGTATAACAAGTGGTATACACATCCCACTTAGGGAATTAGTATTGTATAGTATAGTATAGGTTTATTTCACATGAAGATAGGGGAAAAAGGGACAATCCCCATTCTGCCACATCCTAATAGGGTTTTCCTTTTATAGTAGGATGAGTTTTTTTTAGAAAGGGTTAGATTAGTCTTTACCTTTATGCACATTTAGGGAGTAAGTGGCAGACCCCTCCTATGACACTCTTATTAGGTTGTATATAGGTATATAATATCACACTTAAGCACTTTATTTCCTAAGTGGTTTGGAGATTACCACTAGCAATACTTTGCACATAGACTTTATACATTGATGTAATTTATATGTGAGGGTGTTATTGGCTGCAAGGGCAACCGTTTGTATTTTAATCATCGTTTTTTAATAGTGTTATAATTGCTAATAAATTCTAAATATTTGATTCTACACTATTATATTGTTTATTTATATTTAATAAGGGAAATGTAATAGGGCATACTGGATTAAATGGGAGACTTTTTTCTTCTTTTTTTTTGTTTACATTGATATTTTTCTTCCATACCAGGTTCTAAGAGAGACACAATATATTATTTGGTCTAGAGATTATAGGATTGTCAGATGCTCTTCTTTGCCCAAGGAATGTCAGCATATACATTCTCTTTTTGTATGTAGGGTTTTTATTTTCTGTGTATTTTTATTTCGTTTTTATTAGAGTTGTGTATTTTTTATGTAGAAAGGCACATCAGGGGTTAATTTTAGGACCCCCATGGTTATGTATATGGGTGATAACTAAATCATTTTAATAGTGTACTTATTTGCATTTTTATATACTGTACCATTCAATTTAATTAATTAATTAAATTATATTTATTATAATTAATTCATTAAATTATAATTAATTAATTATATTAAAATAATCAGAATTTTACATTCAGCTTTAAATGTTCTTTTTTTTTTTTTTGTACTTTCTTTTTATTAAGACAAACCGCAAAAGTTGTAATATTACATCATAGTTCCATTAGTAAAATCAAAAAGTACATATTAAGTGAAATCATTTAAAGTAAACATGGGATATATTAACAACATGATTAACACATGTAATGATGTACTTTGTATTAATTACTTTGTTTTATAAAGATTATGAGGTCCATCTTTTGTCTTTTTTAATTATTTTTCTAATATTTTCTTCTCAGTTTTATATTAAATATATAAGAAAATAGTATATAGTAGCTGCTGATCTAACAAAAAACAAGTTATATTTTCTCACTTTAATGATAGGTAGTAAACATAATTAAGCATAATTAAATAAAATAAAACAATTACAAAACAATTATAAACATATGGTCCTAAACTTATAGGGCCTCATTCTATTATCGGCCGTAAAACGGCCGCAAAGCTGCGATTCCTTGCGGCCGTCTTACGGCCCCGTGTAGAGCTACCTTTACCTTGCAATTCAAATGGACGGCGCCGCAAGGATATCCCCCTTACGGCCGGGCGCATATCATGCAACCGGCCGCAAGGTCAGAAAACTTTAAATGCAAATATAAATTCAAGATGGCACTGTAAAGTTCTGTAAATGATAGGCATCATAATGGGGGACATGAGGATTAATAACAACACCCTCTCAAGCTTGCACATCAGCCCAAATCCGATATTTCATTAACGGTTTATTTTCCGTCCCGCAGCCTTGGCGGGTCTGAGGTGCTCCAAGCCCTCGGGACTTTGTCCACGGATATTTGACATGAATTAAAATAAAAATTATTTTCGGATTTGAGTGTAGGGGAATGTTGTGCTATGAATGCTAACACCCTCAATCACTTTATCGTCTCATCAGAGTGCAGGATGGCTTTATTATGTGCTTAATTGTGTGCTTGCGGGACATTTTTGGTGCAAGTAAGCTGCGGCTCGGTTTTAGCCTTGCCGAGAGGGTTCCAGTAGCAATTGAATAGCAACCGGGGTTTTCTTGCGGCCGAAACTCTTGCGGCCGTTTAAGATCAAAGGCTTTTCTGCGGCGCTTGCGGCCGCAAGGGATAGCAAGGCGCCGGCCTCAAGCCTGCCGGAGCCCCCGGCCGGAAGGGAATAGAATAGGCAAATAGCCTGCGGCCGGTCCTTGCGGCCCCGCATCTCCTACAGCCGATAATATAATGAGGCCCAGAGTGTTTATTTTTACTTAACTGTCCCAGGTTCAGTTTGCCTTCTTTGTGTGTTTTGCCCAGTGGTCCCAGGTTCCACTTCCAAGCCCCTAAGTATCTGCCACAAGTAGTAAAGAAAACCGCTAGATAGATAATCAAAGGACGTAGACCTGTGTATTCAAACCAGGAACCCCAAATATCCAGAAATGTTTGCATTGTATCTGCTAGAGTATTGTATCTTTCATTAACTGCTATACAATGAATTTTGTCTTTGATACTAATGAAATCTAGCTTATCGGATTTCGAAACGTGTCTTTTGGGAATGCCTGTTATTACCGGTTCTAAATAAACTTATTAACTACTTTGCTACTACCCTTGCTACAAAAAGCCACATTGCCAGGAACTGGAAATCCGATAAGCTTTTAATTTTCTTAGTATATAAAAAAATATTACCAATATTAGTGGGAACTGGGTCTTCATTATTCTTGTTTCCTGCAGAAGATATTGTGGTGGTAACTGTAAATAGAAGACATATGGTATTAATTATAAGTTATTCATAGAACCAGATAAAAATTATAACATTTTCTAAAAATTAAGTTCAGATCATTAACTAATAAAAGTAAAGTTACTAAGAACATAATCATTATGTCTATTTAAAGGATAAAATTGGCATGTAGTAATCAAATAGGGTAAAAACTGGATGAAGCCTATTTATTAATTGAGATAAAAATGTACCCTAATTTGTATATATAGGTTCCATGAATAATGTAGGATTGAAGTCTATGTCCCTTTTTTACTCAGCTTTTACCCCTTTAATAAATATTCTTCTAAGCTTGAGCTTTGTCGTTCTGGAAAGATATAGAGCATAATATTCCAAATTCTGACATGGAAATGTGTCATACAAAACAGTGACTTTGGTGGGTGTATTGCAGTAACTCTAGGGCCTCATTCTATTGCTACGTTGTGGAGATCCGGTATCGCAAATGCTGATCGCTAGCTACTTTGCTATTCAATTGCCTTACGTTTGCGTGCTCCGATCAGGTAAAGCCTATGATCTTTCGCGGCCGCGAGAGTTGCAGGCGCAAAATATCCCTAATCGTTATTCAGTTGCTCCGATTACCCTTCCGTCAAGCCCGTAAATGGCTAAACGCGAACCACAGCTTACTTGTACCAAGGAGATGTTGCAAAGGGCTTACTTACAAATCGTAGCACTTATTAAGCAAATAAAAAAGCAAGCCCGCACTGTAAATGATAGGGAACACAATGGTTGACATTAGAATTAAAAGCACAACATTATCAAACTCGCACATCGCCAAAATCAAATATTTTATTTCATGTTTATTTTCCGGCAGAAGTCCTACGGACTTCAACCTCCAAGCCCGTAGAATTTTGGAATCCATCCTCAATTTTATTCTAAGTCCTATGGGCTTAAATATTAAGTTACAGGCTTGGAAGTCATTTAAGCCCGTAGGACTTTGGACGGAAATTAAACATGAAATAAAGTATTTGATTTTGGCGATGTGCCAGCTTAAGAATGTTGTGCCTTCAATCCTAATGTCACCCCAATGTCACCCATTTAGCTCATACTTCACAAGCTTGGGGCATTTTTTGTATCAAACTATAGTGGCTCTTTAAGTCAAATGTTTTATATAGTATGAGTACTCCTCCATGTATGAGTTAAAATGCAAGGAAATCCCCCTGATTAGACCAGAGTTCCAGATATGCAAATATAAATCATCCCTGCCCATTTCAGGAATTGTACAAGGAGGGAAATATGAAGACCAAAGGGCTCCTACATAAAACAAAGTTTAGGTTTCCCGGATAAAGAATCATACAAGTATTTTTCACATGATTTTCTTTTTTATTCTCTATCCCAACAAAAGGGTCACAGTAAAAAATGAACAGCATGAATCAAGCTATGAAAGTTTGGACTCCTCTCTCACACTTTTATAAGCAATGATCAGCATGGCATCTACTGGTCTGGCCCACCCTTCTAGTAAGGCCCATGACTAAGTGCTTTTAGGACACATTAAACTAACATTGTGACCCAATGTCCTTCACCTCAACTAACCTAGGTTTACCCGGACCCTAAATACATCATCATGACACATTGTACCCTATAGTACAACCAAAGTACCAAAACATCAAGCCTGTCTATTCTTTTGTAGAGGGAATCCCCTCACTTGATAACCATGAGATCTAAGTTAACAAACATCCCTTTGATGTCTTCTTGTGGTTAACCAAAATGTTGTTATTATTATTATCTTTATTTCTAATGCTCCAATATATTCTGGAGCGCTGAACAAGGGTTAAATACAAGGCACACAAAAATTGACATGTTGAAAGGGTGGAGAGCCCTGTCTGAGTTTAGAATTTAGTGGTTGTAGAGCTTTTGCTGAAGTACCTTACAAACTGGAAAACTTACAAACTTACAATCTAATTTTCTGATGTAATAGATACCCATTACACTCTATTGTTATTAACCACATTTGTGACAGTCTATGTCACTGATGCTCAGCCAATTTGTAGGGCCACAGAACTTAACTTTAAAAAAAATGGTACTATTCATTATGTGAGAGAAAGTAATAAATTAGATGAACAAGAGGAAACTATATCAAAAGGAATGTTTGATGGGACAAGTGAGACCGATATATTACTTTATATTACTTTGTGCAGGATAATAGGAATGTAGGAGGACATGGGCTGCATGGAGTTGCATACATTGCCCACCAATGATATATGTAGACACACTCACTCATTCACATCTCTGCTTGTTCATACTTCATAAATATGCAATCCACCTTTTTATGCATCACCCATACCCACTAGACTGTAAGTTTGCCAGTTTTCAATCTTATTAAGTGCTTTAGAGAAAGCACTTTGTATGTTTGCTTTTCAAATTAATAACAGGACCTTCCATTATTTTGTAATTTGTTAAAATAAGGCTACAGATTATGTTGGTGTTTTACCTATTTCAAATTCCTGCCCTAAACTGCTAGGCACGAGTGCATGGTTCGCGGAGTCTTCGTTTGGCCCGTAACTTGGCAGCACGCAGCACGCCCGCAGACATACGACCTGTATCCCTTGAGATGCAGGCTTGCCGATGAATAGGGTTCACAATGTTTAGCTCTTTGTATAGGGAGTCAATATTAAAAATAATCATGATAAACACAATCATAAACTTGAATTTATTAGCATTATAATTCCCAGATTAATAATATTTGCTTATTGTTGAAAAGTTAGGGTGATATGAGGACAGATATTAAACCCAGCAGGCACTGCACAATATGCATAATTTATTAATACACTGGTCAAAAACAGCAATTACTTAATTCTTTAATTTCCATCAATATATGCATAGAAACAGAATGGACATTACTCTTTAGTGTTTAATTTTATTTGCTTACATCATAATGATTTTAGACAATTTTAATAATGTGAATATGTGTGTATGCTTAATGATTTAATGAGGTGCCTGCATCTAATGAATATGCGTGTAAAATAATTTGTAAGAAAACAAATTGGTGCCTTGGAAAAAAATCAGTGAATGAAGAAAATAAAGAAAAATAGATCCTTCAGCATATTAACAGATGCATTGGGAATTGTATAAACCTAGCAGTGTAGCAGAGAATATTAACAAGGGGTCAGAGTAAGTAATGATTTGGGGCATTATACAGTAACTGTTTTAGATTTGCAAGTAATTAATTGCCAGCACAAGAAGGGTATCCTTTTAGCAATGTACCAATTAGCAATTTAGCAACGTAGCAACTACTATTATTATTATTATTATTATTGTTTTATATGTATTAACCTATTGCACACTAACTATAGCTCATTAGTTTGCAGATATTGGAATGTGACACAAACGTGATGTATGTGGATGTCATATAAAACCCCAACCATTGAAAACACACTGCCACAGTGAGAACGATATAACAAAGCTTTATTTCATACACAGAGCACAATCAAAAATGGACAAGACTGTGCATTAATATCATTGCTGTGGTGTGGGCAGATCCCGGGAGAGCAAGAGGCTTATGGGAAAAAAGGGGATACCTAAAGGGGTTAATGTCATAGTCTAGAATAAGCATGATGCAAAGAACATAACAGGGTCACATGTTGTCACTACACAACTGCAACCGGAATCTGATGAAAAAAAGGATCATCAGAAATCACGCCATTTAATTGAAGAAACCATTAATGTGCATAGCACTTACAACTTGTCCAGATCTGCTCGATGAAACAGATGATTAAACTTCTGGATTGTGTAATCCAATCCAGTTTCACACTTACAGTGTGTTCCCAAAACAAAAATCTGAAAAATGTTGAAGAAAAGGTGAAGGAGGATAAAAGAAAAACAACATGCATGTACAGTACAATGCTAAATACTGTAACTGTAACAATATACCAACCCACATGATTTCCATCTGTAGGCATTACTAATCATTAGATAGTTCTCAGGAGAACTCACTGGCCATGACCATTAATAATGATGTGTCATCTCACAATAAATGCTTAGCTGTGACCAGCGTCAGTGGTCAAGGTGTACTATCACCTTCGTAATATGATATTGTTCATCAACATTGATATCAGCTGTTAGCATATGTTAAAGGATAACCATGATATCAGCAAGAGGGGAAAAATACCCATGAATATGGAGAGGACACAAAGGTCAACAGCCAGATTAAATGTTACTTACATCAGACCCAAGTATCTGTTCCTAGACTGATATTGAGATCAGGATCACATGCTTCACTAGTGCATATATTAATGCTGGCTGTCATTAACATGCCATAGAGACTTTGCAAGTCCTCCGCCATAGCGTCTTAGATACCTGGCTAAATGATACAAAATTGTGGGAGCTACATGTTAAGGGGGCTGTCATTGAAGGAATGTCTACCTGATAGGCACTGTGAAAACCTTAAACCTCCTACATTTCCTTCACAATGCTTGCAGATGCAGAAGATGCCTTCTTGGACCTGAAATCTGAAAAGTACCTAAAACAAACAAACAAAAAAAACATACAACCTACAAAATAAGGCCTTCAAAATAGATAGGGACTGCAGCATCTCTTCTCAACAGCATTCCTCAGTGACTATCAATTGGTGAAATGTTAAACAGAACCCAATGTGGCCACAGAGAAGAGGATCATGGACCAGGTGATGGAAGTTAGCCATCTGCACCATCACATAGGCCAAGATCCAAGACTCTGCAGCCAGGCAAGATTAGGTTAAAATTTGGACCAATAGATTGTCACGGATGAGTGCTGCTGAGAAGGCACAAACATCTGTGCAGCCCCTAGGTCCTCCTGGATGGGGACCAGAGTACGTCACATGGCATCTGCAGTAGCCTCCTGGAATGTGCTCTGGTAGGCACCTATCCTAAGCAGCCTGGTCGGGTATGATTCTGTCATTAGGTGGTTCCTCCTCTCCTCTCTATTGCGCTCAACCAGGCTGCGCATGACCTCCGGATGATTGGCGGAGATGCTGGCCTGGTTCCCCCAGGGACTCTCCATCTGCTGCCATATAAGGGCCAGTATCTCCACCTGCAAAGCCTGGCTTGATGTTGGGGATGGAGGCCCCTGGAGTGTGGCCTGTTGAGGAGGTGGCGTGGTGGGGGCCCAGTGGGTAGGGTCTGGGGCCCAGCTGGAGCCATATTCAATAAGGGTGGTGGTTGGTGGTGGTGGCAGCCAGTCAGACACACTGCTGAGGTGAGGAGGAGGTAGTGTCAGGTCCAGATGGTCCCTCCAGTGGGAGGGACCTGGCAAGATGCTGAGTCTCTGGAGGAGGGGGATAGTGGGGTCAAATCCCAACGGTGTGGCTGGTGGTCCTGCTGGTGACCCCACTAGCCAGATGACATCCTTCTCCTCCAAACCAGGGCTCTTGGGTCCTCTTCTTTTCTCCTCCCCTTGTCCGGTTCCAGCTGAATGGGGGCTTTCTCCTCCACTTCCTGCTCCAATGGAGCCAACACTCCCACCTCTGGCTCACCACTGGACCCAGACCTCCTTGATGCTGAAAGATAGAAAAGAAAGGTCTATGTTATTAGTATGGTGAATAATACATTGTTTTGTGTTCATTCCTAACTATCTGACATCTAGGCTTGAACCTGGAGGAATCTTCTTATTGCAACTCAAATTAGCGATCATTTGCTAGATATGATCTATTCTTTGGTTCTTGGTCTAATTATTCTTGGCTCATAACGCTATCTTTATTCTGGCTGCGGTCTGTAACTTCATAGGCTGCAGTGGGCACACCAATACATGGACTCTCTATTGGTTGATTACTGTTGTTGTGCCCAGGAATGACGGTGGATTTAATGATGCATCCATCTATCCCTTGTGAATTCCAGTGTTCTTGTTGGTCATCATGTGTGGTCTGTGTGATGTACATGTGGTGGCATGTTGGTGTATGTCATATTCACCTGACATGGAGGCTGGGTTCTGCTGGGCCACTAGGCCTGAAGCTCCAGCGGCGGGCACCTGGCTGAGAAGGTCCTTGGCCACCCACTCATTATAGCTCACAGTCACTTGCTTGTCCTCCTTGGCCATCATCCTCCTCACCTGGGGCCCAGATGTAATCAAAACAGTGCTTGATGGACCTCACATCCCCTTGCGCTATGCCCACTGCGGTTATCTCAGCCGCTACCTCCTTCCATGCCTGGGCCCTAGGCCCTGGCCTGACTTCCCTTCCCTCGCGCAAGGATCACAGGGTGGCCACGGATGGCACCAAGGAGGACCACATTCTCCCGGTGCGTGTAGTTCAGGGCCCTGTGCTTGCTCCTTAGCCTCTTGCCCTCCTGACTATGGCTGGGGATCCTTGCCTCCCTGACGTGTCGCTAAGGCCTGTCCCTCCACCGAACTACCACCCCACTGGGATCAGCCTCCCACCCCCACAGCCCATAGTCTACATGTGCCTGTTGCTAGGGCCGCCTTGCCACCACCCACCTTCTCCTCTCCATGCTCCACCTCTTCCACCACCTCCTCCTCTCCTCCACCACTCCAAATCTCCTTCTCTTCTTCTCCACCACTCCTCACCTCCTCCTCTCCTCCACCATTCCCCAGGGCCACCTCTTTCTCCTCTCTCTCATCTCCTCCTCGCCTCTCCCCATCTCCTCCTCCCCGACTCTTCACTCCTCTCCCCTCCTCTCTCCTCCCTCCATTTAAATGCCAAAAGGAATATAAGGATAATTCAAAACAAGTTTTTCTGTATATGTATGAGGAAAATAAAAAAAGTGTATATTATGTGTATTTAATAACTGTTGGGGGATCCGGTGTGGTGGATGGGATGGGAGGATTGTGTATGGAGTGACCTAGCTCTATGTGTATCTATGTGTGTTCTTTAATTTATGTGTATTGCTATTATGTGTAATCTGTAAAGATGTGTAATCAAGGATTAAGTGTAAAATCGTAAATAGAACAATAGAAATAAACAAAACCGCAATATACTGCTCTCACTAATCGCCTACTTTCTCACTGAAAAACCTCCAACTCCAGAACCTGCATGCTACTTCAGAAGAAAATACAACACAGTTAATGCATGGGCAGGTGGAAAGCAACTTTATAATCTCTCTTTCTATTGGCTGGGAGGCCTGTGTCGCACTACGTTATACCGTGATTAGATCGTAACAGCCCATTAACAGTTTGCGGATGCGGGAGGGGTTTACAGTTTTGAGACTTCGGCCCATAACTTGCGCCCTTGCTCAATTGAATAGTTCCGGAATCGGAGACAAACGGGAGCCTGCAGCACGCCTGCAGACGCATTTGAATTGGGCTCCACATATGCTAATACTGAGCCCTATTCAATTCCCCTATATGGCAAATTCCACTGGCCCCTGTAAATGTTACTTATATTTAATTGGCTACATTTTGCAATTCGCAATCCATTTGCGAGTTACAGGCTAAAAAGCACTGCGGTTGTCAAAAACTTAACTCGTCCTATCTCCTCCTTTGATGTTTCAAGCATGTAAATGTTACCAGTGCTAAAGAAGCTAAATCCATATTTAATTACAACAATTCAAGAAGCCTGCGATTACCTTCAAACCCGTAAATGGCAAATGTATCAAAATATTCTATGAGTACTAGATAGGACTCGCAAGTGGGTTAAACAGCTGTTGGTAACAACCCAAAAGCAAATAAACACACACTACTGTACTTAAAAATACTGGGAAACCAATGAAAGGCATTAGAATTAATTGCACAACAGTCTCAAGCTCGCAAATGTGCATTAAACTTTTTTTTTTACGTTGTATTTCCGTTTTACATTGTTCCCTGGAATCAAGTTAATACATATCATGGAACCCGCATGGACAAGAACAGTTGATTTATTGATTTTTATTGATTTCTACATATCTGGATTGCGAGTCGGTTTGCAGATCAGACTTCTAAACACTAATTGATTGTAGTTTAAACTCCATCTGTTACTGATGCCATGATGACAGTCTCAATTACTATTGGCTATGTCTAAATTGTAACTTAAGGGCTTGCCTAATTGATCATGATCATGCCCTGAAATGCTACGTACGAGTTCATGGTTTGTGTGTTGGGTCTGTGAGCCTGTACTTGCGGGCTTGAGTCAATTAAATACATCTGTAACTAACAAATTTCTAATCCACAGACATACGGGCAGTGTTAAAATAATTACGGGCATGGAATTAAATACTTTCTAAATCTCCCTAAATATTATATTCCTCCTCTCAGCATGATTGCAAGAGGACTACCCCTGATGACTACGGAAAGTCAGAAGCACAGAATACAGCAAAATTTTCACCATCAGGTAGACATACGGGCAGTGTGAAGGTAATGACGGGCATGGAATTAAATAGGGGCCACTGTCTAAATCTCCCTAAATATTATATTCCCCCTCTCAGCATGATTGCAAGAGGACTACCCCTGATGACTACGGAAAGTCAGAACCACAGAATACAGCAAAATTTCCCCCATCAGGTATTTTACACGTTGCTTGAGCTCCACAAAGCTTGTGAATTCCAAAAAACACTAAGGCCTCCATTCAATTCCATGCCCATAATTACCTTCATATAGGCCACATGTCTGCGGGTTAGAAATTTGTTACAATTCTGGCTGTATTCAATTAAGTTAAGCCCGCAATCACAGGGTTAAAGTCTAAAACTGTACACCATCAACCCATACGTAGCAATTCAGGGCATGATCATGATCAATTAAGCAAGCCCGTAACTTACCATTTAAAAAGAGCCAATAGTAATTGAGACTGTCATCATGTCGTCATTAAAACATGGAGTTTAAACTACAATCAATTAGTGTTTAGAAGTCGATATGTGATCGTACTTGCAATCCAGCAATATAGAAATCAATAAAAATGAATGAAGAAACTGTGCTAGTACATATGGGAGGCCTGATATGTATTAACTCCTTGATTAAAAAAAAAACATTGCAGATTTGGGAGTTTGAGACTGTTGTGCAATTCATTCTAATGCCTTTCATTACTTTCCCAGTATTTTAAAATGCAATAGTGTGTTTATATTTGCTTTTACAGTGTTAAGAACAGGTGTATAACCCACTTGCGAGTCCTATCTAGTACTCGTAGAAATGTTTGATACATTTGCCATTTACGGGTTTGAAGGAAATTGTGAGCTTGTTGAATTGTTTTAATTGATTATGGATTAGCACTGGTAACATTTGCGGGCTTGAAACATTAATTAACTTTTTTAGAACAGCAGTGATTTTGAGCCTGTAACTAGCAAATAGATTACAAGTAGCTAAATGTAGCCAATTGAATATCAATAACTTTTACAGGCTACATTATGGGCTTCAGTAATTACAATTTGGACTATTGAATGGGGGCCTAAGTTACTTGGCTCTCACAACTCCTAAAATCCCTGGAGTGTTCCAGAGCATCAGCATAAAAATACCTTTGTGACTGCTTTCCCCCTACACACTCACTGCTGATTGCCCACTTCAAAGCTCAAATACCAAACTACCCCCCTACTTCGATCAACCCATCTACCTAACCATGGGGGGCCTTTGGGACCCCCATGGAAACTAACCTGTTAACCCTGTGCAACGGGGGTCCTTAAAGGTCCTGATTGGACCCCTATGGCATTTAAATAATTAACCCCATGCTTAAAAGGACCCCGCTGGTACTCTATATACCCCCATGGCACCTAATCAATTGCCCCATGTTTTATTATATTAAGCCCTACATACCATAGGGGTCTATAGCCCATGGTATATAAATGTAACCCCCTACATACAATGGGGGTCTATATAGACCCCTGTGGTATACTAAGTTAACCCCTTACATAACATGGGGATCTATACAGACCCCCATGGTATACTAAATTAACAAATTAAGTTTCATGGGGCACTCTAAGTAAACCACTACACTACAGTAATAAAAGTAACCCCCTAGTAAACAAATAAATAAAAATAAATCTAAAAAACTATTAAAAATAAAACAATTCCATAAATTACTAAAAATAAAAAAACTAAATTTACCAAAAATAATACAAAAATGTAATTAAAATAAAAAATGAATTACAGTTTAAAATAAAAAAAGCATTACAATTTAAATAATAAATCATTCTAAATCATACTAAAATAAAATAATTTCAACTTGTAAAAAAATTATAATTAATAAGACTCACCTAGGCCTCATGATCATCCAGCAATGATCATTGATGCCCTGGTCCTCAATTTTCTGCCCTGGACTAGGCGGACTATCTAACTTGATTAAAGAAGTTCTACTTGATTGAAGATTGAAGCCCATGGTCCTCATCTTCTGGGCCAAGAAAGGACCCTCCATACAAAAACCTGTAGCTCTAAAAAAAAAAAAAAATCTAACTAAAGACTAACTCTGAATGACTGAAATATGATTGACATCAGGAAGTTAGCAGGGGAGGGGATCCTTGGGGATGGCTCCCTACGCATGTATGAATGGAGAGAATCTACAGGGACTCTCATTAGTTTAGATTTGTTTGGACACCCATGGAAAATAAACTATTAAACATATGCAATGGGGCTTCTTAAAGGTCCTGATTGGACCGCATTTTAATAATTAACCCAATGCTGCGCGGGTCCTTAAAGGACCTGCACCATCTAATGAATTATACCCTATATAAAACTAAATTCATGCCACAGAAAGTGCTGCATTTGAAAAGTTGAATTTTTTTTACAGCGCAGGGATTTTGTATGCAGGTCCCTTTTCTGGAGATGAGGACCATGGTATGTAGGGTGTTAAATTAGTATACCATGGGGGTCAGTATATGTACTTATAGTACCCAGATCAGGGCGTAACTATTTAGGTGCTGTGAGGGTCCTTGATAGACCCCTGCAGAATTGGGGTTACATTTAAGTGCCAGGCGGTCCGATCAACTTATAGGTGCAACAGGGCTCCTCTATGGACCTCTATTGTTATGTAGATGGGGTTGATCAGGTAGGGGGATGGAGTTTGAGTGAGGAAGGAGATTCTCTGGGATTCCCTTAACTGCATGTATGAATGGAATGAATTCCCAGAGATTCTGATTAGTCGAGATTTGTTTGGTCTCAGTAATTTACTGAGAACAGCCCTGAGTATTGTAATTTACTGCAAGGCTTGGGTTTATGAGATCTGGCTGTGCTCAGTAATATTACTGGTGTGTGGCTTTGAATTGGTGTGTATTGTATAGGAAAAAAGCCCCCACAGCAGATTTTATGGAGCAACGCTAATTGGGCCTTAATAAATTCCAAGCCTGCCGTTGCCTTCATACAGGCTGTAAGTATGCGGGTTAGAAATTTGCAACAGTTACCGAGCAATTTAATTAAACAAGCCTGCAATTACATGTCCGAAAGCCAAATCAGTAAACCATGTAACCGTACGTAGTATTTCAGGGCATGATCATGATCAGTTAAGCAATATTGTGAATTACGATTTAGAAACAGCCAATAGTAAATGAGACCGTCATCATGACATCAGTAAAACATGGTGTTTAAACGTCAATCAATTCATGTTTAGACGTCCGATATGTGATCGTGCTCGCAATCCAGCAATGTAAAAATCAATAAAAATGAATGGCCAAACTCTTATAGTCCATGTGGGTGGCCTGATACGTATTAACTCCTTGATTCCCAAGATTAATATAACATAGAAATTAAACGTAAAAATATTTTTTATTGCAGATTTGTGAGCTTGAGACTGTTGTGCAATTAATTCTAATGTCTTTCATCTCTTTCCCATACTTTAAAGTCCAGTATTGTGTTTTTATTTGCTTTTGTAGTGTTACAAATAGGTGTTTAACCCCCTTGCGAGTCCTCTCTAATACTTGTAGAATTTTTTGCTACATTTGCCATTGTCATTTGTAATGATCTCTTATTTCATAGAGCCTTTGCTCAAATGGAAAAATGTGAAAGACATCATTGGAGTGACCCTGGAGTGGACAATGGTTTCGAGATTAACACCTTGATAATCTTGCTACATTTTTATGTGTGAAAAGTACACTTAAAAAATACTGTTGCAATTACATGCAGCACTTGAAAAAACTTTTACAGCCTTATTAAATTGCGATTCTGTAAATTTAAAAGGGCTCTATATAAGCACACAGCATATTTTATTTACAGAAGTTTTTATTTAGTGAAGACCTTGCTTTTGGATAGAAGTTCACTAACTAAAAACTTCTGTAAAAATAATATGCTGTGTGCTTAATTAGAGACCTTTTAAATTCACTGAATCGCAATTTAATAAGGCTGATATTGTGTAACTCTTTGCAAGTGTTTTCTCCCTATAGCTTTCTCCAGGGGTGTAGGCGCCAGAATGATTCTGGGGGGAGGCAGCTCATTATTTACATAGGCTGTAAAGAGCTTATATATGAATACATACAAACATAGACAAATCTGGGATTTGTCTCCCCCCCAGTTCCTACACCCATGCTCCCTGCTGTACATGCAGTTTTGCATTTCTAATACACAAACCTTGCTAAAATGTTATATATGTATTTTATGATAGTGATAGGGCCCTTGGGGTCTATTGGGAGGCTTAGGGGGTATTTGGGGTAAATATGGTGGGTGGGGTTGATAGTACACCTTAGCCCACATTTATACAAACACACACGCATACAGTATATATATTGGGTTGGGAGGAAGTTTGGGCTAGTGTTGAGTGTGTTCACATTAGTTAATGGGTGTTCTTTGAAGCCTATAGCGGCATCAGCACACCCACAAAGGTTGCAGGCTTGAAATTCAGCTGCGTTACAGAGGTATTATATTGAACCATACCACGAGTTACAGGCCGTAGACACAAGCCCGTAAACCATTCTTGCACCGGTTGGATGTGTTACGGGTTTGGATGGAGCCAATGGTAAATGAGATCATCATCATTACATCACTGAAAAATTGAGGTTAGATTTCAAAGCCTTACGGGTTTTAATTATGAGTTTCCAGAAAAAATAATACTTTACTGGCTTCGCGATGAGCGCCTTCTGCACTCATCACGGGCCCCTCTACCTCTCCCACCCTCTTTTTGATGGGAGGCGCTCAATATGAGCCTCTCCCCCTTCTACTTAACTGGCCCCCTTTCCCTCCCCTGTGTCTCTCTTCCCCCCTCCTTTCCCTCCCGTGTCTCTCCCCCTTTCTTCTCCCTCCCGTGTCTCTCACCTCCTCCTCTCCCTCCCATAATGCTGTGCGCACATGCTTGTGCACCCAACCTTCCCTACGCGCCACCCAGTCCTGCGCCACCCAGCGGAACATAGCAGTTATGGGCTTGAGAGAACAAAGGATTTGCGGGCGCGCAGTTTAAATTTCCACAACCCATAGCCTTTTTTCGCCCTTATCCCGCAAGTCGTTTGCCTGTTGCTTTACAGGGCCAATTTAATAGCCGCAAGTCTCGCAGGCTACATTACGGGCTATGGTTTACACGTTCAGGTAATTTAAAGTGAATGATAGACTCTTAGCAATTAATATCACTGTCTTAATGCATCTAGGACTGTAATGCCCAGTTTATTTTATTTCTTTCTACTTATACTCAGTAGTTCCTCTAATTAATGAAAATATAGGTTCTGTTTTACACACATTTATGCATCTGGTATTCATTAACTTTTATTACTTACTAGGGACTTGCCTGTCAAAAATGACAGCATGATAGAGTTTAATAAATTGTGTGTCTTCCCCCCTCTCCCTCCCTTGTGTCTCTTCCCCCTCTCCTTCCCTTGTGTCTCTTCCCCCCTCTCCTTCCATTGTGTCTCTTTGCCCTCCCATGTGTCTCCCCCTTTGTGTCTCTTCCCCCCTCCCTCCCCTGTGTCTCTCGCCCCTCATTCCTCCTCTGTATTTCTTTTCACCCCTCTCCCTCCCCTGTGTCTCTTCCCCCCTCCTTCAAGTCTCTTCCCCCCTCTACCTCTCCCATGTCTCCCCCCTCCCCTGTGTTTCTCCTCCCCTCCCGTCTCTTTCCCCCATCTCCCTCCCCTGTCTTTCCCCCTTCTCCCTTCCCTGCGTCTCCTTCCCCCTCCCCTGTATCTCCTTTCCTCCTCACCTGTTCCTCTTTCCTCCCTCTCACTCCCCTGTATCTCTCCCCCCTCTCTCCCCTGTGTCTCTCTTCTCCTCTCCCTCCATGTCTCTTCCCCCTCTCCCTCCCCATGTCTCTTCCCCCTATCCATCCCATGTGTCTCTTTCCCCCTCTCCCTTCCATGTGTCTCTTTCCCCCCTCCCCCTCTCACGTGTCTTTTTCACCCCCTCCCTCCCATATGTCTCTTCCCCCCTCTCCCTCCCATGTGTCTCTTTCCCCTCTCCCTTCCCCTCTGACTCTTCCCCCCCCCCTTCCAGCGCAATGCACATCTGCAACCCTCACAGCGACCCCCTGATGCAGCACCATGAGCAACCTGCAGCGCTCCCGTAATTGCGACAACTATTATATGTGATCTAGATTAACTGCTAAACTGGCAAAAAGTGAAACCTAAGATGCAGTGACGTAGGTAGAGCTTTTGCCGCCCAGGGCTACCCTACCACCCCAACCCCCCATCAGACTCAAGGGCAGCCCCGGGTGGTAAAAGCGCACACACACACACTTGCCGACTTACACACACTCACAGACACACACGCACTCACATATAGACACTGAAACACTCCCAGATACACAATCATAAAAACTCACACACACCCACACTCACAGACACACACACTCACTTACACACCCTCACAGACATTCACTCACAGACACACACAGAGACACACAGACTTACCCTCACGCACACACACCCACACACATACTCACTCACATACACTCACACACTTACTCACAGACATTCACTGTAAATGTAAAGTTATGCATCTGGGAAGAAAAAATAGCCATGCAATTTGTAATCTTAATTGAGCAAATATAGGGGCATCAGATATTGAAAGGGATTTGCTTGTGGACAACCACCTAGGTAACAGTGCTCAAAGTCAAGCAGCAGCTGCAAAGGCAAATAAAAGATTAGCATGTATTAAGAAGGGTATAGAAGCAAGGGAAGCAAATTTAATTCTGCCACTATACAAATCTCTAGTACACCCTCATTTGCAATATGGAGTACAATTTTGGGCACCACTTCATAAAAAGCAACAAAACTAAGGGGAATGGAGGGGCTAAATTATGAAGAAAAACAACCCAAATTAAGATTATTTTGCCTTGAAAAAAAGTGTCTAGGAGGAGATATGATTACCTTATATAAATACATACAGGGTCAGTATAAAGATTTGTCTAGGGAGCTTTTTGTGCCAAGAGGTTTTCAACTGACAAGAGTACACTGCTTGAGGTTAAAAGTAAAATTATTCCACCTTAAAGAAAGAAAAGGGTTCTACACAGTAAGGGTGGTTAATCTGTGGAATTCTCTGCCAGAGGAGGTGGTGACAGTGGATTCGATAGATAACTTTAAAGGGGGACTGGATTTATTTATAACTAAAAAGGGAATTCAGGGTTATCCTGGATAATTAGAGAGAGAGTATTGATCCAGAAAGGAATCCGATCGCCAGTATCTGGGGTCAGGAAGGAATTATTTTTTTTCCCCTTTGAGACGATTGGCAAAGTTTCACTGTTTTTTTTTCTGTTTGCCTTCCTCTGGATCAATTAATTATTAATTAAAACAAATAAAATAATTGTTGATTAATAATTAATTAACAATTAATTAACAACTAGTTAATCAATAACTAATCCGCATATTGCAGATCAGAGGAGATCTTAAAAGGTTGAACTTGATGGACTGAAAGTCTTTTTTCAACCTCAATTACTATGTAACTATATAACACAGATACAGACACACACACTCACAGACACACTCACAGACAAACAGAGACACACACTCACACCGACACACTCACAGACACACACACATACACTCACCCAGACACACACTCACAAACTCACTCACAGACACACACACTCACAGACACACTCACGGACAAACATAGACACACACTCACACAGACACACTCACAGACAGACACACACACTCACCCAGACACACACTCACAAACTCACTCACAGACACAGACTCACTCACTCAGACACACACTCACACATACTTACTCACAGGCACTCACTCACAGTCATACACAGGCACTCACTCACAGACATATACTCACATACACACACTCACAGAAACACACTCACTCACTTACTCACAGAACTCACTCACAGACACACACTCACAGACATACACACTCACACAGACACACACTCACTGATAAACAATCACACACTCACACTCAAATACACACACACTCACAGACTTTCACACACTCACTCACACTCACTCTTATTCACAGACACAAGCTCACAGGCACACACACAAACACACTCACAGACACGCACTCACAGACACACACACACTAACAGAAACACACACACACTTTCAGATACACACTCTCAGATACACACTCACTTACCCACACACACTCTCAGATACACATTCTCAGATACACACTCACTTACACACACACACTCTCAGATACACATTCTCAGATACACACTCACTTACACACACACACTCACTCACACAGAAACACACAGAGGAACAGATACACACACACTCACATAGACACACTTTCTCACACAGACACGCGTTCACACAGAATTGACCGGTGTTCTCGCAGCAGCTGGTTTCGACCCCAAGGAGGTTATGCCCGGAGCCCTCTTTTCCTAGCCCTCTTTTCCTATGCCAGTGCTGAAATTAATAATCTAGATGCTGAGTAGAAATGTTATCCCCTGAATACCGCCTATGCTAGATATTATTCTGTTAATTTTGTAGTTGAGGTACATACTAGATTGAGCCTTGGGGGGGTGGCGGGGGGGGGGGGGGGGTGCTTTTATTATGTGAAACTTAGCAGGGTGTAAAGTTGATCCTTAGTAGATAATGTACTATGTGGTATAAAAGTTAAAGGCACTGCCATAGGCACTAATGTTATCAAGACCTTTATATTTTTATCATATTCCTTGCTGTTTAATGGAGATATTCTGTTAAAACCATTGTGTAAATATAACAATAATGCAGTGTTAAGTACTTTAATGCAGCTCTGAAAATATAATTACACTACACGGTGTCATATCTCTTTGACCTTTTCTGGCACAGGTTATCTATTTAATTTGTTCTGAGATATATATATATATATTTAAATCAACCTTTGTCATGACAGAAATCTTTTAAACCTAATTTATTTTATTTCTCTTCAGAAACACCACATTTGATTCAGAGTGCCAAAATAAATTAACAATTTAAGTCACAACCACTTCTATAATAATATAGAAATGCATTTTCACAGCACACAGATATTTCTAAGGTCTTTTCTTTTATTCTCTCATATTATCAAACCACTTAGATCTTTTGTCAGACGCAGTAACTCCATGCTGTAATGATGCATAAATTCAGTACTATAGATTGCACATGGTCTGCTGGTTGCCATGGTAACTATCAGGCAATGCTGTTGTTAACCGTGCAGTGCTTTAATAAATGCTTCACATGTTTATTACGCATAGCACAAACAAGATCATGAACATTTCCACCTCACAGGACTGTAAACTAAAGAGGTAGAAATCACAGAATCAACACTATTTCTACATGCAATCCTCACTACACCAAACTTAAAGCAACACAGTGAAAAAATAAAAAGTACAGATAAAAATAAACAAATGCAACTGGTGTTAATTAAAAAATGTGCCTTAAAATTAGAGGTTAGATTTATTTTAAATATCAAAATATTCACCCTGTGAATAAATGATCTTGGTTTATAAATGATATGAGCGTGCCCAGTTAAATAGTAATAGTGAAACAATTAATGATCTAATGCAATGGTTCTGTCACTATTGCCATTTTAACTGGGCATGCTCTTCTTATTTATTATCATCACAGTTAATCTTAATTAATTGATAAAAGCATTAACTATACATAAATGTCTATCATTTCTAACTTTCAAGGCACTGCCACTTAGGATATTTAGTTACAGCCATTTCAGTTATTTTTTATTTTATACATTCTTTTAATTTCTGGCTTCTTTTAATTTCTGTGATTCCAACAGATGCAATAAAAGTGAATATAATTGTACACAATCCTGCTCAGAAATATGACAATGTTTTTGGAGATCTCTGACGTCTATTATTACCAAAACAGAGGGAGAATCACACACCTGAGAATGGAATATGTCCAGTGGCTTGGTGCACATTTATTGTGTCCTCTGTTTAAGCCACCTTGTGCCATTACACAGGAGAAATTACTTGTAGCATATATAAAAAACGGCCAGTCCTGACATGATGGGCATGTGTCCTATGCATAAAAGAAACAACAGACTCCTCTACAAAATAAATATGAATATATGAAGCTTGAGAATGGGCAGTAACTAGGAAATGTCCACTGTTGGATGGTGCCCAATCAGGGCTTGGTAAGTTTGGCTTGGTATTTTGTTTCTGGCCTGTCCTTAGGGACATGTATAGTCTGATATGCTACAATGAGATTTCTCCTCTACAATAGCAAAAGTGAGCTCAATGCCGCTTCCATTTAGATATTTAAATTCAGTATCATGATATTTCTCCTGTTTAAGCAGCTTTGGCTCCTTTAAATATATTAGTTTATGCTTATTACTAGCTTGCACACAGTACTGGGAATGTCTATAAACATTTAAATAAATTATATACACTTTTTGATATGCAATTTTAATTATCTGCTTCTTCCAAAGAATCTGCAGTGATGTGTTTGCAAAACAGAAAAGCTCAAGGACCAGTGTTGTTTAATTGCTGACAAGCTCTTAGCAGCAAGAAGGCATGCAGTGGTTTGTTGGCAAACGTTCATATTGTACCAGCTAATGCTTTAAAATACACTTGCATTCAATCCTTGGATGAGGGCTAATGGCAATATGGGTTTTATTTCAGTAAAAACAAGTATTTTAATCACATTGGTTGATACAATTAAAGGGCTCCATTCCATGGCTGCTCGTAGTAGTGAGAAAAAGCTCCTTTTAGTTATGTTTTTTTTTTCAGGCTTACTACCATCATATCCTCTCAAAAAAAATACTTTAACGTAGGTGACACACACTAAATACATTCTCCCATTGTTCTCAGCCCAACGTTATGTGAACGCAGCCTGCTCACAGGAGACACTGAGTCTGTTGCTCAGTAGTATTCATATCAATGCTGCTGAATGGTATCCACTACATGAACACACGACAGTAGCATTAACATGCTCCCTTTCCCCTACCTATCTATATAGATCTCTCCACATATCAGGAAAAAGTTTAAATAACAAGAAAATCTAATGCAGGGGTTCATGACCCCTCTGCTTAGGACCAATACTCCCATGAGCCCAGGGATCCCCAGAACTCCCCTCAATACCCACTATAAACTGGAGGAACTCATGGGGAATCCCCCTGTCCATTTGGACAATGAGCCCCCCTGCCCAATTGCTATGAGTCGTTTTTTTCTCTGGGATTTCCCCTGCTCATTTGTTAACCCCTATGACCCTGGGAAATCTCCATATAACCACAGAGGTCTCTATAGAGAGAGTTGTGGAAGATCTGATAATTGTTGTTTGTTTTCCATTAAAAGAATGTAGTAATTGCAAAGACACCTCCACCGTTTTTGGTCCATTGTTTTCCTAGGAATGGAAGGAAGAGCAGTTCTACTAGTAAGTCTTCAATGCATGCAAAACAAGCTTAAAATACTCAGACATCATAATATTTGCAAACTGAAAAAGTGATAGGCCATGAATATCTAGATATTTTGTCTGCTCACGTAAGTCATACTGTTCAAATTGTGAACAGCTGGTATTGCAAGAAAATCAAGCCATCATTGGTCGCACAATAAATCCAAAATGGACAAATACTGAACATAGTCCATTGAATATTGAAATGTAGAAAGACATCTGTCAACAAAAATGTAATGGTAAATAGCATTGAAGCCTGTAAATGCTAGGCTAACCGCTGGTATGAATTGATTTTATTCCTCTTTGTCTCACATCACTACTAGTTTGACTTTACCTGTGGGAAACATCCAGTGACCTAAATTTGGCTTGTTTGTAACAATTTGACTAATTAATTAAGCCAAACTTTTAAAGTAGATAATACATGAAGACTAAGGACCCTATTCAATTGAGCAATTGTTGGTTACTGGAGCCTGTAATGTAACTAATTTGCTATTCAATTGGCATCTTTTAGCTACCCACAAACGATCTGCTGGGCTCCAATATCAGTGAGTTTAGGGTCAGCACAAATGACAATTCATATAATGTTTGCTCTAATCTTATAATGGTGGATCTAATTGAGACCCATCTATGGAGCCTCTCACATCAGGAAAACATAGGACCATCATGGTGAAAATAGGTAAAATAGCAGCAACAATAAAATAAATAATGAAATTATAATACAAGATACAAAGATCAAATTGGATCCTACCAGATGCGTTTTGGCCAAGTCTTGGCCTTTCTCAATGGTGATCTTGAAGTACTTTGTGGACAGAACTTGTCTGGAGGAAGGGGCATCGCAACCAGGATTGAATTTATTGGAGGACACACTTTAATTACACTTGGGACTATTCTGTACACAACCAGGGAGAAGAAAGGACACTATTTGGAGAACTATATCATTCCAAAGTGAGACGATTTGCATTTAATTTCCATCACTTTCCCGCATAGTGGATATATTTGCTGTGACGACTGAATAACCTCAGATTAATATCCACTTTGCTTTTCTCTATCTATACCCATCACTGCACAAGCCAACTTATATATTCAATTGCACCGTCCTCTTGATATCACTTGTGGAGCGCTATAGACATAGCAATCAACCCTTTTGGGAAGTTGCTTTTACTTATTTGCTTAAAAATCACTGTGTTTGTCAAAATCGTAACTCGAACCAAGCAAAGCCTTTGATCTTTCAAGCTGAAAATGTTACAATCGCAAATCGCTATTCAATTGCTACAATTCCTCAAGCACGCAAATGTTTTCACACCTGTAAATGGCAAATGTAGAAGAAAATCCTATGAGCACCAGATAGAACTCACAAGGGGGTTAAACACCTGATCATAGCACTGTAAAAGCAAATAAGAAATCAATACCGCACTTTAAGTCGGGGAATGCAATGAAAGACATTAGAATTATTTGCACAACATTCTCAAGCTCGCAAATCTGAAATCAAAAATTATTTTTTCTACATTTAGTTTCCGTATTATAAAAATCTTGGGAATCAAGGAGTTAAGACATATTAGGCCACACATGGACTATAACATTTCCTTCATTCATTTTTGTTATTTTGTACATTGCCGGATTGCGAGTCGGATCTCATATTGGGCTTCTAAAGGCTAACTGATTGACGTTTAACCTCCAAGTTTTAATGATGTCATGATGAAGGTCTCATTTACTATTGGCTGTTTCTAAATCAATACTTACGGCCTTGATTAATAGATCATGATCATGCTCGGAAATGCTACTTACGGTTACATGGTTTACAGTTTAGGCTTTTGGCCTATCGCTCTGTAACTGTTGCAAATTTCAAGCCTGCAGACTTGCGGTCGGTATAAAGGCAACTGCGAGCTTGCAATTTAATAGGGGCCTAAGCAGTCTTTTTGTGTCTTGCCTGCCGTCAAATCTGTGTTTCCACCTTTCTGTAAAGTAGTACTAGTAGTTCACATTATCCCTAAACATTTCACTGTACCTCTTTAAATAAAGACCTCTTATTTATCCTTTTTTTCATGGTACTTTTGGAATATGGTTATTAGCTTTCCAAGAAAGGCATTTTTCAACAGATTTGTGCAAAACTGTAATAACCTATGCCTAAAAATACAACAAAAATAAAAAATATGATAGAAGACAATCAATAGAGTATGAACATATTTTTTGCATGAAAAAACAAAATACACATTAACAAACTCACCCTGATATTTGCTAAATCTATTGAGTTTGCATGCAGTTGCCTTTGTTAGTTAAAATTAGCATAAACTTCATAATTTGTTTTGGACAATCAAAGGCAGCTAATACATTATTGTTCAGGGCTTTATACATTAGGGTGATGCTTTTATTCTGGAGGTTAAGGGGAGCCAGTGGACTGAAAGAGTGGTGATGCTGACATTGAGCGTAGCGGACACATTCATTATACATTGGAGTGGTGACAAGTGGGTGATGGGGAGGCCAGCGAGGAGTGAGTTGCAATGGTCGAGACAAGAATGAATTAGAATTTTAGTTGTCATATTTTGGAGATATTTTTTAAATGAAATAGACAAGATTTGGTGAGTGAAGTTATATGAGTAATGAAAGAGAGGGAATTAACTAATATACTGTCATGTTTTAAAGGATAGTTGTAGAAAAAGACATGTAATTCCAATTATTTTCCACAAGATGTCACTGCAGGACATTGGGGTAATTACAGGACTTTTGTTCTGTTTGCCGCTCTGATTCTCTGTGGGTGCGTCCCAGTGATCCATTCACCAAGCCCATAGTTTTCCTGTCCCCTGACTGGCCCCTCATCATGCAGCCGGCCACATACTCAGGAGGCATGGCTATTATTGGATGATGCTAATCTGTGCAAGGGATTTGAATGGGTTTGGTCCACCATGATGTAACTGTAGAGAAAACCCTTTGAGTAGTTGCTTTTTAAAAAAATGCTGTGAGAGAGTACATATTAAACTATGCTTACTGGAATACATAGGGAATGGTGTAATTTCTTTAAGAGGGAAGGCATTTATTATTTTGCTATACTAGAAATCACTTTGCTATGCTGAGCCTGTGTTCCTGTGCTATTGATCCTGATATGACTGCCGGTCACCAAGAGCCCCATACCTTCTGTGAAGATTGCCAGCTGTACTAGGGGGATTCCTGTAGCGCAAAGGCAGGAAGTGTTGGAGCTGAATAGCACCCCTATCTGGGATCTTCACAGGGCAGTATCAAGAAGAACCCAGAGACAATGGGATTGGGAGGAGGGAGAGACAATTGCATGCTGAAGTAGAGGGTGGAAAAATAAGGAGCTCAGTTTTTGACATGTTAAGTTTTAGATGGTGTGCGAACATTCCGGAGGATATGCTAGAGAAAGGTAAAAAGGTTGTTGAAAGGTAAATTTGAGTATCAAAAAGATGATATTGAAATTTGAAAGTGTGGAAGTATAGATGGAGAAGAGGAGAGGGCCTAGGACTGAACCTTGGGGTATTCCAGAGGTTGAGGTAAAGTAGTGTCAGAAAAGGAGACACTAAATGTTCGACCTTGTAGGTATGATGTGAGCGGTGGCAGAGCTAGTGCATGGGGGGTCTCGGTGCAAAGAGAAAATTTGCCACCTCCAACTCACACAGTACATATATACAATATATATAAAACAAATATATATATATATATATATATATATATATTTTTTTTTTATTATCTATATATAGATATATGTGGGTCTGTATATATATATATATATATATATATATATATATATATATATATATATATATATATATATATATATGTAGATCTATATAATACTTTCTTACCTGCCCAATGCTGCACTTCATGGCGTGAGGATGAGCCAAGGCAGGTCAGAGGGCGAAGGGGTGCCGCAGAGGGGGCTGCAGTCTGCGGGGTGCCACAGAGGCTTGTATGGACCAAGGGAGCCACAATATGCCTAGGAGGACACTGGGGGCCGCGGGGGGACACAGGGGACTGAAGGGGAACACAAGGGGCTTCTGGGGGCCACATGGTCTGCAGGGGGAACAGGGGCCCCTGGAGCCTGTGGTGGGCCATAGTGGGCCATAAGGCATCCCAGGGGGCACTGGGGGTCACAGAGACACTAAACACTATGGGAGCCACAGGGGGCCATGGGGGCTACAGAGGACTATTGGGGGCAACAGAGGATCCCCAGAGGCCATAGAAGAATCACAGGGGCCACAGAGGACTGTGGGGGCAACAGGGGGCTTAAGGGGGGCCACTGAGGTCTGCAGGGGCCACAGGATGCCCAGGGGCCACAGAAAACCTGCAGGGGATACTGGGGACCTGCAGGGTTGTGGGAGGGCTGCATGGGCCATTGGGGGGCCACAGAGGACCCACAAAGGACCCACAGGGGCAACAATGGACCTGTAAAAGGTCCACGGCGGCCCCTCAGAGGCAAGTGGCCTTGGTGCTTTGCACCGGATGCACCAGTGGTAGGTCCGCCTCTGGATGTGAACCAAGAGCAGAGTCTCGGATGCCAAGAGAGTAGAGAATTTGGATTAGAAGAGGGTGGTCAACTGTGTTAAAGCAGCAGAGAGATCTAGGATAATTAGAATAGAGAAATAATCGTTTGACTTTGAGGTAAACAAATTATTAGAAACTTTTGTGAGAGATATTTTTGTGGAGTGTTGGGATCGGAAACTGGATTGGAAGGTGTCAAGAAGATAATTAGAGGAAATAAATTGGGTAACGTTATTATAAATGAGCCACTCAGGCAGTTTTGAAGACAGGGGAAGTAGGGATATAGGGTGATAATTAGCTGCATTAGCTGGATCAAAAGAGTTTTTTTTAAGAAAGGGTGTAATTAAATCATGTATTAGAAATGATGGAATCTTTCCAGTGTTTAGGGAAAGGTTGATTGTATACGTGAGAGTGGGGATTAGTGTGATAGAGAGGTGAGGGAGTAACTGTGATGGAATAGGATCTTGCTGACAGGTTGTAAGGCGAGAGGTTGATAATAGATTGGAGACTTCATCTTCATTTGCAAAGTTAAAGGAGTCCATAGTGTTGTGGAAAGCTGGGTGTTATTGGTTAGTTGAGAGGTAGAAGTGTGTGAGCTGGGTTGAGAGGAGGATTTGTTACAAATGTTTTAAATTTTATCTTTATAGTGGTTGGCAAATCCTCAGCTGTGAGACAAGAAAGGGCAGGAGGTGCAGGATGGCGGAGAAGAGTGTTACATTTGGCTAACAAATGTTTAGGGTTGGAGGATAGATTAGATTTTAATGGTGAGAAGTAAAGCTATTTGGCAAGATTTAGGGCAGAGAAGTAGCAGCGCAATATAAACCTGTAATGGACAAAGTCTGCTGAAGTCCGAGATTTCCTCCATAGATATTCAACAGTACAGGAGCACCTCTGGATGTATAATGTTTGTATAGTATGCCGTGGTTGTGGATGTGAGTGAGGCCGTTTGCAAGATATTATGGGGGCAAGACTGTCAAGGGTACAAGTAAGAATTGAGTGGTAATGTGAGATGCCAGTGTCAGGGCAGGTGAGGTTGGTGATGGGGCTGAGAATGGGTTGTAGCAAAATGGAGAGCTGCTTTGAATCAAGAGCTTGTAGATTTCTGCGGGTGATGGTGGTCGAGGATAAAGAAGGTTAGTGAGAGGAAGGTGTGTTGTGGTTGAAAGTTAGGAGATGGTGGTCAGATAGAGGAAGTGGATGGATGACTAGGTAGGAGGTGGTGAAGAGATTGGTGAAAATAAGGTCAAGAGAGTGTCAAGCATGATTAGTTGAGGTATCTGTCCACTGTGAGAGGACGAGAGAAGTGGTAAGGGAAAGCAGTTTAGTTGCAGCCTTATAGTGTCAATGGGTGTTTGTTACTCTTGGGCCTGAGCGTGGTGGATAGCAGGAGGAAATGAATAAGGGGCCTGGATTAGGAGATATATTTCCTGAAGCTAGTAGAAGAAGGAGAGAGATGCGAGATATGCTGCTGCTGGCTTGAAGGTTAGTAAAAGGTTAAAATCCGTACCCAAATGCAGTGTTTCTATTGGGAGATTCACTGTGCCTAAGCAGGGTGTGAAAAACAAGTTTTTTTTTAAATGAAATAAGTCTGTATGTGTATAGTATGAATCAATGCAATGTGTGTTTCTGATATAAGCAGCATGTTTTAGATTAGAAAAGGGTAAAACTAGGAAACGTAGAAATACCTTTAGGAAATCTGCGTATTTTCAATCTTATGTGCTTTAGTGAAAGCACTATACACTTGATTTTAAGCTCAAAGACAGGACCCTCCATTCTTTTCTTCTTCTTTTTTTTTATTTTGTTAATATTGTTTTGACTTGAACTTACCCCTGTATATCGATATAGAATATATTGATGCGTTACAAATAAAGGAAAGAAGAAGAACAGGCTCCTAAGGCTCTTTGTATGAGTTTGATTTTATGTCATATTTGCATGAATTAAAAGAGAGTAATATTAGATATATAATAGTAAGTATATACCTACATTAGCTTTACAATAATACAAGTTAAATCTTTAATAATATTAATTGAACTACATCGCAAAAATGAATTAAAGAGATAAAGAGTACCTGTATAAATCCCAAAGATTACAACATTACAATAATAAATCCTTTTAGCATTATTTCCTTAGCAAAAACCAGTGCAAATAATTAAGAAAGTGCTGTATAGCCCCACATTTACTTTTAAGAGTCCAGAATCTCTGAACAATGGAGATACACATATTAAAATTGCCCCTGATGAAGCTGTGTTTCAGTGAAATGGGTTAGGCATACTTCCTGAGGAGTGGATCCAGCTAAGTATGCCTATATATGTGATAATATGTCTATCGATTTGTAACTATGAGGCTCCCAAATGGGTAATTCTCTTCTTCTTAAATTGGAGATTATTGGCGGCCTATAGTGATACTACTTGATAAATGTATACACATCCCTGGGATATCTATCTATATGAACACTCCTTTATGTGTTTTTTTGCTTTTCTGCTTTTGTTAATATTCAGAGTTTACCTTTTTCCTTTTGGTACCCTATGATTCTCATACACACTATGAGGATTCCATTCTGCATTCCATATGTTTATAACTATAATTATTAGGATGATTGGTTCCTAATATATATACATTTATGGATATATTATACAGTATATGTAGCGATTCCCTTGTTCTTAGAGATATCATTTTATTTACCACAATATTTAAATAATATATTTTTCTTTAGGCATTATTGTCTCTTGCAACATATTTTTTCATATATAGACATCACTACACTATTTGGAATATTTATTACCATTACTCTTGCTATTTTGTCAAGCAAGCCCTATAAAGCACTTTAATGATAAACATTTGGGGCCTCATTCTATTAACGGCCATAAAATGGCCGCAAAGCTGCGATTCCATGCGGCCATCTTCCGGCCCCATGTAGAGCTACTGCTACCTTGCTATTCAAATGGACAGCGCCGCAAGGATATACCCCTTACGGCCGACAGAAAACTGTACAGAAAACTGTAAATGCAAATATAAATTCAAGATGGCACTGTAAAGCTCCGTAAATGCCAGGCATCATAATGGGGGACATGAGGATTAATAGCAACACCCTCTCAAGCTTGCACATCGCCCAAATCCGATATATCTTTTACGGTTTATTTTCCGTCTTTGTCCTTGTTAAAACCCCTACAGGTTCGGAGGTTGAGGGCCGCAAACAAAGCATTGTAGAAGCCAATATATATTCAATCCAGCACTGCAAAGCACTGTAAATGATGGGGAACATAATGGGGGGGGCATGAGGATTAATAGCAAAACATTCTCAAGCTTGCACATCGCCAAATTGTACTTTGATTTAAAAATCCGTCCAAGTCCCACGGACTTCAATGGTCAAGCCCGTAGCTCCTTATTCAAGCCCGTGCGGGCTTGGAGGGCGCATGTCCTCCAAGCCCGTAGCTCGTTATTCAAACCCGTGCGGGCTTGCATGATAGATCAAACACAAAGATTGAACATGAAGTTAAATATCTTTATTTGCGGATTTGAGAGTAGGGGAATGTTGAGCTATTAATTCTAAAACCAAACATCACTTTCACTTTTAATAAAAGTACAGGATGGCTTTTCTATGCTACGACTTGTAAGTAAGCCCTTTACGACCTGTGGGTCTATTTTACCCATTTACGGACTTGACGGAGGCTAATCCCGCAGCCTGGGCGGTTCTGAGGTGCTCCAAGCCCTTGGGATTTTGTCCACGGACATTTGACATGAATTAAACTAAAAATGATTTTCAGATTTGAGTGTAGGGGAATGTTGTGCTATGAATGATAACACCTCCAATCACTTTATCGTCTCATCAAAGTGCAGGATGGCTTTATTATGTGCTTAATTGGGTGCTAGCGGGACCTTTTTGGTGCAAGTAAACTGCGGCTCGGTTTTAGATACTTATGGCCATGACGAGAGGGTTTACATAGAAATTGAATAGCAACCGTGGCTTTCTCTTGGCCGAAACTTTTGCGGCCGTGTAAGATCAAAGGCTTTCCTGCTGCACGTGCGGCCGCAAAGGATAACAGGGCGCCGGCCGCAAGCCTGCCGGAGCCCTCGGCCGCAAGGGAATAGAATAGGCAAATAGCCTGCGGCCGGTCCTTGAGGCCACGCATCTCCTACAGCCATTAATAGAATGCAGCCCTTGTTCTTTATTAATATATGCAACTATTCATTAGCACTTTATGATATTTTTGCACCTCCTTAACTCAGTCACTATACGGCCCTATCTTCATTCTTTGAACTGATTTTCACTAAGGTAATAATGCTAAAAGGATTTATGTCTGTACTGTGGTAATCCTTTAGATTTATACAGGTATTCTTTTTATCTTTTTAATTCATCTTTGTTCAATTATTATTATTGTAAAACTAATGTAGATATATACTTATTTTTCTATATCTAATATTACATTAAAAGAGTGTTAAGCACTCAAAATACCTAAACAAAATATATTTTTTTAGAATTAAAAGAGAGAACACAATAGTTTCTGTAACTTATTATTACAGTATAGTGGTATTATTATTATTATTGATATTATTATTATTATTATTATTATTATTATTATTATTATACTTTAATATTATTACCACATATGAGCCATTCTAATATTGTTATTATTATTATTATTATTATTATTATTCAAAGATCGAGTTATCTACAACTACAACCTAAAGACGTTCTCAGGAACGTATCTCGTCTGTAACTCGGGGACCACATGTAATAAGAAAAGTCTGAGGATTTATTTATCAGTGGTGACTGGATATTTTCTTCTCAGATTTCACTTAGCAGTTTTGTCTCTCTTTTTATTATTCTTATTTCTAATCTAGATTTTTTTAATTTTTTTTCTGTACTTCCTAGAAGTCCTTCATTTCCTCTGTAGATATAAGAAATGGTCGTTAGAGGAAGGGAGTAATATGTATATCAGACAAGTAACATCCTGTCCAGCCTTAGCAGGAAAAAACTATTATGGTTTAGATTTTTCTTCCGACCCAGAAGAAGATTTCATTTTTGTAATTCCGATTATCACTCACTTTTTCATCTAATTCAAACATGAGTTAACATAATGCATCTCCACATCCTGCTAGTTAAAACATTTTTTTCATTCACGTTACAGGTACACCATACAAATTTTAATTGGTCCTTGCTTAGTTACATAATTATGTAGCTTTAGAACAATTAAAATGCTAAGGGTTCCAAAATTCAATATGATGAACATATATTTTTAAAAGTGCTGTTTTGAATGTAATATTTAAATGCATGCATCAAAAAATTTTTGGTAACATGTAAAATCCAAACAGCATATAACTATATAACAGGGGTGGGCAAGTTCGGTCCTGGAGAGCCCCACACAGACTAGGATTTGAGGATATCCCTGGTGCGTACAGGTGAGGCAATTGCTTCTTCTTTGCACATTTTTATATATTTGCACATAAGATCACCTTCTGGATTGCTACCTTGTCATGGTGAAGGGGTTTGGGTATTTAAATTTGACTGTGAGCTATACCACATAAAAACAACAACCTTTAAAGCAGTACTTGGTTACAATCCCAACAAATGACAGCATGACAGCAAGCCATTTAACATGCTAGTTATAGCATCAAGAAAACATGCTACTTTCATCCAAGGAGATTGGAATCCCACAGTAGGTAACCAAAACATACCTGAACTGTTCAGAATGCTAAAAGATAATGCTGTGAAAGCGTTGCTTGAATTATTTTCCCAACAAAGTTGTAAAACTCACTGGTAGCCAGTGAACTGGAAAAGGTCAACCTACATCCCAACCCCCCCCCCCAAAAAAAAAAAGGCAGTACAAAAGAGTGCTCCCATTACTTAAGAATTTTACTAATTTCACATGCCAGCAAGGTAATGCTTAAAATCCTGCAAGCTCAGCTCCAACAATTTATGGACCGAGAACTACCAGATGTGCAAGCATTAACACATCTGTAGTATCACCAGCAGTGATGTATTTACTTCTAGGGTATATCTAGGAAAAGATTTCTCAGATCCCCCCCTCCTAAACACATAAATTTTTTAATATTAAACTTATAATACAGTCCAGAACATGCTAAATTGGAGCTGTAAGTAAACAATGTATATGTAATGAAATGTTTGCATGTATGGGTCCTGATGGGTACTAAGGGAACTGGGTTCTGTAATAGTCAAACCATTATATTGAATTTTTTAAGATTCACTCAACACAGGGTCTCTACCAGATGACTGATGTGATACCTATATTTAAAAAGGGAGCAAATCCGAGGAATTATAGACCAGTGAGCCTCACTTCTGTAGTGGGGAAGCTTTTAGAAGGGTTAATAAGGGATAATATACACGAATATGTCTCTTTGAACAGGGTTATAAGTAGAAGTCAACATGGATTTATGAGGGATAGGTCATGTCAAACAAATCTAATTAGTTTCTATGAGGAGGTTAGTAGGAACCTGGATCAAGGCAACTCAGTGGATGTAGTCTTTTTGGATTTTGCAAAGGCTTTTGATACAGTGCCACATAGGAGACTATTGTGCAAACTAAGAGATACAGGAGTTGCAGTAAATATCTGATCATGGATTGAGAGCTGGCTAAAAGACAGGAAGCAAAGGGTTGTTGTAAATGGAACATACTCCGATTGGACTAATGTGGTAAGTGGGGTTCCTCAAAGTTCAGTATTTGGTCCTCTCCTTTTTAACATATTTATTAATGACTTAGAGGTAGGATTGGAGTGTGGTGTCTCCATTTTCGCTGATGACACGAAGTTGTGCAAGGTAATTAAATCAGATAGTTATGTGCTTTCCCTCCAAAGGGATTTACATGAAATTGAGGAATGGGCATCTAAATTGCAGAGGAGATTTAATACGAATAAATGTAAAGTTATGCATCTGGGAAGGAAAAATAGCCATGCAATTTATAATCTTAATGGAGCAAATCTAGGTGTATCAGATATTGAAAGGGATTTGGGAGTGCTTGTGGACAACCACCTATGTAACAGTGCTCATAGCCAAGCAGCAGCTGCAAAGGCAAATACAATATTATCATGTATTAAGAAGGGTATAGAAGCAAATATAATTCTGCCACTATACAAATCTCTAGTACGCCCTCATTTGGAATATGGAGTACAATTTTGGGCACCACTTCATAAAAAGGAAATTTTAGAGCTGAAAAAGGTACAGAGGAGGGCAACAAAACTAATAAGGGGAATGGAGGGGCTAAGTTATGAAGAAAGACTAACCAAATTAAACTTATTTTTTCTCCTAAAAAGGTGTCTAAGAGGAGATATGATTACATTATATAAATACATCCAGGGTCAGTATAAAGATTTGTCAAGGGAGCTTTTTGTGCCAAGAGGTTCTCAACTGACAAGAGGACATCCCTTGTGGTTAGAAGTAAAAAGATTCCACCTTAAAGAAAGAAAAGGGTTCTTCACAGTAAGGGTGGTTAATCTGTGGAATTCTCTACCAGAGGAGGTGGTGACAGCGGATTCGATAGATAACTTTAAAAGGGGACTGGATTTATTTCTAATTAAAAAGGGAATTCAGGGTTATCATGGATAATTAGAGAGGCAGTATTGATCCAGGGAGAAGTCCGGTCGCTGGTATCTGGGATCAGGAGGGATTTGATAATATTTTTTTTGTGTCTTTTTTTTTTAAATACAACTAATTAATTAATAGTTAATCCGCACATTGCAGATCAGAGGAGATCTTGAAAGGTTCAACTTGATGGACTGAAGGTCTTTTTTCATCCTTAAATACTATGGGCCTCATTCTGTTAGCGGCCGCAGCCGTTGCGGGCCGCAAGGACCAGCCGCAAGCTATTCTGCTATTCTATTCCCCTCCGGCCGGGGATTCCGGCAGGCTTGCTATCTCTTGCCTTGCTATCTCTTGCGGCCGCTCGCGCCGGAGGAAATCCTTTGATCTAAAACGTCCGCAAGGAAATCGGCCGTAAGAAAATCCTATTTGCAATTCAATTGCTCCGGGAACCCTCTCTGCAAGGCTAAAAGCGAGCCGCAGCTTACTTGCAGGAAAGAGGTCCCGCTAGCACCCATTAAGCATGAAATATAGCCCAAATAAAGCCATCCTGCACTTTGAGAAGACTATAAAGTGATTTTCGGTGTTAGCAAAAATAGCACAAAATTCCCCTATACTCAAATCTGTAAAATATATTTTTTTTAATATACGTCAAATATCCATGTAAAAAGTCCATAGGGCTTGGAGCACCTCAGACTCGCCCACGCCGCAGCCGGAAAATAAACAGTTAATTTGAACTCGGGTTTGGGCTGATGTGCAAGCTTGAGAGTGGGTTACTTTTAATCCTCATGTCCCCCAATATGATCCCTAGCATTTACAGAGCTGTACAGTGCAGGCTTGAATTTATTTTTGAGTTTTAAGTTTTCAGAGCTTACGGCCGGTAGCAAGATTTACGGCCGGCCGTAAGAGGAGATCCTTGCGGGGCCGTTTAATTGAATTGCGAGGTAACGGGACCCCCCGCAAGGAATCGCAGCCTTACGGCCGGTTTACGGCCGATAATAGAATGAGACCCTATGTAACTATGTAACTATGTATGTAATTATACATTAACATTCAGCTCCGTCTAAGATATAAAGATATACACACAAATGTGCGTATATATATATATATATATATATATATATAAATATATATATATATATACTAGCGACTTGCTTGTCAAAAAATGACGGCAATGAGTTGTGTATGTTTGAAAAGTTGTTTAGTTATTAATATACGTATTTGACACTTGTAAGATTTTATTTATGATGAAATAAGTACTATTGTGATATTAAATATTTTTATTTTTGTAAAATGTTCTTTTGGTCAACAGTAACTGTTAAAGCATTTTGTTTTAAAAGTATTAACATTTGAATGTAAGAACAGTTGAACTTTAAATTAATAAGTATTGTAAACTTGAGGTAATGTTTTTTTAACATGCAAGTTCTATCTCAAGAATTGTTAACTTAAATATACATTGAATCCAGAGAAAGTCAAACAGTAAAAATCCTCCTTGAAACGTAGCCAATTGTATCAAAGAGGGAAAAAAATGAATTCCTTCCTGACCCCATTAACTGGCGATCAGATTACTCCCTGGATTAATGTTTAAAACATAAAAGACAACATTTACATTGTGACTTAAAACGTGGTTGAGCTCTTTACATGAACTTTGTAATATGTCTAAGTAAGCAACTTAAAAGTATATTTTTTTTTAACTTGAACTTTCTTATCTGTCTAAGTAAGGAACTTGAAAATATTTTTTCAAACTTGTAACATTAGAAACAGTAACATAGTTAATTAACATTTTAACATAATTTGTAAAAATAATGCAAGGCAAGTGTTTTGTGAGGCTAATCATCCATAAACAGTATACTTCCATTAATTATGACTGAATTGTTTATTGATTTGTATTTTTCAATGGTTGACCGTTGTTTATTGCTGTGACTTAAAACGTGGTTGAGCTCGTAACATGAACTTTGTAATATATGTAAGTAAGGAACTTGAAAGTATATTTTTTGAAACTTGAACTTTCTTATCTGTCTAAGTAAGGAACTTGAAAAAAATGTTTTCAAACTTGTAACATTATAAACAGTAACATAGTTAATTAAGATTTTAACATAATTTGTGAAAATAATGCAAGGCAAGTGTTTTGTGAGGCTAATCATCCATAAACAGTACTTCCATTAATTATGACTGAATTGTTTATTGATTTGTATTTTTCAATGGTTGACCTTTGTTTGTTGCTATAGTATTTTTTTTAAATCGCACATATAGTTTGGTCTCTGGAAAAGTGGTTCTCTAAAAAGAGAACGCAAGAACTTAAACTTGTTGCACGCTGTGTAAGCACTGTTCTGTATGTGTTTGACAATTTAATGTAGTTTAACAGGAAAATATTGTTTTTGTAAATGTAATTTCTGTTGCGTAATAATGACCTTTTGATGGGAACGGATATTTATGTGTATTTGTTTTAAAAATGTGGTGGTTATATTGTGTTGTTTTTATATTTTTGCATTTGCTTTTAAAAAAAAATTGTATGGCTTTTGTTTCTTTAATGAAAAGTTAAAGTACTTCATAGTAGACAATGTTTTTCGTAAAAATACGTCCATCTTCTAACAAATCACCTTGACTCTCCTTCTTTTTAATGTAAACTTTAATAGCCTGTGGATTTTTGCACCGTGATAACGCAACGCACAATTGGCCATGTGCAAATACTGGTTGTTCTAAGAAAATACCCACAGATTCGAACGTTTGTCCTTGTGATTTATTAATGGTCATGGCAAATGCCATAATGATGGGAAATTGTATTCTTTGAAGTATAAAAGGGAGATTACTTTCACTTGGTGCTAAATCTATTCTTGGTATGAAAACTCTCTCTCCTTTATGAGTACCAGTTAAAATTTCAGCATCTATAAAATGGTCCTTTAATTGTTGAACAATTAATCTTGTCCCATTGCATAGGCCTTTTTTGGGGTTCATATTTCGCAGTAACATGACAATTGCACCTTTCTTTAGCTTCAAAATATGTGGTGGCATTCCAGAAGGAGTTAGTGAGTTTATGAATTCAGTGAAAAAGTTTGCCATTTTCATTATCATCAGCAAGTACAGAATCAGCACTGTGATAATTTCTTTGTGGTGCATTAATTTTTTTAAAGATTTCATTATTGAGGATTAATGCATCCTTATTTTTACACGTTAGTATGACTTGGTTGGCAAGCTCTGAATATTCCTGGTGACAAATCATATGAGGTGGGATCTGCACAGTGTCGTCAGGTAAATTTGGTATTTTTTCTGTTCTGCCTTCTCCAATTTTAATAAGCCAATCATTGAAATCTGTTTGGCCTTCTGATCTCATGTTTTGTTGCAGTTGAAGATGGGTTAAATGTTTCCATAGTGTGCTTGACTTTATACATGTTTCGATAATGTCAGTTCGATTTCCATGTACAACGACAGGTAATGTTTGTCTAAAATCGCCCCCTACAACATTACCTTTCACCAAATGGAAAAGTATTACCCATGACTTCATGAAGCAAACGGTCAATACATTGGAGGGCATAGCATGACATCATTGTGGCCTCATCTATTATAATTAATTTACTTTTTTAAATTTTTTTTGCTTGTAATGATGTCATGCGAATATCTGACACAGAGGTTTCTAAAATAGGCACTGGCAGTTTAAAGCCACTATGTACAGTTCTTCCACCTTCTAACAAAAGTACAGCAATTCCAGTAGTGGCAAACGGCAGTGCTATTTGACCTTGTGCTCATACAAAACTCATTAATAAATTATATAGATACGTTTTTCCTGATCTGCCAGGTCTATCAAGATAGAAATAACGCTCTTTGACCATGTCATCATCTATTGCATTTTTAATGGCATTAAATGCTTGCAATTGTAACATATTTAAAGTTGCAAGTCTTTCCTCTGTTCTTTGTACTTGTAGTTGAATGTCATAGTCTTCAAAGTTTATGTCATCTATAAGACCTGGATCAGGCAAATTAAAACTTGCACAACTTAATCCATGAGTTAAAAATACTTATTGGATTTCCATTAAAGCTTTTAAGTGTGCAATAGGTTCATTGTATCGTTGCATAAAGTCTTCAGCCATATTACTTTTAAATGTGTCCCACAAAACTTTGGAGCATTTGAGAAAATACAAATAAATGCAAATTGTTCTCTCATCTGCCGTGGCATTGGACATAGTGCTGCTTCTTCTAAACATCTTTCCCATCCTGTATCATCAGCTAGTAAGTTTCTATGTCTTGCAGCTAAATGAAAGGATTCATATATAATGTCATTAACAGTTCTTAAGTGTTCAAAACTTTGTGCTCCTGGAACATTTAAAATAAATATTCGTAAGAGAGAACCGTTCAAGATCTCTTGGACTGACTGTGTAAATTCTTGAGATTATTTTATTTCCTCTGTTTTTTTCTAGGTCTTCATAATCCATTTTACAAAAACATAGTGATATGGAATTTCAATATATAAGAATTGTGTTGCTTCTGAATCTGTTGAATTTAATTCAAACCATGCAGTTAGTGTAGTGTGACGATGTTCACTTTGGGCCAATGCATTACTTTAATTTCCAGCATGGAAATACACTAAATGTCTTTGTGGCAAATGTACTGCTAATCTATATACTGCATGTGATCTATCATGCATTTAAATTTTTAAAAGGCGCCAAATAGCTTCCCGTGCACTTACATAGCTAACATCTACATGAGATGCAAGTTCATCATGTACTAACTCAGTGCTTTCAGGGTTGTCTGCACCTTTGACGACTACAGTAGCTGCATCATAGCCTTTGTAAATATATTTGTACACATATTTAATGGATTTGATGGAAGTGCAGGCTTCTACATTAATGTGTGCGTTATACTTCATCAGTAAATGTGGATTTTAGGGTACTACTTATCTATTGTCAACTTTTTTGACATGAATAATGGCACTATCTCCTTCTCTTCTTTAATAAAGTGGATAGCCATCACGATTGGCATATGTTTTGTCTCTGTAATCTTTTGGAAAATCTTTGGAACATTTATTATTTTCCATACATGGTGATTGTGGATTAATCTCACCACAGGGTCCATGAATCATGCAATGAGTAACAATTTCATATAGTCTACCATATATTTCAGGATCTGGTAGTTCAGCAACAATGACTGCATCCACTTTGTCAGCAGTGTCTAATGTATCTTTTTCTTGAAGTATTATGAGAAGATGTGCATGTGGAAGGCCTCTTTTTTTTTAATTCAATGGTATATACATAAGCAAGATATTTGCCAAATAAGTGACTTATCGTGATGTCACGTATTAATTCATTTAATTTAAACTTAAAATCTCTGGCTACTAAATCTGGTCTATCGGAAGGACTTTGGCCAAGAAGTAAATTTTGTGTAATTTCTGTCCATTGGGGATTACATGTAAATGTAAGAAATAAATCGGGTTTGCCAAATTTGGTGACAATAGCCATAGCATCATTGTATCTTTCTCTCATATATTACGAGAAAATCCTTGAAAGGAAGATGGTAAAATGATGGCTTTGCCAGCTGTTATGTCTCTGCTTGTAGCCACCTCAGCAACATAGTCCATTAGTCCACAATATTGTTCTACACATAGTTTATCTTGTTGATATTTTATAAAGTTTAAATTATTGGCCTCAACTTGCAAATAGGAATCAATAATCCATTGTTGTGTTAGTTTTCCAACACATAAAATTGGATTAAATGTATTTCGAATGGCAATTTGAGCTACTTTAAATTCAAGCATAGAAACATTATCTCGGATTCTGGCTTTAGCATTTGGGTAACTGTGAAGTGTTAATTTTGGTTGCCAACCTGCTTCTCCGTATGGGAAAAAAAAATGGGATATGTTATTGGATCTAAATTTGGACTTCAGATACTGATATTAATGAATGGTTGCTCCTCATTTCTGGGATATATTTTAATGTCTCTTTGAAATGGTGGTTCTCCTTTATCATTTTGAAACACCAACTGCAACCTCATTTGATGTTGGCAAGTTATAACGACGTCTATCAGTATGTCTATCTCTTTTAAGCACCATATTAACCTTTGGGATTGGTAATTGATGTCTTTGTGCATGAAGTTGTTGTTCATTTTCTACTTCTGCCAATTTTTTATAAGCTTTGGTGTAGGGGTTTTTGGCCATAATGTTATCTAGCTCTATAAAAACACTGGGTAAGCATTTTTTTATTTTCTTGCAGCTGCATACGTTGGTCAACAACTTCCATTGTAACTAGGACATATAGTTGAGCAAATTTTCTTTGCTCTCCTTCCTCTGGATGTAAATGGGAAGTCCGATGGTAAATTTGGCCTTGGACTTTAAAACAGTAAGGCCCATGTCCTGGTACATTAGCAGCTAATGTTGCCCCCCTAGATGCAAAGGATATGGCACTATTGTAGGATCTTATGTTTGTCTTAAAATGTTTGTAGTTTGGAAAAGTATGTTCAGTCAAAATGTTTTGTAAATAGATTGGAAATTCTTTTCTTTCTGGAAGTTTGACCTTGCCTTTTTGACAGCAACTAATAAATTGGCCATCTCTGGGTCTCTCCTGTTTAAAATGATAAGCCTCACAAAACTGACATTGAGTATTCATGTCCCCACAATTATGAACCTCTTCTGCTAAAGACTTGAGTAAAGGACAATTTGCAAAGCATATATCAGTTTCATTTTCAAATTCATCAGGTGAAATGTCATGTGATGTTTCAGGAACAGGTTCTAAATGCTTTGTTTTTTTTGTGGCTTTTTTTTTGTATATCTTTTATTGGTTTAGGTAAAATGTCATGTAATGTTTCAGGAAAAGGTTCTAAATGCTTTGTTTTTTTGGTGGCTTTTTTTGGTATATCTTTGATTTTTCAGGTAAAATGGCATCTGATGTTTGAGGAACAGGTTCTAAATGCTTTGTTTGCTTAGTAGCTTTTTTTTGGTGTATCTTTAATTTTTGCAGCTGATAGTCTTTTGCTTGCAATTCTTTTGCGTTCTTTTTCTCGTCGAATTTCCTTCTCCTCTGGTGTCTGCTGGTTGGCCCATCTCTCTTGTCGTTCTCTAGTTTGATGTCTTGTCTTTCCTTGTTTGCTCTCGTTATCAGCAATGTTAATCTGTAAAAGAAAATAATGTATAATTAGTTTAGTTTAAGATGTTAAGTTTATTTTTTACATTTTTTATTATCAACAGTTTGTTTATATGTGATTGTAGTTTATTGTAGCGGTACTTTCTTTGTATTGTTAAATAAGTGTTTTTTATTTTTTTGCGTAGGTTGTAAATTTCGCCTTACATAATTAGCACACTCAAGGAAATGACACTATAACTTCTTCTACATGTAGTAGGTGTATATTGTTAATTGAAATGTATATTTTTTTTGGTTTAGTAATTTATTTTTTTTGTTGTACTTTTGACTTACAGGCATAGTAATTTTTGCTACAGGGGATTGTCGTAATAGTTTTTTGATATTTTATTTAAAGGCTTATATGTTCGGGCTAAGAAAAGGTTTTTCTTTTTTTTTTGGGTGTTAGTACTATTTGTTGTAGTATTCTATTTTATGTGTGTGTTTAGGTTTTATGCTTAATATTATACATTACGACTGGTAATTGAGAATGATAAATTTCATTTAGTGTGTGTTTTTACGGTCTTGCTGTTTTCTTTCTTTCTTTTTTTTTGTGTAGAATGAAGTTTGGGTTTAATGTTAAACATTGTTGTCCGTAAAAGACAAATAATAGGTAAATGACAAATGTGTCAGTAATATTTTGGTAAAGCTTATAATTATTGGGTGTTATTGTTGTTTTTTCTGTACACATGGATGCAGAGCAAACATGTTTATTTAGTTTTCTGTTTTTTTACTTGTTATACTGTACCTTGTTTGAAGTGTGATTTCCACCAAAAACTTTCTTGGTCCACTGTTGTAAGTCTTCGTCCGATGCTCTTCATGCAGTGTCTGTTGTAAAAGGAAAAGTAAAATGTTATTTGATTTGAATGTATTTGTAACAAATAGCATATTTGATTGTTTTGGTCTATTGTATCTGTTATGGTGAATTTTTCTGCTATGCTGTTTTTTGTGCAACCTTTTAAAAATACTTTAATTGTATTTGTATATTACATTTATCCTTTTTTTTACTGTAATTATTAATGTTTTTACTATTTTGGATATGATCACAATGTTTTTAGCATTATCCTGTGTTGGTATGCTTATTTAGGCTTCTTTGTAAGGCGTATAGGTTCTTAAACAGTAAAGAAGAATATTAATTTACTTTTCTATGTGTTTGTGTGATTTTTGGTACAATCCTGTTTTGTGTCCACCATATGTTGCATACTTTATTTGCTTAATTAGTCTTTTTTATGAGGATTAAATGTTGTTGTACAGTGAAAATGAATGTTTTTCCTATTTTGGATATCATCGCAATGTTTTTAGCATTATCCTGTTTTGTGTCCACCACTTTTGTTATGCTTATTTAGGCTTCTTTGTAAAGCTTATAGGTTGTTAAACAGTAAAGAAGAATATTTATTTTACTTTTCTGTGTGTTTGTATGATTTTTGGTACAATCCTGTTTTGTGTCCACCATATTTTGCATACTTTATTTATTTAATTAGTCTTCTTTATGAGTATTCAATCATGTTGGACAGTAAAAATTAATGTTAATTGCCTTTTCTATATCATGCTGTGCTTTTTATTTTTATCCTGTTTTGTGCTCACCACTTTTTGGTTGCTGCATTTGGCTTGTGGGTTATGGTTGGAGGTTATTTTACAGTAAAGAGGAGGAATAGTTTTGTTTTATATATGTTGCTAATGTTTCAGATGCTATCCTGTTTTGTGGCCACCTCTTTTTTTTTGGGTTTCTGTAAACTGTCTGTCTTCATAAATTGTATAGGTCTTTGTGAAGTTTGTTGAACTGTGTTTTGTTCTTTATTCAATTTGTATGTATTTTTTTTTATTTTACTTGAAATTTTTATGTTGGCGGCCATTAAACATATATAGTTTCTTTTTTTTTTCTACTTTTTCTACTATACCTTGATAGAAGTGTTTTTTTCTTGTCCGAATGACAGAGGGTCCTCTCCTGCCAATCTTAATCCGCCAGTCTTCTTGTAGTGTCTGTTTGAAAAAGAAAGTTAAATGGTTAATTGTATATTTCTTCTTTTTGATTTAGCAAAGCATGATTTTTTCAACATGTAATGTATTTTTCTATCTTACCTCTTCTTCTTTCTTTGTGTTCTTTAAAAGTAATTCTCTTTCACAGTCCACAGTGCAAATTCTTGAGTGACGCTGTTGATGCAGAGTCTGTTTGAATAGTGAAAAAAGGGCAAAGATTCAGCTTTAGGTTCCATATGTATTAGTGTGATATTATTTTTTGCTATGAGTTGCAGTAAATTAATGTAATTTAAATATAGTTGTTTAATTAGTTTCAGTTAACATTAGTTTGTTGTAGGGCCTATACACATAAATGTGCGTGTCACATGTCACTATACATGAATCACATTTTCATACTTAAAGTTGTTTTTTTTTTGTTGCTTTTTTCCCCTGTCTTGGTAATAAAATGTAATATATTATAGCTTACCTCTCAGTTGTAATTTGCACAGTGTAAAGTAGGAAATTAGGAAATAATTATCATCTCAAGTAACAGCAGCAGTTAACTATCCAGTCACTCCCTTTATCACCTGGGTAGATATGTAGAATTTTCTGGAAAGTAGGCAGTATTTATAAACTTTGAGGTGCCTCAGACCGTTAGAACGCAATACGCATGCGCTATTTGCGTTCCAGCTTAAAATTTGCGTTCCATCCGCCATTTAATGCGTAGTAGTTTTCAAAATGGTGGTTAATATCAGTGTGGTACGTGCCGCATAGTATGTGTTACGTACCTCGTAAAGTTGACTGTAGCGTTGTTTCAGTTTTGCGAGTCACTGTAGCATTGTTGTGTCTGTAGCCTCGTTTTCGTTTTGTTCGGCGGCCATTTTTTCTCTCGCTTAGGTGATTTTCGGCAGTTTAAACTCATTTTTTTAGACTTAAATGGACGTGTAAATTCATTTTTCGAGGTGCTGGATGCCCCCCCTTGCAGTAAGTAAGCTTTTTATGTGTTCGTTGTGTTTATTTATTGTGTTTTTGATGTTTTCATGCGCAACGTTTTCGCCCTTTTTTGAGTGTTCAGAATGGGTTGTAGCGCGTCCCGTATTTTTTTGCGAGGGGCATAGTTGCTTTTTTTTCTAAGTCGTGCGTGTGGGACGCAGTAGTTTTTTTTTCTAATTTGTGCGTGTGTGTGTTAACCGCGTGTGAGGCGCCCTTGAGCCTCCACCTCCGCAAATGCGGCCCCTCGCTTTGCGAGGGTCCGCATTTGCGGACAAAAACAGCTGACGTTGGAGCCTCCACCTCCGCAAATGCGGCCCCTTGCGAACACAGACGATGTTGGAGCCTCCACCTCCGCAAATGCAGCCCCTACAAACACAGCCGACGTTGGAGCCTCCACCTTCCGCAAATGCTGCCCCTCGCTTCGCAAGCGTTAGCAACAACTCGTATGCTCACAACTATATATGTGATATATATACAGTAGTGTCTATATATACATAAATATATCTGTCTATCTATATGCCCATTTACGCTAAGCTGTGCTCTATGACGTCTAGAAAATCCATCCAAATTAAATCAATTCACTATCACTTAAATTAATTAATTATAAGGAAGCTAGAGTATCATACCTCCTAACATCTGAAATGGCCAAAATGCCAAGACATGCAGTGGTATAAAAAAAAATTATAATTGAAACTATCGGAGCTGCTCCTCTGAGGAGCTCCAGCCAAATAGGATTGAGTTTTTAATTGCTTAATCCTGAAGGGGACATCCATATTTAAAGGGGTTAATAGTGGGTACCATGGGAGTCCACAGAGTCCACCAATGGAGTATAGCATGTGATCCATAGGGACCCTTAATAAGGGGCTCAATTTTAAGTGCCATGCTTATTAGTTGTTATTTAGTCATTCAGTTGTGCCCAACTCTCTGTGACCCTATGGACAGCAGCACACCTTATAATATGCCAGCCTTCAACAACCTCTATGGCAACTATCCTAAAGAAATAGGTCATGGAGGTCCTTGCACGACCTCCATGGCCCTTAAAATTAACGCCCTACAACATTATCCACTAATGTGTCATGAGGGTCCTCAAGGATCATCATCATAAAGCCATGGAAAAGCCCATAGGAAAAACAAAATGAAACTTCCAGAGCTGCTCCTCTGAGAAGCTCCAGATAAACAGAATTGAGGTTTTGAATTGCTTAACCCTGATTTGTTATTCATTCTATGGGAATACCCATATTAAAAGGGGTTAATGTTGGGTGTCATGGGGGTCCACAGAGCCTACCTATGGAGATAGGTTAATATGGCATAGGGTCCATAGGAACCATTGAGTGCCATGTTTATTAGTTGCTATTGAGCCATTAAGTTGTGTTCAGCTCTCTGTGACCCTATGGACAGCAGAACACCTTGCAATCTGCCAGTCTGCAAGGACCTCTATGCCACCTATCCTAAAGCAATATGTCATGGAGGTCCTTGCATGACCTCCATCACCCTTAAAATTAACCTTGTATACAAAGGAGGTCCTGGAAGGACCTTTGTGGCATTTAAAATTAGTATTAACTATTAACTCTAGTTACCATGGGGTCCTTAAAGGAATTCTTAAAGGAATTCTGGTAATCCCAATACTCATAGGGTGTAGGGATATTAGCCTGAGATCCATGGAATCCCCAAGTTAATATGGTGTTCAGTGTACTTTTAATCATGTAATTGTATTGGATATAAAAAATAAAGCCTTATATCTGATTCAATTAAGGGGTTATGGTGTTGATTCATTTTCTGCAGAATTTTTCTGCCTCTATGTGTATGTCTGAGTGTGTGTAAGTTTAAGTAGGGGAAAAGGGCTTATGAGTGGTAGGTAAATTACGTATAGACACATTAAAAACAATTTTGATCTCTGGGATAGAAATTTGAAAGGTCACCATGCCTTGGTAAAAGTTGTGCATTTTTGCCTATTTAGTGCTACTGTTGTGCAGTGATGAAAAAGGGGCTCATTTTGATCAGGACCTTACTTAGCTGTGGTTCAACATGCACCGTAAATCTAGGGCCCTTTGTCAGCACTGTAAAAAGGACACAACCACACATAACAACAAGTCCTATAACATCAAAGTGCTTTACATAATACAATGTACTATATGTGAAAGGGGATGTTAATTTAAGGATGCAACTACACAAACATTTAATCAAAAAGTACAATGAAAGTGGTTATTTTTCACCAGATGGGCACCATTTTCCCCAGAATGAAAACTCCACCCAAATCCTGAAAAACAAAATACTCTGATGGAATTTCAAAAACATCCAGGAGAGGAAATATTTGAAATGAAGATGATCACATTCTTCTACACTAAGGATACAGGACTCAACATTGACTTCCACATTCTTCTCATGTTTTATTGTTGTTTTACTACTCGTTCAAATATGGAGATATTTACAGCCCTATCTTAGAGTACTCTTTTCTCTTATTTGTCTTATTAATCTGCTAATAGTCCTTTCGATCTCCCCATAGCACAATTCTGAAGTCTGCCAAGACAGCGAAAACTTTTTAAAGAAAAAAATCATTCCACATTAGAAATGTGTTACTTGGAGTAAATCAACAAGCTGTAACTATTTACTATGTATTTGGCATTCACTGTAATTTCCGTGCACTATTTCTTTTCAAATCCCCAATAGTCGTTAGTGATATTATGATAATATCAAAGGAGTGAGCAGTGTTCCTTTCCAAAACATAAATTGTTCCAACAAGTTTTATAACAAATAAGCCAAATATATTAGTAGAGTTAACAGCAGGAAGCAACAAGGAAACTAAACAATATGCCATAGTATAGAGGAAGTAAAACATTAGTTAATTTGGGTTATCCGCCTAACACGTATTACTTTCTATAGCCAGAATACAAAGCCCCTGGTTGTGTTGACATAGAGAGGAAGACATGGGGCTAGTTTACACAGTAGTTCCCATACTAAAGGTTTGATATAATAAAGGCTTTGAGAAATATGTAATAAACTAACAACATTAGCAACTATAAAATATCAGCATTATTATTATTATTAGATTAGCAAAACCTGTTTGTCTCTTTTGGATTTCCCTTTTGGACTTCTAGAACAATGCTGGTTGACCAGCAAACTGAAAGACCTCTAGAACAGTTGTTCTCAACCATTTTTGGTCTGAGGATCAGCTGGTCACCTTCCAATGCTCATGGGGATCAACTGGTGACAATTCAGTGCTCATAGGGATTATCTGTGAGATCCACAAAATGTTTAAAAGGGTAATACTTCACGTGACTTACTACATTTTCTTCTAGCTATGCATTGAATAGTATATTTTTTAAATGCTTATTAGCTTCCCTATAATTTATCTATAACTATATTGAGTAGTGGTGATGGTATGTATAAAATGTTAGGCTGTCCTCATCCCTGAAGATTGGCAGATAAGGTTTCAGGGAACCACCAGATAATACCCCACTGTTTTAGAGCAGTGCTTGTTGTCCTGAAGGTGAGGATGAATTGCAGTTTAATTAAACAACACAATGGAGACATTTCAGTAGAATTACTGATTGTATCTGTATCCAAGGTTATAATCATAATCCATTAGGATAAAATCAAATGTCTCCTCCCAGTAAAGCAAAATTAAATCATTAATAAATTAAAGATTTAATTTTTTTACTTTCTAAAATATTTTCCATTATCAAGCCAAGTTCTTCAAAAGAGCATAATATACATACAACACATCAGTGGTCCATTAAGTGAACACATTTCCATCTCTCACAGTTTGGTGTTATGGTTTCATTGTCATGCGTTTCTCATGTCCGCTTAAGAAAGAGTATTGATATAAAGCAAGGTTTTATTTAGGTGCACACAACTATCAAGAACCATGTCCACACTTGGATGTTTGTACAGTCATGTCCACACTTGGATGTTTGTACAGTCATGTCCACTTTGAACACACCCTACTAACCCTGCTGCCTTAAGACATTTGAGCTGGCAATGTGTTAATTGCCTATTGTGGATTCTGAATATCCGTAAAATCGGATCTAACCAAGGACTGAAGTTGAATATGCCTTGTCAGAGATATAATGATGTATAGCTCTGAATTGGAGGAGAAAACAAATTATAGAATTTATATGTGATTTGACTATAAGCCAAGTGAGGGATTTGAGCAGTTAAAGGAAGGAATTTTTAAGTGAAGGAAATGACTCAAACACTGTGTTTAGGATAGATTGCAGTAGAGAAAGGTGAGAAGCAGGAAGACCAGTATGTGAGAGGCTGCTATACAAAAGGTGGGAAAGGATGAGGGCCTGAATAAAAGACTTAGCAGTAGATTAATCAAGTAAATCATGCATCTCAACTAGGTTCCTAAGGCAAAATCATTCCTGCGACATAGAAGTATAGCATGGCATCTAAGCAGAATGATTGTTTTACTAAGGTATGGCAATATCCCTGACTGATGTAAGAGAGAGACATGTGGAATTGATTATAAGGGCTTATAGTAAGCGCTCTTCAATTAGTTGTTGCACTTAGGTTTCTAAAGTGTAAAGTCTATGTGAACCTGTCTTTATAAAGAGCTATTGAGAGTATATTTTCAATGTAATCTTATTAGCAACAAGTAATACATATTTTTATGAAACATATTGATTTATTGAAAACTTACTGTCAGGCTAAGAGGTGCTTCACCAATAATTACTCAATAGCAGAAAGATTCCAACCACAAGTTGCGAATTTCAGTAATCACATTGTAATTGAGTATTTTGGAAGCATTGGCTTTGTGAACAATGGCTTATGAATTCTTTCTTCAGAATGATTCAGGTATCTACATGATTCTGTTTCCTTGGAGCTATTATTTTAAAATAAAAATTGTACTCCTGATATGTTGTCTTTTCATATACACAACTTTTAAAATAATTGTACAAGAAGGATTTGCATAGCAAGTGCATTGATTTTCCATTGATTTAAAAATGTTTATTTTTGATCCACTAAAAGTTGTAACAAACAAGTCACCTTGCATAAAAAAACATTGGTTAATTACAAATCTCCTTTATTTATAGATATCAAAGTGTTTTTCTTTATTTGCAAATATTCCTCAAATTTCTGATGTAAATAGTTAATCAAAGCTGATATACAAAAAAACTGTAGATGAGGGGTCTGCTACCTATGCCAAATGTGAATCAGTACACCTCATAACATCATATTTCCTAAATCAACACAGCACAGTTCACCAGTGATGCATAAAGAGCTTGGAAGGACAGCAGAATACAGTTGTGAATTCAAATGTAGTAGTTTGCACCATTCCTTCTCTGAAACCTGCAATTACATTACCATTTAGGCTTTAAGAAATGAAAGGCCAAATAGATATTTTCTGGAAATTTTGCTTTAAGAAATGAAAGACCAAATATATATTTTTTTCTTTAAGAAATTAAAGGCCAAAGATATATTTTCTGGAAATTTTACACATATATTACTTTTTCCAGTGTGCTTTTTGGAAAAAAAAAGAAAGATTTTTTAGAATTATAGCCCCTTGGAAAATAAAGTCAAATTACAGTGTGATCAAATAAAATGTCAATAATGTAGAGTTGTTTATTCTCTGCTATGTCATAGTTTACCTATATATTTGCTCTGTATTGATATCTTTATTTTAAGTTTGATATGGTTTGGTTCTTTCTGTATAAACATTGCAGAATCCTGCTATAAAATAATAAAATAGCAAATTAAACAGTTGGTACTTAATTTTGAATTTGTTCATATTTCACTGTTTACAGCCACATACCTTTTCCTGTAGTGGTAGTTGATACGGTGAAACATGGCTCTGAAAATTGAGAAAATAATTATTATTTATTATAAATGTTATCATACAATTAATTATGAATCTACAATCATTTGTACTTAGAAAAACATTGCAGGAAGTACAAGTAAAAAAAGTTATAAAAATGTAATTAATTTCTGCCACAGTTAGTAAATTGTGAGGTTTTTTTCAATTAGCTCTCCTTTATAGGACATTGTAATTAATTGTGTGGTTTTAATGTCCTTTAGAATATGTGCTTATGTTTTAGTCTTCTGGGTCATATACCACATCAGGATCCCACAACTCCATACATCCCAATCTTTTTCATTTTATTGCTAAAAGTTTACTCTGCAGCAACACTATACCACAGATGACAACTGTATTAGGCTCTAGTAAGGTCTTGTCTTTCATCAGGGTAAGAGTTAGTCATGGTTGTGTGGAGTGGAGGATGATTGTCCAGCAGTGTTCCATGTGCTGTTTGTCTATTTTCCTAGGTCAAAGTATTTAATACATAACAGAAAAACTGCAGGGAAACCAAACGAAAATGGGACCTCTATCACATAAGGAAGAATAGGATTAAGCGCATAATGAGATTTGCAAGGCTCAAACAGAGGAGCAAATAGAGTAGGCAGTAAAAGGGATTGTTCCTTATTTAATGTCAACGTTTTTGTTGAGGTCAAACTTAAAAGCATGTATGCGTAGCTCTAGAATCACTTGAATGTGACGGGGTAGTGACTATAGCTGCTGAATCATCACCTTAGTAGGAAAGGTGCACGTTATTAAACAAATATAGTGTAATATATATTACTAGTGACTTGCCCATCAAAAATGACGGCAAGAAAATTTCAAGGCTGGCTTTGCTGTTTGCCACACAGTGCAAGGCTCTGCCCCTGTCTACTTTGGTGCATTGCAATGATTAATGATCATTGCGAGCCTCTCCTCCCCGTGTAGTTTACGGATCTCATTGCAGACGTTGTACAACCCGCCACTATGTGCTCATCGTAAAGTCCTGCATGCTTGACGTTGTTTGGCTAAGTGTTACTGGCTTCGGCTAAGTGTTACTGGCTTTGGTTAAGTGTTACTGGCTTGGGTTAAGTGTTACTGGCTTCGGCTAAGTGTTATTGACTTCGGTTAAAAGTTCCTGGCTTGGGTTAAGAGTTACTGGCTTCGGACTTGTTTTGAGCCTGTTTGAGAAAATTTAAATTTTAGCGGCAGCCAATTTTTTCCGTGCTTAGCCGATTTTCTATTTCCTAAAAATGGCAATTAGGGCTTCAATTAGCTTGCAACCTCACTCACAAGCTCCCTGGCAGTCCCCCTGAGTCGTGTGTGAGGTTTTTAATACATTTTGTACATTATCGTTCGTTTTTTGGTGGTCGTGCGAGTTACGGGCTTCTGTTAAGTGTTACTGGCTTAGGTTAAGTGTTACTGGCTTAGGTTAAGTGTTACTGACTTCGGCTATGGGCGTCTTCAATCTCTTTCCATCCCCTATAGGTGGAGCGTAATGGGGCAAATGACATCTCTGACGGGACAGAGGTCCCTTAGAGGGACCCTGAAAAGGCACTATTGCGAAAGCTGCAATGAGCGACTTCAGCGCTCACTGCAGCAAAGAGTTGACCTCTTTGCTGCAATAAATGTGAGGTATTACATGAGCCAGAAGGGGAGCAAAATTGGTTTTGCATAGAAGTAGATAGATTAAGATATTATGAATTCTGGCACAGAGCTCTCTTAAGAGCTTATATCATGTTTTAAATATTGTCAATCGAATGAAGCATTTAAAGATATTTCCAATTGATGCTATGAGTCGGACATATTTATTTGTATAACGAATCAGTAGCATACACTGTACAATATATAAGATCACATTGAAAAGAACAGCACCACATCGTTTGAGTATCAATAGCTACAAGCAATACCCACGGAACTGATGGCGCATGGTGGCTCGTGAATCAACATTAGATCGAATTTTGCTACCCTTCTGGCACATTTATTGAGGTCAACCCAGGTGGGGTTTTTTTTTTGTTTGTTTCATCTATTTAACGGCAAGCATCCTATACTTACCAGATTATCTGCACTAGGAGATATTTTGCGCTCCTCCCCCCTCCCCTCTTCTATTTCTACCATTTAAGCCGTCGATGTGAACGGTGGACACCAGAGAAGCCGCAACCCTCCTCGATACAAAAACAAGTAGAAACACATATTTATCATTTACAGGAACTATTGCATCGTATAACTCTGGATCTGTCCGAACCTAATACCTAGGAAGACCCCCACTGTTTCCTTAAGCACTTAGCCAAACCACCAAGGTCTATTAATCTTGGTAATCTCTAGAATGTTCCATAGAAAGGCCTGATTAACAAGCTGAAATGTTTGTTGAATAACTTCATTATTGCTGTATAGCTATGATTTTGATTGCAGGGTAGGAATGAAGGGATTTTAGAGCTGCAGTGCATATAATGGATTTATCAGTAACATAGGCTGTATATAACATCTCTTAATCTGCCACAAAACAAAGTGTTAATGGGAAGCTATTGAGCATTGGGCTGACTTCTCTGATAGATACAATATCTATACCAGTGATGAATTACACTTTAATAAAGAAGAAGCTTACGTGCTGGGGGAGATGATGTTAGAAAGGTTGGGGAAGTTTTTAAATGAGTAGGTGGGAGGAGGAACAAGTCAGACGTAGTGTGGTAGAAAGAGTGGAGTGGGTAAGGGAACTGTTCTTCGTGGAGGAGTGGGGGGGACATGTTAGTTAAATAAGTATGGAGATCATGATAAACTGTGTGTGTTGTTTAGTCGTGTCCGACTCTATGTGACCTTATGTACTGCAGCCCGCCAGGCATAGCTATTGTTATGTCTCTGGTCATGTTTATCCACATAAGGTTATCTTGGCAAGAATACTGGAGTGGGTTGCTAGTTCCCTCTACAGTGGACTGTGATTTGTCTCACCTCTCTGCTATGACCTGCCCATCTTGGGTGACCCTACACGGTAGAGCTCACAGCTTCATTAAAGTACACAAGCCTCTTCACCGTGACAAAATGCAGATCCAGAAATGGCGTGATAAACTAAACTAGCTAAAATAACTAAAATCTAGTAGTGGGTATTTCAAACCAGTGATTTTAATAACATTAACAGTATGGTGTTAACATCAGTCTTATTCAACTGTCTTGACAAATGTTCTCTCTTCTCTCTTTCTGCACACCACACAGTTCTGAGGATCTAATGTAACAACCACAAAATGGATTCCTGTACTCATTAACAGAGGCATTAATGTCTTTTTTCTTGAACTGCTTTGGTCCTAGGACACAATTCTTTATTTCATGCATTTAAAAGAGCATGTTTTAGAGACCTCCATGGTATAGGGGTTTAGGGAGTTAATGTTAGGTGCCATATGGACCAGAATGGTAGAAGGTTTATATTAGCATAGGGACCCCTATGGTTATTGTATAAAATACCATGTGGGTACATATAGAACCCCATGGTACAAGACTAATCCTAGGTGATATGGGGGTCTATAGGGTTAGTGTGCAGCATACCATGAAGGTCCATATGGACCCCATGGTAAAGATGTTAATGTTAGGTGCCATGGGGGTCCCTAGGTCCCTATGGTTGGAAGCCTTGTAGGGACTACCATGGTTTTAAAAGGCACTCCCACTCAAAGGCACAAGTTTTTTTTTTGGGGGGGGGGGGTCATTGGTATTGAGTAACTAACTTTAAATATAGTGTGAGCTTTTACACATCATGCAACAGTACTTGGTAGAGGCAAGGGTGTGATAAGTTTTGTGCTGTCCTAGGGCTATTGAGCTAGTTATTACACCACCTTTGCTCTTGCTATATCTGAATAATACATTTCCCACACAACTATAAAGAAAATAATAAGTGTATATGTGTCTGTGTAAATATACAGTCAGTAAGTGCCAGATACAGGAATATTCTCTGCATATAGACATTTATGTGCATATTCCATGACATTGCATCAGCAACTTCAGGAGGTTAATATTAAGATACATTTGTTAAAGTTAGTTGTTATGGAGGCTAATATTAAGGTATCAGGGTTACTTTTAGTTGTTATGGGGGTTCATATATGCCCCCATGGTTATAGTATAGTATACCATGGGGATCCAAAAGGTGATACCTGGCTCATACGGGCAGCTGGGTTTTACAGGGGTTTTATAGGAGGTAGTGGGGTATAGGTGATTTATTTTTATTATTATTTAAAAACATCCCCTACATATCAAATAACAGCTCTAAGTAGGTGTTTATTTGGGGCTGTGGAAGGTTGAGTTTACATTTAAGGTTGCTGTGAGCTCTCATATAGCCTTACTAGAACACATATGATGTTAAATAACTTTTTGGGAGCCTTGCAATAGCATTTCAGGTACAATCTCTTGTAGCAGCAGGGAGCAGTTCATACGTAGTGTTCGCTCAAGAGGGTTTACTTGTATGGACTTGCTGTGAGTGGAATGTAATAGCTATGCAGCTCTCAATGATAATGTTAAGTTGGAAGATACCTTCCTGGAACCATGTAATAAAACCTAAAATTGGTTAGCTCAGGAAGAAATCCAAAAGAGACTTGAAAAAATAAAAATATAAAGCACTGTGTCCAGATGGTACACATTCAAGGGTTCTGAGGGACCCCCATGGTCTAAGTACTATTACTAAGTACTGTAAAAAGCAGTCCATTATTTCTAAATGTTTAAGACTTAGTTTCCACTCGCTCAGTACTGATGGATTGGTGAAGAGCAGATGTAGTACCTTTATTAAGAAGGAAGCTAGAGCAAATACAGGGAACTACAGACCAGTAAAGCTTTTCTCTTTATAGAGATGTTCTTAAAATGTTATGTCAATTAACTAGAAACGGTAATATATTGAGCTGGGGTACAATTAGATTAACCAGTTTTTGGAATCAGAAAGGATTTTTTCCCTAATGAGAGAATTGATAGTGTTTTAAATTATTGTTTTTATTTGCCTTACTCTGGATCAATGAACAATTTACAAAATATAAATATTTGAGGAGACCTAAAAAGGTTTAACCTAATTGGCTAAAAGTAATTTTTAAACCTAAATTACTATGATTACTATGTATAAAACAATAAACAGTCTAACTAATTTAGAAAAAAAAAATAAACATATCAGAATAACTACTTAAATGGATGATGTGAGTAGTTTTTTGAACTTCCCAATAAGTACTTATTGGCAGCAGGTATCTATTTTGAAATAAATGCAAATAAATGAAAAACTAGATTTGAACGTAGTAGAACCTTCTTGCCACAATTATTGCACTCAACGTTTGCAAAAATGTAATAGTTGGGCCATATCTGCTTAAGTAACTGATCACGCTAGTTTGGCTAATGGCCTCTATGTGCTTGCAACAGAAGATAGCAAGAATTCTAAACTCACTCCTTATCATTGGGCCAAGCCCTTTAGATGAACACTCAGTCCATGGGGTATTAGAACATTGCCAACACAAGTACTTAGAAATCTAATTTGACTTTTTTTTTTTGCAAGTTGCAAGCACAAAGCTCTTCCAATACTGTCTATTTTTTAAAACTACTTTTTGAATACATATATTTCCTTTTTATAAACAATTCAGTTTATCCATTGCCTATGAGTATTTATTATTCAATTAAAAAGTATATTTAAACTATCCTTGACTTTAAGTTGCAAGAAATGGGTGAGTAAATGATTCATTGTCTTACATTATTTTCAGAACTGAGATAAAAATAATAAAGCAGTGGAGAAAGAAAATAATGTGTTATGTTATCTAGGGAGAAGTTTTAGTGAGGATAAGGGAAATACAGTGATGCAGAATGTTTATGAATCACTAGTAAGGCATAAGCATAAAGACCTGGTATTGGCTAAAGTGAAATGTAGCCCTCAGTATAATCTTAAGTGAGGTTGGGCCGTTTTAGTGTTATTTTAAAAGATCTCTCTCACCCAGCAGCAAGATGGTTTCATCTTAATGAACTGTCTATACCTTGCTAACTGTTTTTCTCTTGTAAATCAGTTGAGATAATCAGCATTCTTTGTGTAACTTATTAATGTAAATGTGTATATCAGAATGCTAATTAGTAAATATGACTGATAAATGTAATGGAGGGGTATAACATTGTATTTCAGAGTCACTCACATCAATAATAGTGGTGGGCAAGCTTTCCTGAATATCTCAGGAATTATTCACTTTAGAAAAATGGCTAGTACATTACAGTGGATATAAAAAGTATACACACCCCTGTTAAAATGTCAGGTTTCTGTGCTGTAAAAAAATGACACAAAGATAAATCATTTCAGAACTTTTTCCACCTTTAATGTGACCTATAAACTGTACAACTCAATTGAAAAACAAACTGAAATATTTTAGGTGAAGGAAAGAAAAATAAAAAATAAAAATAATGTGGTTGCATAAGTCTGCACACCCTCTTACAGGGAGTGCAGAATTATTAGGCAAATGAGTATTTTGACCACATCATCCTCTTTATGCATGTTGTCTTACTCCAAGCTGTATAGGCTCGAAAGCCTACTACCAATTAAGCATATTAGGTGATGTGCATCTCTGTAATGAGAAGGGGTGTGGTCTAATGACATCAACACCCTATATCAGGTGTGCATAATTATTAGGCAACTTCCTTTCCTTTGGCAAAATGGGTCAAAAGAAGGACTTGACAGGCTCAGAAAAGTCACAAATAGTGAGATATCGTGCAGAGGGATGCAGCACTCTTAAAATTGCAAAGCTTCTGAAGCGTGATCATCGAACAATCAAGCGTTTCATTCAAAATAGTCAACAGGGTCGCAAGAAGCGTGTGGAAAAACCAAGGCGCAAAATAACTGCCCATGAACTGAGAAAAGTCAAGCGTGCAGCTGCCACGATGCCACTTGCCACCAGTTTGGCCATATTTCAGAGCTGCAACATCACTGGAGTGCCCAAAAGCACAAGGTGTGCAATACTCAGAGACATGGCCAAGGTAAGAAAGGCTGAAAGACGACCACCACTGAACAAGACACACAAGCTGAAACGTCAAGACTGGGCCAAGAAATATCTCAAGACTGATTTTTCTAAGGTCTTATGGACTGATGAAATGAGAGTGAGTCTTGATGGGCCAGATGGATGGGCCCGTGGCTGGATTGGTAAAGGGCAGAAAGCTCCAGTCCGACTCAGACGCCAGCAAGGTGGAAGTGGAGTACTGGTTTGGGCTGGTATCATCAAAGATGAGCTTGTGGGGCCTTTTCGGGTTGAGGATGGAGTCAAGCTCAACTCCCAGTCCTACTGCCAGTTCCTGGAAGACACCTTCTTCAAGCAGTGGTACAGGAAGAAGTCTGCATCCTTCAAGAAAAACATGATTTTCATGCAGGACAATGCTCCATCACACGCGTCCAAGTACTCCACAGCGTGGCTGGTAAGAAAGGGTATAAAAGAAGAAAATCTAATGACATGGCCTCCTTGTTCACCTGATCTGAACCCCATTGAGAACCTGTGGTCCATCATCAAATGTGAGATTTACAAGGAGGGAAAACAGTACACCTCTCTGAACAGTGTCTGGGAGGCTGTGGTTGCTGCTGCACGCACTGTTGATGGTGAACAGATCAAAACACTGACAGAATGCATGGATGGCAGGCTTTTGAGTGTCCTTGCAAAGAAAGGTGGCTATATTCGTCACTGATTTGTTTTTGTTTTGTTTTTGAATGTCAGAAATGTATATTTGTGAATGTTGAGATGTTATATTGGTTTTACTGGTAAAAATAAATAATTAAAATGGGTATATATTTGTTTTTTGTTAAGTTGCCTAATAATTATGCACAGTAATAGTCACCTGCACACACAGATATCCCCCTAAAATAGCTAAAACTAAAAACAAACTAAAAACTACTTCCAAAAATATTCAGCTTTGATATTAATGAGTGTTTTGGGTTCATTGAGAACATGGTTGTTGTTCAATAATAAAATTAATCCTCAAAAATACAACTTGCCTAATAATTCTGCACTCCCTGTATAACTGGGGATGTTGCTGTGTTCAGAATTAAGCAATCCCATTCCAAATTGTGTTAAATAGGAGTCAGCATACACCTGCCATCATTTAAAGTGCCCCTGATTAACCCCAAATAAAGTTCAGCTGCTCTAGTTGGTCTTTCCTGAAATGTTCTTAGTCGCATCCCACAGCAAAAGCCATGGTCCACAGAGAGCTTCCAAAGCATCAGAGGGATCTCATTGTTAAAAGGTATCAGTCAGGAGAAGGGTACAAAAGAATTTCCAAGGCATTAGATATACCATGGAACACAGCGAAGACAGTCATCATCAAGTGGATAAAATATGGCACAACAGTGACATTACCAAGAACTGGAGCTCCCTCCAAAATTTATGAAAAGACGAGAAGAAAACTGGTCTTGGAGGCTACCAAGAGGCCTACAGCAACCTTAAAGGAGCTGCAGGAATATCTGTCAAGTACTGGCTGTGTAGTACATGTGACAACAATCTCCTGTATTCTTCATATGTCTGGGCTATGGGGTAGAGTGGCAAGACGAAAGCCTTTTCTTACGTAGAAAGACATCCAAGCCAGGCTACATTTTGCAAAAACACATCTGAAGTCTCCCAAAAGCATGTGGGAAAAGGTGTTATGGTCTGATGAAACCAAGGTTGAACTTTTTGGCCATAATTCTAAAAGATATGTTTGGCGCAAAAACAACACTGCACATCACCAAAAGAACACCATACCCACAGTGAAGCATGGTGGTGGCAGCATCATGCTTTGGGGCTGTTTTTCTTCAGCTGGAACTGGGGCCTTAGTTAAGATAGAGGGAATTATTAACAGTTCCAAATACCAGTCAATATTGGCACAAAACCTTCAGGCTTCTGCTAGAAAGCTGAACATGAAGAGGAACTTCATCTTTCAGCATGACAACGACCCAAAGCATACATCCAAATCAACAAAGGAATGGCTTCACCAGAAGAAGATTAAAGTTTTGGAATGGCCCAGCCAGAGCCCAGACCTGAATCTGATTGAAAATCTGTGGGGTGATCTGAAGAGGGCTGTGCACAGGAGATGCCCTCGCAATCTGATCGCATTTGGAGTGTTTTTGCAAAGAAGAGTAGGCAAATCTTGCCAAGTCAAAATGTGCCATGCTGATAGACTCATACCCAAAAAGACCGAGTGCTGTAATAAAATCAAAAGGTGCTTCAACAAAGTATTAGTTTAAGGGTGTGCATACTTATGCAACCATATTATTTTATCTTTATATTTTTTCTTCCCTCTACCTAAAAGATTTCAGTTTGTTTTTCAATTGGAAAAAGTTCTGAAATGATTTATCTTTGTCTAATTTTTTTACAGCACAGAAACCTGACATTTTAACAGGTGTGTGTAGACTTTTTATATCCACTGTATATAGCTAGTATTTTCATTCTCTTTAAGAATAACGTGAAAAAACTATTTGATTTTGCGATGACAGGGTCCCTTTATGTTTGTATGTTCATCATTGACACAAGGTGGATCCATAAGTACCTTATTGACATTCCTTTTCCGGTGATTTTACAAATTTGCCTGATTCAAACATTTCTGTGTATATATACCACATTTTCGATGAAATTTAACCTTGCTAAATTAAATCACTAGTACTTTTATGTATATACACTTTTTTTTCTTTTTTTTACAGTAAATGGTTATTAAAAGAGAGAACTGTTTAAACAAAATGCATTATTATTCAATTCCATTGAACTGATGGATTAAATTGAAGTGGAACTAAAATAACCCTCCCCTTTAGCCTGCATGGTAAGAAGGTGGCCCAATTGTGGAAGCCCCTAGACACAAGCAAAGTTGGTTAAAACTAAGATTTTCTCTACAAATTATTTTATGCCCATGGCTTACAATGTTGATAGCTTTTTACATGCTTCACAAAAGTGACTTTTCCCAAAACAACAGTTAAAAAAGTATTAAACACAGAGAGCACACTTTAACCTGTCTGTATGATACACATTGATTCAACAACGCATTAAAGTAGATACAAATACTTATATCACTTTATCTGGTTTAAGGCCTTAGGATCTTATGAACACTTATATTCATATGACTGTAATATTTCTGTTCAATGTTCTGTTTACTATCCTTCAACAGGGTTTGGATCCCAAGTTATCCCACTTCAGAACAGGCTGAGTGTAAACAGTGTCTATGACATTCTGACTACCTAGATTAGGATAACCTGAACTCCTGTTTTATTAGGCTTTGCTTAGTACTGTAATAAAAGATCTTAGACATGTTAGTGAACATGCTTAGTAGAACAACACAGTAATTGGAGATAGTTTTCTTGTTGGTGTTAAAACTCTTATTTATGTAAACAGTAATATAGGAATTGAGGATAAGAAAACAGTTGGCCAATCAGGTTCAATTTCTTTAGATCTCCTCTGATCCTTGTATTATGTTAATTTATTGATCCAGATGAAGACAAAAAAAGAACATTGAAGCATTGTCATTAGTCTCATTAGGGAAGAAATGATTTTAACTCAAATTATTCCTTAGATTAATATCCTAACTATTCTGTATATTCATCATAATCTTGTAAGCTTTTTATTAAAAAAAATATATAACCCATTTATAACGTTATCTATTGAATCTGCTGTTACAACCTTCTTTGGTAGTAAATTCCACAATCGGACAATTCTTACTGTTAAGAACACTTTTCTCTATATAAGATGGTGAGAACATATATACTCTATGTGTCAGTTGAATCATGGGATTGCATGCAAGTACCCGGGATGTAAGCATATATTTCTGTTTATACAACTTTGTCCTGTGTCAGGAAGTGAATTATTTATACAATTGTGTGGCTTGTCACAATGGTAAATACCACTTAATGTCTTTTGTCTGTTATTTTCCTTCCGCTATTTTTAACCCTATGATAACTCTCATTTAGTCCTCAATTTAATATCCTATTTGATCGCAAGACTCATATTTTGTACATGTGTATTGACCTTATTGCACTTGAGAAGGGATGATCTTCAAAGATGGACTCTTAGGAGTCTTTGAGGACTAGTGTTTCAAAACACTGGGCACAATGTACTAACATTGTTAAAAAAATGGGTGTATATGGTAATATGTGAACTGAATAGTTTCCAAATTCATATATAGTCCAAATGTCCTATCTGATTTAACTATCATAAAGAATAGAAGACACTGGGCGAGCTTTACTAAACTTGGCTAGGAAGAAACTATGGTGACTTTGTTAAGCTTTTTCATGGGCTCTGGTTGAAGAACTGTTGGATTTAAAACACTAGCTAGCTCCCACTCATGATTTCACCAAGCATGATTCCTTCTGTGAACGCACAGCAAACCTAGTGTACAACTTTCCCATAATAATGATGGTGTAGAGTTTTTTTCCCAAATTGATAATAAAAATATACCTGTATATTTAGAATATTAATATATTTAAAAAATTATTTACAAATAATTTTACTTTATTCTATACACCAGGGGTCCTCATCCTTTTAATACCTACCGCCCACTTTTGATGTTAACATTTCCATATAGCCCACCAGTAATGTCGTAACTCAATTTATCCTTTTGAATTTCTGGTTACATACTGTACATCATATGACCCTAGCTATGTATCACCCTGTTCTTACTAGATAGTGATCCGGTCCTGACTGCTGTCCCTAGCTATGTATCACCCTGTACTTACTAGATAGTGATCCGGTCCTGACTGCGGCCCCTAGCTATGTATCACCCTGTACTTACTAGATAGTGATCCGGTCCTGACTGCTGTCCCTAGCTATGTATCACCCTGTACTTACTAGATAGTGATCCGGTCCTGACTGCTGTCCCTAGCTATGTATCACCCTGTACTTACTAAATAGTGATCCGGTCCTGACTGCTGTCCCTAGCTATGTAACACCCTGTACTTACTAGATAGTGATCTGGTCCTGACTGCTGTCCCTAGCTATGTATCACCCTGTACTTACTATATAGTGATCCGGTCCTGACTGCTGTCCCTAGGCTCTCTCACCAGCTCTCCAACCAGTGGTGCTGCTGTTCTCTGGCATGTGACATCACTCATCAGTGATGCTACCTATCGATTACCCCACAATCTACCATTAAAACTTGAATCGCCCACTAGTGGGCGGCAGGGACCAGATTGACTACCAATGATATGCCCTATACATCTTGTGAGCTGTATTATAATAGACCCTAAACCTATGTTTACCTTTAACACTCATTAGTGGATGTTTTGTTTAATAAATATGTGTTGCATACAGATATAATGTAATGAAAATTATCACTCACTGTTCTTCTAATATAACAAGCTTTCCATTAGTGCTATTGAAAGCTGATACTTTTCCACTGTGCAGACAAGCGTCATCACATATGTGGAAGTAGAACTGAAGAAAAAAAATGATAGATGCCACTATGGCACAACTGCATAAAGAAACCAGTGGCTGAAACATTTTTTGACTTTTAAAAACCGTTTCCATTCATCAAGTGTAGTTATTTATAACAGTATGATTTCAATACATGACTGCAGGGGTTCTTTTAAGAAAACTTTGCAGACATTAGTCGAATAAGGTAGTATTAGCTTATACAGTGAGATTTCACTGTGATCGGTCATTAAACTAAACCAAAAAACCCTTATGAAGAGCGGCAGCCTTCACTATATTTAAAGCTATACCCTCAAGCGAGGCCATATGGACCCTTACGAACTCCCTGCCTAATTGCATGTTATCCTTAGGCATTAATTAATCTAAAGGGTCTCCTCTCCAGAGGAGATGGTGCTGCATACCATATTTTTGGTTTCCATTTTATATGGAGTGTTTGAAGGTTTCTGCTTGGCTAAAATATGACAATCAAATTAACTATTTGAATTACCTAACTCTTATTGGTTACTCAGTATGCAATCAAAGAAGGCTATCACCCCATTTCTGATTGGTTAAATGTTTAGCCAGTCACAATGCACAGATTAAAATCTGTTCATTCCTATTTCCTTTTAAGTAGTCAGAGGGCTCTAAAATAAAGTTTGATTATAGTGTTATATCTTCATGCAGAGACATTTATGTAATGTTAGTGTACCGGATACTTGGCATGTTGTATAGATAGAGAGGGACAGTAGGACTCACAACCTGAACAGATTTACTATATATATAGATACCCATGACAATGGTGTGTCTTTTATTATAAAGCTTAGCAACATGCTATAAAAAAGATATCAGGTATGTCACTTTAATGTTCTATTTTCTACATGTGATCTTCAAGGTATAATTAAGCATAGTTCTAAATATATTTCCCTAAGTGTGTATACCTTAAAGAGGACAATAACATTTTGATTATTATTATTATTTATTTTATTTGTAACGCGTCAACATATTCCGAAGCGCTATAAAGGGGTAAGTTTAAGTAAAAGACAATATTAATACAATGCAAAATAATGGAGGGCCCTGTCATTGACCTTAAAATCGAATGTACAATGTGCTTTCCCTAAAGCACATTGCAAGAATGAAAACTTGCAAACTTGGGGCCTCATTCTATTATCGGCCGCAGCCGTTGCGGGGCCGCAAGGACCGGCCGCAAGCTATTCTGCCATTCTATTCCCTTACGGCCGGGGATTCCGGCAGGCTTGCGGCCGGTGCCTTGCTATCTCTTGCAATTCAATTGCTCCGGGAAACCTCTCTGCAAGGCTAAAAACGAGCCGCAGCTTACTTGCAGGAAAGAGGTCCCGCTAGCACCAATTAAGCACATAAAATAGCTTAAATAAAGCCATCCTGCACTTTGAGAAGACTATAAAGGGATTTTAGGTGTTAGAAAAAATAGCACATAATTATCCTGTACTCAAATCCGTAAAATATTTTATTTTTAATATCCGTAAAATATCCATGTGAAAAGTACAGAGTGCTTGGAGCACCTCAGACACGCCCACGCCGCAGCCGGAAAATAAACAGTTAATTTGAACTCGGGTTTGGGCAGATGTGCAAGCTTGAGAGTGGGTTCCTTTTAATCCTCATGTCCCCCAATATGATCCCTAGCATTTACAGAGCTGTACAGTGCAGGCTTGAATTTATATTTGAGTTTTTATATTTCACAGCTTACGGCCGGTTCCAAGATATGCGGCCGGCCGTAAAAGGAGATCCTTGCGGGGCCGTATAATAGAATCGCGAGTTAACTGAACCCCCGCAAGGAATCGCAGCCTTACGGCCGATTTACGGCCGATAATAGAATGAGGCCCACGCAATCTAAAGAATATCGGTGAGGTATAGAAGGATGATAGATGCATTGTGTATATTAAGGCTGAAGGCGATAGCTTCTTTAAACAGATGCATTTTACCAAGGTCACCTTAAGTATAATGGAAATATAGAAGGGATTTGTGATTCCTTCATTTAAAATCCTCTGCGTGCAACAATCATGAATAAATATCTGTGGCAAATGTGATGTATGGGAGTGGACATGTTACAAAAAAGAGAGTGGAGTCCCCAGAATCCAAAGTTTAACTAGAAGGGAGTTAATGGTCTCTTCCTTTTCCCAATCCTGTGCATTGTGGAGGGGAGCTGAAAATTATAATTTCTAAAACATTGATATTTAAATAAAATCATGTTGGTACTTGGAACTATATCATCCAGGCCCCTAATAGTACAGTGGACTAAGGTGGGCAAATACCTAAACCTACCACCTTCCTACCACTAAACTGAGCCATACCTATACCTACACTTGTACATACCACCTCAATGGGTTAAAACTAACCTCCCTCTCAATCCAATAAAATCTCAAGAGCCCCAGTCAACTGGCGTACTTTTGCGGGCTCTGAACGACTTCCGAGTTACCACATTGAGAAAGTGGCGATGGTTAAACTCGTAACTTACAGCCTCCAGAAGCCTTTGATCTGTCACTTTCGCAAGGCTAAAATCGCGAATTGCTGTTCAATTGCTCAATTTTCCCAAGCCCGCAAATGTATTTACACCCGTAACCGGCAAATGAATGAGAAAATCCTACATGTGCCAGAGAGGACCAGCAAAGGGGTTAAACACCTATTGGTAGCACTGTAAATGCAAATAATAAATCAATCCTGCACTGTAAATAACGGGGAAAGCGATGACAGACATTATAATTAATTGCACAACAGTCTCAAGCTCGCAAATCGTCATATCAGGGTTAAATAATCTTGGGTATCAAAGAATTAATAAATATCAGGCCACCCATATGGACTAGAACAGTAATGGCATTAATTTTCATAATTCTTTAATATGCATGTTTTGCGAGTCTGATCGCATATCGGACCCCCGAACCTAATTAAATGACAAGTAACCTCCATATTTAGTGCCATAATTCTGACAGTCTCATTTCCTATTGGCTGGCTCAAAATGGGAGGTTACGGGCTTGCTTAATTGATCATGTTTCCGCCCTCAACTGCTCCAAACCAGTGCATGGTTACGGTTTTGGCTTCAGGCCCAAAACTTGCGAGCTTGAGCAATTGAATAGCCTTGCAAACGGACACCAAAGGGAGCCCGTAACTCTCAGACATTCGCCTCAAACTGAATGGAGCCTCAAGTCTTTCCCTTAAAGGTCTGCGGTAGATTATTTTTTGTTCTATATAGTATTTTAAAATTAATTTGATAATGGATAAAATGTTTTCAGAAATTAAAATACACAGTACACAATAACACAATTAATATTTTAACAGGTATGTGCAGTCATTCTTTCCTGTAGGGTTCCATTTACTTTGCTTACCTGATTCTGTCTGCTATAATCTCTGGAGTGTGTATACTTAAACTAATGAACTTTCCATTGGTCCCACTGAAATGACTGACAGTTTTTTCTGCCACATGCCCATTGTGCATATAAAAACTTCACCTCTATATTAAAATCTCCTCCTAGACGTGTACACTGATTAACAGAAGCCAAAGTGGTAGATTCCACAGCAGCATAATTGCATATAAAGAGTATTATAAATAGTAAGAGGATTAGTGTGGGTGTTTTTGTGTCAAATGTGAGGAAGCCCAAAGGAAGCATGCATGACAGGTTATAGATATGGGGAAACATGGGAAATTTCCATTTAGTAATGAATTATAAATTAACAATAGGTGAAACATTGTCTATTTATAATATATGCATCTGTGCAATAAAGTGAAATAAAGCCATGATATCTGTTTCTATTTGAACATCTCTTTTCAGGTCAGTAACGAAAAACCTCCAATCTTGATTGATTAGAACTGATCAATCTACTGATCTACATCCTAAGGTAGGAAGAGGATCTGAATGCAGAAGAAGCTTTTATCTGCACAGTAGGAATGTGACAGCTATAACTGTTGTTTTGTTCAACTGGTCTAATTGAAAGGTCATTAGCTTACAAGTACACACCCATTTCACATAGTAGCAGACATAATCAACTGAGATAGAAAAAATGGAGTTAAACAGCAAAGAATGATTGTATATAAAACTTTAAAAAATTATGTTTTTTTATGTATTTATTTATGTTGCTTTCTAAACATTTGTGCCCAGTATTAACTTTAGTAATTGAAAATACAGTATAAAAAATTGTCTACAGTGGTCCTTTATTTCAATTTCTGCTCCTGTTTATAACTTGACAGTCCTCTATTATGTTTTTGTCTTTTTGGTATGATCAAGTGTCTAAAGCAGATGTCCCACAAGGCCACCAGGGTCAATCCTTGCTCCTTTTCCTGCCAATTCTACTTCTCAAGCATTCACTGATGAATGCAGCAGGGGTTGGGGACCAAGGCTTCTGGCAGAATCCTGGCGTAATAGGAAACTCCAATTCTTTTTTACAAGCACCCTCCATTCCCTAGCTCTCCCACTGATACCAAAATATGTGAAAAGTCTATCTCAAAATAAAAAAGCACAAGCAGGGTGTTGGGGCAGCATTTAGACCCATGTTTCTTGTGAGAATGCTTTAGTGTGAACTTCTAACATCTTAAAGATGTTGTTGAAATACACAACCTGCTCTATTTTGTTATATGTTTTTGCAGATTCTGTAGAAAAATGTCTATAAAATCTTGTAAAGGCAGATTGTTATCACAGTTTCTACAGGGTGTAAATGTAAGATTGCATACCTATAAAAAAGTTCTGCTAGTATTTTTTATTTGCCAGAAGCTGTTTCTGTTTTATTTAAATATACTTTACTCAATGCTTCCAGTTAAAATGCAAATCTCACAGAACTATGAGTCATTGTCAGATAAGATCAAAATACAAGTTAGAAACCTGCAATAAAGATGACTTAAATATCAACATACATATGGGTTAATTAAATAACAAATCATATTTATATGAACACAATCTTCCACTTCAAATTATCACTTTAGGTTCACTAAGATTTTTAGAACACACAACATGGTCTGTGAGGCTATGATGACTATTTTCTATGGAAAATTAATGGAAAATAGCCAGTGTCACAGAACCTTTTAGTATCAATCTGCTGTTTTATGATGATTGTCTTTGGAAGGAGCATGTCAACACAGTAGAGAGTATTTTTCCACAAAGTGTTCTTAGCTCTTTCACTGAACTTATTAAACAGTTCATTGATCTGTTGCAGAATATATATTTCAGCTATATAGTGTACAAGCTGATTTAACAAAGTTATTCATCATACAATGGTGAGACTCCCATGAACGCGTTTCAAAATATGACTTGTAGGGTTTCCTGCACTTTTTAATGTAGATCAAGAAGCAATTTTGCTGTGTATGACCACTGTATCAACATGAACGTCTGAAGACACAACCAACATCCTAATAAAACATTAAAGTCTGCAGAAACTATTTGTTACTCTGCTGTATTTCTTTAAAATACATGTGATAAAACATTTTTTTGTCTATTAGATTGTCTTTATATAGTAAAATCCACATGTTTCTTTCTGGCAAATCATTTGCACATTTATCTATCCTTGTGACACAAAACATTGAGTTAAAAGTATTGTGTAAACGTGTTAATAAATTGATCACCAGCATTGACTAAACATTTTGTTTCGGAATGATTGAGGCAGAGAATACACACTTACATACTATAAACCACATTAAATCCCAATGCCAAATCCCAAAAGTCCCAATCCCAAAAATTCGGCAGAGTTACAGAGCAATAAAATTAGCCAAGCCCATAACAGACGTGGCTGACATCCAAATCTGTAAACAGTGCTTCCGCATGTTCCTTTTGCGGCCGTAAACATGATCAAACCGTGATTACGGGCTTAGACGGAGCTAATAGTAAAAGAGATCGCCATCATTACGTCACCAACAAAATGGAGGTTAGATTTCAATCACTTACGGGTTAAAAGTACGAGATGCGATCGGACCCACAATCCAGAAATAATGCAATATTAAATAATTAATAAATATGATAGTCTAGTCATTGCGAGTTCTCTTATATGTATTAACACATTGATTGCTGGGATCAATATAACATGGAAATTAAACATAAAATAAATGATTTTTTATTGCATTATTGAGAATGTTGTGCTATTAATTTTAATAGTTCACATCACTTTACCTTTAATTTAAAATACAGTATGGTGTTGATATTTGCATTTACAGTGCTACAGACAGGTTTTTACACCCTTACCGGTCCTCTCTAGTACCCGTAGGATTTTTGGCTTCATTTGCCATTTACGGGTTTGAACACCAGTGCGTCTTTGGGGATTCGTAGCAATTTAATAGCATTTTGCGATCATAACATTTATGAGCTTGACAGATCAAAGGCTTAGCTGGGACAGAGTTCAGATTTTCACATCCCGAAGGGATTTTCCACCTGTAACCGGCAGATCATTTGCGGGTAGCTGAAAGAGGCCAATTTAATAGCCCTAAGTCTTGCGGGCTCCCTTACGGGCTCCAATTTCTACAATTGGAGCATTTAATGGGGCTGCTGGTGATAAAAAAAAACATACATTTTGGTTAACTGCTTACAGCAGCACTAGGATTCAGAAGCAATACTCACACAACTAAAATCAGATAAACAATTACTCAAGCATATTTAGACTCACAAAAAGGAACCAAGCACATTATATAATAATTGTGCATCATTTAGTAACATTGACCCATTGTACCAAATCATCAAAAAATGTCTGCTTACTTTCCTATCTTAAGCTACAGTATGTACTTGCACCGTTTTTTTTTCTTTTTCTTATACTATGATTGTTTTTTTTTTACTAAGCATCTTAATTGGCTGAGATGTGCATCCCTGTATTTACAAAGTACTATTTCCTATGGGGAAAATTCATCACAGCCACTTGACCAGTTGTACTGTTTTTGTAATTTTATAAAGTGCTTTGGATAATAGCACTATATAATTGTATGTAAACAAGTAAAATAAAAAACATGGAATTAACTGGCAAATTCTTAGAAAATTGTAGAAACTGTAGAAAAAAATAACAATGTGCTATGCTTTCTAATGGAAACTTTATGCATAAATATAGATGACATATCTGGGTTGACAAATGTCACATCACCATATTGTTCTCAGCATGTCTGTGCTATAAGCTTAAGAGTATGGAATATTTGCAGAATCTCAAGGAATGTTGCTGGTCTTAATTGCAAATAGCTCTTTGTAAATCAGAACAGCCCTTTGTAAATCAGAGCAGGAAATGTCTAGAAAGTTTGTGGAACACAAATAAAGCACCAGTCGTACACATCTCAACTATCAAGGCACACAACTAGATAAAAAGGAGCGCAATGCATAATTACCTGAGCATAGGTTTATCACAGCTAGGAAGAGCAGAGCAGCTCTTAAGGACTCCATGTTTCTCTGTGACTTTCTCACATTGTCCCTTAGTGTATTTCCCAGAAACACAGGGCTTAATTATCATGTGGAAAAGGTGTGTATACTGGCACTGCCCCTCACTGCTTATTTTAGGACTGATAAAGAACTAGAGGAAATACACAAGCTCCCTCTGGGAGTTCAGGACATGGGGGATGTATTGTTTAAATTCTTCACAGGAACTTCTTTTAATTTGGCCGACAGACATGTTTTTGTTAATAGAAAAAAATCAGTAACCATTTGAGTGCTGAATTACTGTAAGGACAGTTTATGTTAAACTACACCACATGGCATTGATATTTGTCATGCTCATTTAAAGAATAAGAGTGTTTAACCTTTTAAAGAACAACTGAAAATGTTGAAAATGGCCAAAGTTTTCAGAGCCTCACTGAGGCAGCCATGGCAATTTTTTCCATTAAAACATTACAACATTGCTTAGTGAACGTTGACCAATGCATACATTTTAATGGACATTACTATCACATTTAAGTTGTTTGTGGAATGTAATGTGTGTGTATTACAATATATTGGTAGGATCTATCACCATGTAAGAACTCATCATTACATTTTCCTATCATAAAATATTTATGAGGTTATGTTTTTAAGTGTCAAATATTTCCTTTTGCTAATACTAGCTACTGTTCTTCAGTATTTGCAGGTTTTTCTATTATCTTTGCAAGTTATGGTCTAACGTCTCTCATAATACTACTTGAAGGGACAAATTCCACTTAATATTTAGTGTCTTTTGTATTATCTGTTTAAAAATGTTTAAACTAGTTTGCCAGTTACAGTGGGGGAGAGATGGAGTCACCATTGGAAACAAAATTCCAAATTTTTGTCCCTGCCATCTTGAATTCTGAGTTGTGTAATCTGATTATTTCAAGAGGCACATTACATTCATGTTCATGTGTTCTTTATCAGTTCATATAATTTAACACACTGAAGTATTGTGGCAATAAAAGGCAAATTCTATAACTTTTACAAATGCATTTGAACTTCTATAAATGTATTCCTATGAAAAGAGCTATTTGTGTTTATGTAAAACTGATGTGACACTGTAGCCCCATGTATCAAGCATGTTTTAAGCAAACATTATTATTATCATTATTATAATTTATTTGTAACGCTCAAACATATTCCGTAATGCGATACATGGATTGTGTTCAAGGGAAAACAATATCACACATTGCAAAAATGGAGGGCCCTGACTTTGAGCTTAGAATCCAGTGTCCAATGTGCTTTCCCAAAGCACCATGCAAGATTGAAAAGCTCACAAACTTACAATAGTGTCATAAAAAATTACCCATATATAGGTCATATCAAAGTTATTACTGTATCCAACTATATTGTACAATTGAGAGCAGACCTTTTTAAGGGATCATTGTGCCATTTAGGAGTGGTTGTCTAGCCAACTGATATAAACTTTAATGTATATTCTCAAAATAATGGCTCATTCATTATTCATGGAGGAAGAAAGCTTTTGCAAAGTTTAAAATGTTCTCTTTTAAATGCATGATGGAAAAGATTGTCCTTCTGTGTCACTTTAAATGAATTGTGAAAGTACTAGCCTGCTAGGCAATTCCGATTTGTTTTTCTATGGATGTGGAAACAATCTTAGCACTCTAGATACAGAGGGGCGTGAGACTCATACATTGATTAAGGAAAGGCACTTTTTTTTCAAATGAAGGCTACTTCATTGAGCAGCTAAAATGTTTTGAACATAAATATAGAAAAATACTTTAATAGGTTTACCAATTCAATAGTTTTAATGCCTGGAGCATGAGCATGTGGAGTCCCCTGCAAGTTCCTTTTATCTGATCAACTCTTTATATTTACAGTAAATCAGACTACAAGACCACAGGGAAATCAAATGAAACTTACTTAAATATTCACTTTCCTGTATCAGTTAAGGTTAATTTTTTTAAGATGTGTTCCCTGCTTTAAATAAATATCTTTATTTGATTATAATGAATGGACAATCAGGAAGAATAATGGTTCTTCTGAATGATTAATGCCAGATATCTTCCAGGGGATCATGGTAGCAAAGTGAGTACTTTTGGAGGGAGTTACCTACATTTGTCCTTAATATTTATAGATATGTATTAGAAAGCCCTACTAAGGACTAACATATCTAGAACTTATTAGTTTTGCAAAATAACTTGAGGACCTTCCTCTCATGACAGCTTACAATTTACAAAGTGGTGCTTGGGCAGAGGGAGGCACACTGACTTGGTTGTTTGTAGTCTAATTTATTTATAAGATCTGTAGGTGGATGAGCAACAAGGAGAGCCATGATCCAACCAGAATACTAGATGTGATGTTATTTGGGGCAAGACATTGTAAGCATGTGTTTACAGCTAGGAAAAGTGAGAGAACATTTGAGAGTTTGGCAGAGTGAAGAAGGGAGTTTCAAAATGTGGGTTTAGCCAGTGGTGTCATAAGAAATTTTTGGGCCCAGTACATATTCAAAAACCAGGGCCATTCAAACACACACGTTTAAATCCTACCAACTTTTTAATTACAGTATCTATCTATCTCTCTATCTATCCACTCATCATATCCACATTTCTGAAATCTAAATACAATTCAAATTAATATAAAATGATCCCACATATAAAGCTTAAAATCAAAGCCCTGGACATTGCAAAACCAATGCAAGCCTACATTAAACAGTCCAATCAGAAGAAAATAATCCATATGAAAGTAACTTCAAACACACAAAAGCTTAAACATGCTTAATTATGATATATTAATAAATATATGTTTCAAATTGTTAGAGATCCTTTTCTAGCCAAGCTCAATATGCAAGTACAACCTAATTTACTAGTTAACACATGTATTGACATTGGTTACAAAAGTGTGAAACAAATCAAGGGGTCCCCCGGGCACTCTTTTTATGGGGAGTCATACACCAGTACAGGTTCCCATCTGATGACTGCCCTGGTTGCAGCACTGGAAGACCCCTGTAGGTGAACATGGAACACGATGAAAATGAAATATTCATAGCAGAGGTCATAACCAAATCAAAGGAGAGAGGTCGAGGGCTATTGGGAAGCCAAAGAAAATATGTAAGAAGCAGTAGGTTGGTTAGATTTGCAATATATGTATTACTAAGGTGGGCGAGAGTAAGAAGAGTAATTATCAGGGAGTTGTAATAATCCAGCTTGATCATGACATGAGGTCAAAAAGAAGATTATTGAATCAAACATAATTATTCTCCCTAGCATAATGATAGATCATACTGATCTTAATTACAAAACAGTCAATTTTAAAATCAGTGCAGTCCTTTGTAAATCTCTATTTAACATTTTTATACAGCAAAACAAAAGAGGTAGAGGGCAAGGAAACGGGGCAGGAAACATTAATGGCAGAGTAGTTATGAGGAGGCAATTATTTCACAGGCAGCCAAAGTACTAGTAATTAGCATCTAAACCAGAAGCTATGATTTCCACTGTTTTGTGCCAAAAACCCTACATTTTCTCTTGATAGTTTTTAATAATGTTCTTCAAACATCAGAAGCCTTATTCAGTTGAGAAATTTTAGCTTACGGGAGCCCGTAATGTAGCCCGTAAACCAATTTGCTATTCAATTGGATTTTTTTTGTGAGCCGCAAACGATCTACGGCTTACAGGCTGAAAATTCCTGTGGTTGTTTCAACCCATCTAAGCCTTTGAACTTTCATGTTCGCAAGAGTTACAATCTAAAATCCAGATGGGACGCACAAAGGGGTTAAAGACGTGTCCGTAGCACTGTAAATGCAAATAAAAAATCAATACTGCACTGTAAATGACGGGAAAAGCGATGAGAGACATTAGAAATAATTGCACAACAGTCTCAAGCTCGCAAATCGGCTATAGTAAATCACATATTTTTATGTTTCATTTCGGGGTTATATCGATCTCAGGAATCAATTGGTTAATACATATTAGGCCACCCACATTGACTAGAACAGTTATGGCATTCATTTTTATTATTTTCTATTTTGCAGGTCTGAGAGTTCGATCGCATATTGGACTTCTAAACGCTAATTGATTGACATGTAATCTCCATCTTATACTGCCTTAATGATGATGGTCTCATTTTCTATTTCAATTTCTATTCTATTTTCTAAATGGGGATTTACGGCCTTGCTTAATTGATCCTGTTTACGCTCTGAAATTCTACATACGATTGCATGGTTTACGGTTTCGGCGTTTAGCCCCTAACTTGCACTCCATCTTAACAGATAGATCTCTATGGTTCTACCATCAAGCTTGGAATATTAACATTCCATACAATTGCATCTACAGTGTTTCATTTATTTAAATTAGTATCTAGTATACATATCCCTTCTTCAGATAGATAAACCATATATTATAAACTGAAGAAATATCTTAAAGATTGAAAATACACTTTAGACCCCAATCTAGTCATACATTTTAAATTACATATAACATATCATTTTTTATATTTGGCAGTTTGCCTCTTTCTTTAAGTGCATTAAACAGGGTACAAGATGCCTTTTTTTTCTTTCTGTTTTATATGATCCTTATTTTCTTGTTTCATGAGTGTTTATGGAAAGTTACCTAAAACTTTAGCAGTTAGATTCATCATCAAGAAAGTCTGAATGCTTTGTCTGCCTAGATGTCATTTATAAGTAGGTTACATAGGATTGTTTGAATTACTGAATTCAGCTCTCTGAACTATATGTAGCTTATTTGCAATTGAAAAGCCATTGTTTCCTTTTACTTTTCCCTCTTTTACTTTCCTCCACATCCTTTCTCTCTTCATCCTTCCCTAACCGTCTTCTATCTATTCTTTCACTTAATTGCTCTGTTGTTTCACCCGATATTCTTTGTTCACTTTGAGTACACTTTAAACTCCTTTCCCCAATCACCTCAATTCCATCTATACTCACGCTTATTTATTTTAAATGTCCTCCCCAGTCCTTCACTTCATCTCTCACATTCCCTATTTTTAATGACATTTTACCCATCTCTTTCAACTCTCAAATCCCCTTTATGTTTCACCCTTAAATGCAACTCCTTTACACAGTTTAGCACAGTTTAACTTCACATAAGAACCAAAAGTCCCATCTAGTTTGCCCTTTCTGTCTTCCTAACAAGCTTGGCTTAATTAACTATTATTATACTTATCCCATTTATTCTTAAATCATTTGCCTGTGTTTGACCCTACCACTTCCACTTATCTATTGCTCTTTCTGTAAACTAGCACTTTCCCACATTGCCCCTCAATCTTCCACATTCCAACTACAAATCATGATTGCTTGTTCTAGAAATACTTTCTTTCTGGAAGATACTTCCCACCTAAATTTGATTAAATCCTTTGATACTTTTGTTATTTGTGTTTAGGTAATGTACCATTTTAATTTTTTTGTAGTTTTGTAGTTTGCAAATATTCTATGCAGTTTTCAGAATTGGATTCAGAGTATTTGTTTAGGTGTAACCATAACTGGCATTTTATAGACCAATTTGAAGATACTAGTCAGTTATCCACCCAATTATAGGGAAGTGCATATCGAACTATAAACAGAAAAAAAAATCTAAACTGAGAAATACATTAAAATCAAACTAGGAGATTGAGTGAAAAGGAATCCTCATTGGGGATACTGAGCAGAGTACTCCTTGTAAAGCCTTCTGGGAGTTAAACACAAGCATCCCCCCAGTGGCCAAAACCACTAGGTACTCTGTCCTGATACAGGAGCACACCACTGCCCAGAACATTGCCTCACAAGGCCGTGGAACCTCCCCTGCCAAACACTGCTTCCTGGACTTAAATATATATATAATATATCACATATTATAATTGTCCAACTACGAGTTGTCGCCACCCTTTTTGCGCAGTACGTATGACTTAGCGATGAGCGCAGCAGACGCTCATCGCCAGTGAGCCTCGAGTAGCGAGGCGAGCCGTTAAACCCGTAGCGCTTACACAAGACGCAGGACTTAGAAAAAAAATAATGAGATGAAAAAAATTACGAGATTACCGGCGGAACAAAAACAATAAAAAAACACTAAATACACATAAAAAATTTACAAAAATATCACTTACAGCATGGGGAAACAGGCAGGACGTCTGTGAGTGAGGTGGAACTCTAATTAAACTCGATTTAGACGATTTAGAAACATTGAAAATCGCCTATGCGAGAATAAAATGGGCTCCGAAAAAAATGAAAACGAGGCTACACTACCACAAAGTGCGTAAAACACAGCCAGAGACGTATGTGGTCGAGAAATACCGATAGGAAGACTGCTAAATAACCGCGCAATGAGTAAAACAGACACTAACGATGCCATTTTACAACACAAACTTACACATTTACACATTAACAGGGTGAAATGGCGGATTTCCCGCCTAAAACAACGGATTTGTCTCGCGGCAGCGTGGATTTCCCGCCTAAAACAACGGATTTGTCTCGCGCACAAAGCCTATATATAGGGCACACTTGACACATAACTGACACTTTCTCCTCAGGTGATGACAGTCTGACTGGACCTTTTCTGCTGCCGGAAAATCTCAAGAGATTGTTAGCTCTTCAGGATACTGCTTCATGAATATTACATTAAAAAAGGTAAATTAAATTAATAATCATTAATGATTAATTATTTAATACATTTTTAAATAATAAAAAAATGAGAGGAAACAAAAAATTTCAATTAATTTACAAATAATATCGTGCTTACATGTTTGAAAGAATTGAAAAAATAATTAATAGTGTACTCATTAGTAATCATTATTATCAAAAAAGGTTAACGTTTAATAATGTGCATAAAAAAAGGAACACATTGATTCATTAATTATTAATGTACATTATTTTAGTAATTAATTTGTAATATATTCATTATAAAATACCGCCCCCCCAAAAAAAAATATATGGAATATAGTCATGCTTACATCTTTACGTTATATTTAGTCAGACATTAATTTAATATTAATGGACATTAATTGATTCTTCTGTAAAGACTAACAATTAAAACAAGTTCAAAGAAAAAAAAAATTTGATGACGTGGATTGACTAATCGGGAATAATTAAAACATTAAAAATAATTTCATTTCTTTTGAACACTTTCAGTGACGCTGCAGCTGAATCAACACGGACAGTGACCTTTGCAGCCTTTCAACAGCACCTTTACAGGTATATCCTTCAATTATGTATTTGGGGGCAAAAAACATTTATAAATCTTCATAGTTGTAATTGATGACAGTTACATTATTAAGGTGTATTAATATTAGTAAGCAGGACCTAAAAAATACATTGATTAATATTGATTTCATGTTTTTAATCTATGCTAACATATCTGTGTTCATGCTGATTGATTGATATATTCATTTAATGTTTTTAATCTATGCAAAAATATCTGGGTTCATGCTGATTGATTGATACGGATGAAGCAACATATTATACATTAATTTAATATTTTTGCACACTTTCAGCAGAACCTGTAGCTAAATGAACACAGACAGTGACGTTTGGAGGCATTGAACATCATAAGGATAATCTTGACAGGTATAGAATTTAATTATATTACTATAACTTTGAAAGTTCTACATTTATCCCATTTTTTAAATCACTCAATAACAGACATTGATATTACTTTAGTAATTAATTCATAATTACCTTTGAAAAATATATATATGTGCAGGCCTTTGCTATTTAATATATGTGAATAAAAAAGTATTGAAATGGTTTCATTTATTTCATTGTAAAAAAGAAAAGGATTTAAAATGGTGGATTAGTTCCTTCATTCAATTTAATGTAACATTGGAAACAGGTAAAAACAATATGCACAGAAAACAAACAACAAAGAATAATTACATCTCTATTTACAATTACAGATTAAAAAGGCGGATAATGTAGAAGACAAAATTGAACACAAAAGAAGATTGGCAAGTGAAAGGAAGCAAAGGTGGAGAGAGGCACAGTCCCCGGAAACTTCCCAACGCTTGAGAGAAGAAGATCGACAGAGACTTTTAAATAAAAGAAAAATGAGTAAGAAAGCAGCAAGTGAGTGTGCTGGGGCTTCCAAGAAAAGAAAAATTAAACAAAAACATGTCTGTGAACCATTGACCAATGATAATATATTGCCTACTGATTCCAATGTGGAGACACATGACATCAATGTAGATATAGAAAGTTGTTCTGATCTCTATGTTGAGAAAGTGCATGACAATGTGTTTAGTAGAGCACTACAAGTAGACACTCATTATTGTGGATTACTTAATGTTGTTTGTCAGTTTCGTGGGGCCTATCATTTTCTAAAGGAAAGACCTACTGACGGAGATTTCATTAGTTGCTGTCAGAAAGGAAAGGTAAGACTTCCACTAAGACACCCATTTCCAGATTATTTAGAAAGTATCATGAGCGATCCAACATTTCCAAATTATACTAATCTAAAAAAAAACATAACTTATATCAGTGCAATTTCATTTGCTTCAATGGGTGCCACATTTGCAGAAAATGTACCAGGACATGGTCCTTACTGTTTTAGAGTTCAAGGTTAAATTTACCACCGAACTTCACATTTACACCCACAAGAAGGAGAGCAAAGGAAATTTGCACAGTTATATGTCTTAGATACTCTGGGCCTCATTCTATTAGCGGCCGCAGCCGTTGCGGGGCCGCAAGGACCGGCCGCAAGCTATTCTGCCATTCTATTCCCTTACGGCCGGGGATTCCGGCAGGCTTGCGGCCGGTGCCTTGCTATCTCTTGCGGCCGCTCGCGCCGGAGGAAAGCCTTTGATCTAAAACGGACGCAAGAGATTTGCAATTCAATTGCTCCGGGAAACCTCTCTGCAAGGCTAAAAGCGAGCCGCAGCTTACTTGCAGGAAAGAGGTCTCGCTAGCACCAATTAAGCACATAAAATAGCTCAAATAAAGCCATCCTGCACTTTGAGAAGACTATAAAGGGATTTTAGGTGTTAGAAAAAATAGCACATAATTATCCTGTACTCAAATCCGTAAAATATTTTATTTTTAATATCCGTAAAATATCCATGTAAAAAGTCCAGAGTGCTTGGAGCACCTCAGACACACCCACGCCGCAGACGGAAAATAAACAGTTAATTTGAACTCGGGTTTGGGCAGATGTGCAAGCTTGAGAGTGGGTTTCTTTTAATCCTCATGTCCCCCAATATGATCCCTAGCATTTACAGAGCTGTACAGTGCAGGCTTGAATTTATTTTTGAGTTTTTATATTTCTGAGATTACGGCCGGTTCCAAGATATGCGGCCGGCCGTAAAAGGAGATCCTTGCGGGGCCGTATAATAGAATCGCGAGTTAACTGAACCCCCGCAAGGAATCGCAGCCTTACGGCCGATTTACGGCCGATAATAGAATGAGGCCCTCTGAAAGCTGTGGAACAAAGAATGACGCTTCCAGAAAATAAACAGTGTTTGCACATAGTCTTTGAACAGCTGGATAAAATTATGGCTAAAAACCCATACAGTCAAGCATACAAACAATTAGCACAGCTTGAAAAAGAACAACAGGAACATGCTCAAAAACATCAATTGCCAACGCCAAGAGTAAATATGGTGTTAAAAAGAGATCGCAACACTGATCAAAGACGATATAATTTACCAACAGTAAATGAGGTTGCCATGGTGTTTAAAAATGAAGATGGTGAACCACCTTTTCAGCGGGATATCAGAATATATCCACGCGATGAAGAACAACCATTTATCAACATAAATATATTAAGTTGTAATTTAGATCCAATGACATATCCCATTTTCTTTCCAAATGGGGAACCTGGATGGGAACTAAAATAACAATTGCAAAGTTATCTCAATAGTAAAGTTTGTGTTAGATGCAATATTTCGATGCTGGCACAAACTGCTATTCAGGATTCTTTTAATCCAATCTTAAGTGGGGGAAAACTCACTCAACAATGGATTATTGATTCATATCTACAAGTTGAAGCCAATAATCTAAATTTCATTAAATTTCAACAAAATAAGTTACGAGTAGAACAGTATTGTGGATTGATGGATTATGTTGCGGAATTGGCTTCCAACAGAGACATTCCAGCTGGAAGAGCAATTATTTTGCCATCCAGTTTCCAAGGATCTCCTCGCAATATGCGAGAAATATATAATGATGCCATGGCTATTGTCACAAAATTTGCAAAACCAGATTGATTTATTACATTCACATGTAATCCTCAATAGCAAGAGATCAAGGAAAATTTGCATCTGGGACAAACTACTTCTGACTGACCAGATTTAGTGGCAAGAGTATTCAAAATCTAACTCAATTAATTTATACATGATATCACTAAAGCCCACTTATTTGGACAATGTGTGGCTTTTGTTTATACAATTGAATTTCAAAAAAGAGGACTGCCACATGCTCACATACTTTTAATACTGCAGGAAAAAGATAAGTTTAATACTGCAGAGAGAGTGGATTCAGTAATTTCGGCTGAATTTCCCGAGGAAGAAAAATATAACAAACTTTGGGAGATTGTTAAATACAGAATGATTCATGGCCCATGTGGAGAGATGAATCCTAATTCACCATGTATGGAAAATAAAAAATGTACTAAAGAATTTCCAAAACAATTTAAAATGCAAACTTATGCAAATTGTGATGGATACCCTTTGTATAAAAGAACACAAGGACAAACAGCTATTATCCGTGGGCAAAAGGTTGATAATAGATTTGTCGTTCCATACAATCCACATTTGCTCATCAAGTACAATGCACACATCAATGTGGAAGCTTGCACTTCTATTAAATCAATCAAGTATGTGTATAAATATATATACAAAGGATATGACGCAGCAACTGTTGTTGTGCAAGGTGCTGCAAACGAAAACGAAAATCCAATTTTACATGATGAACTATCAAATTATTTAGATGCTCGCTATGTGAGTGCTCCTGAAGCAATGTGGCGGCTTCTGAAATTTGAGATGCACATGCTATCTATCGTTTAGCTGTACATTTGCCTCAAAGTCAGTTTGTTTGCTTTACTGCAGGAAATGAAAGAACTGCATTAGATCAAAGTGAACACAGAGATACCACACTTACTGCATGGTTTAAATTAAACTGCCACGATATGCAGGAAAGACAATTTTTATACATAGAGATACCATATCACTATGTATTTGTAAATGGTCTATGGCGACAACGAAGAAGAGATACACATAAAATTATACCACGGATTTATACCGTCAGTCCAAGGGACATTGAACGTTTTAGTTTAAGATTACTTCTTTGACATGTTCCCGGTGCACAGAGTTTTGAGCATTTACGTACAGTGAATGACATAGTTTATGATACATTCCTATTAGCTGCAAGACATCAAAACTTCATAGCTGATGATACAGAATGGGAGAGGTGTCTTGAAGAAGCAGCACTATGTCAAATGCCAAAGCAAATGAGACAACAATTTACATTCATTTGCATCTTTTGCAATGTACCTGATGCTTTTACTTTGTGGGAAACATTTAAATTACATATGTCCGAAGACTTCTTGAAACGTTACAATGAACCAATAGCAGTTAATCTGGAATGCCACCACATATTTTACAATTGAAAAAAGGGGCAATTGTCATGTTATTGAGAAATATGAATCCAAAAAAAGGACTTTGTAATGGGACCAGATTAATTGTGCATGAGTTAAAAGATCATTTTATACATGCAGAAATTATAACTGGGACACATAAAGGTGAACAAGTTTTTATACCAAGAATTGATTTAGCTCCAAGTGAGAGTGGTTTGCCTTTTGTCCTTCAAAGGAGACAATTTCCAGTTATCATGGCATTTGCCATGACCATCAATAAATTTCCAAGGACAAACTTTTAAGTCTGTTGGTATTTTTTTAAAAGCATGGACAACTCTATGTTGCTTTTTCAAGGTGCACGAATCCAAAGGAAATTAAAGTGCATGTTGAAGAAAACCAAAGTCAGGGTCATTTATTGGAAGATGGATGCGTTTATACAAAAAACATTGTGTACTATGAGGTGCTGTAAATATAGAGGAACGTGCTTTCATTTCCACGACAACATTTTATGCTACTCAATCTGATTGCAGAAAACCCCTATTTCAATAAGAAACTCTATAGAATGGCAAAAAAAATAGAGAACAATGGTTTTACTTCCAGTACAAAATGTAAGTACTCTGGGACTCTTTAAATAGGGGACCACTATTTCACTTAGGAAACTCTATGTGCCATTTGCACAAAGTACAACCAGAACAAAAAACTACAAGAAAAACAACAGTAAAATATCCTTAAACTGATTGGAATGGGTTAAAAGTTACATTTTCACATGATTGGCCCCACAAAACAATTATCTGACATTTTATTTACTTGCAAGGTTTAAATGTTATTGTTTTATGTTACTACTTCACATGTTAAATGTGCATTTACAAAGTTTGCAAAAGTTATTTCAATATATATGTGATATAGTCAAAGATGTATATTAATACAAGTTTCAGCTTTTGAGAATACTTTGAACTGTATAATTTAAAGACAGAGTATTGATTCAGGGAGTAATCCGATCACCAGTTAATGGGGTCAGAAAGGAATTATTTTTTTTCCCTCTTTGAGACAATTGGAAAAGTTGAAATGGGGCTTTACATTGTTTGCCTTCCTCTGGATTCAATGCCAATTTAGTTTAACAAGACTTTAACAAAAATGAAATGAATGTTACAAAGCATGTCATTGTTAAAACGATTGAATTACTCAAAGTTAACATAGTACGCAGTTACTCATGGATAAATATCAATTAAAAAGTGTTAGTATTGTTAAAAAAAAGTTTAAAGATTTTTTAATATACAAGTTGCATGTTACAAACTTTGATGTTATACTTTACAATATGTATGCATGAAAAATTCACACATTGGTATATTGTTATTATATATATCACAATTAAAAGACTGAAGATTGAAAAAAGAAATTGACACATATTGGTTAAATATAAGTTGAAAGTTAAAAAAATAAAAAGTTACATTAAAAATGTGGTATTTATTTGTCTATAAAAAAATGGTGACAAATGTCTGAGACTCATATTGTGTGGCAAACAATTTTCACAGCATTAACATTTTTGTTAAGGTACAAAGACCTATATGTCCCAGCATTTGGGCAGTGTGCTCTGGGCAGCCTGGATAGTAAGTCTGACGATCTTTACTACCAGCATGTGTCCTTTCGTAAGTAATACATCTTTACTCAAGTTGTGATGAAAATTAAGAAAACTTTATTGAATTGGTTCAGCTTATTTAAAACCTTGCCCAACACATTATAGGGAGTGGTTACCTTTAGCCAAACCCCCATCCCCCTCTGGGCCAATGGAGTAACTCTTAGAATCAGCTAATTACCTCTGTCTAATCAGACGGGGCTAATCCGTGGGAACTTTTAGTCTCCTCCCCCAGGGCCGCCTTTAGGGGCGTCAACCTAATTTATTCTTGCACAGGTAGGGGGAGGGAGAACATGTCTTTCTGTCTCTCACTGCCCCTGGTTCTGGGGCAGAGAAACCCTGTAGACAGGCCATATAGTTGGTGCCTATATGTCTGACCTACTGCTGTGCATGTTAGATAACCTTTGCCCTCCAACCATCTGGCACCAGTGACTCTATCACCTGATTCTCATTAACAGGAGTATAAACATCATGCATGGAGGGACATTGTAAGGGATATATCCATGTCTAGGGGTACATACACGTTTAATACTTTATCTATACAGATGGATCTGTCACACAGCTCCCTCCATGTGGGACACTCCAGCAGACCCGGCTTGACCCTTTGGCGGGTCAACTTGGGGATGACCGGACTAGGAGGTGGTAGGGATGTCCGTTTGCCGGGACAATCCCTCAGCATTCCCGTTCTGCTTACCGGGTCGGTAGCTGATGGTGAAGTTATAAGGTTGTAGGGCTAAACTCCACCGCAGCAGTCTACCATTGTCGGATGCACGTTAAACAGTATGTGTGATTGCAGTTGGATAAGATCCCAAACCTCCTCTCGGATGGTGATGGAGGTTCTTGCGAGTAGTAAACAGCCCCACCACCGCAGGGTTTCACATGGTCATACCTGCAACGGGTGCCATAAGCACACTGTCCTTTCTGATAAAACCGACAGATTGTTGATGGTTTACTTGTCGCCAAGTCATGTGAGAACATACATCTACTTCCTTCTCTGCAAACTCCATGCATAAAATACCTGCACGTGCTTGGTGCTCATCCTGCGGTCTCGCGCTCGGTCGGCCCTTTGTGTTCTTGTTGGTATGGTCGCTCCCGCTGTATCCGCCTCTTCGGCTCCTCCCCCTCCCATCCACGTGCTCCACCCTCCTCGGTCCGGTTTCCTCCCGTACATCACTGGGGTATCCCAGCCTAAGGGGGTCTGATCTAAGGTGCAAGTCGGGGTAGAGAGTCTTGCCTGGGTCTCAGCAGCAGGTGGGCCGGTCTCGGCGGCATGGGTCTGGACCCAGGTCGTCACAGCATTAACTTCGCCGGGACCCATGGGAGCGTATGCGGAGATAAGAGGGGCCAGGTCATTTCCAAGGAGGACATCAGCTGGTAAATCCCTCATGATCCCCACATTCACATGTCGAGCGCCCACTACCCAATCCAAATGTATCCGGGCAACGGGTAGGCGAAACACAGCGCCTCCGGCTACTCTCACAGCCACCGTGTCTCCGGTGTGTTGGTTCTCAGACACCAAGTGCTTTTGGAGCAATGTCATGGTTGCACCGGTATCCCGCAGACCACTGACCTCCTTCCCATTCACTTTGACGAGTTGCCGGTGTTGTTGTCAGTTATCCCGGTGGGCAGCTTGGACGGGGTCTGCCTTGTGCAGGATGCCCCAACATACCTCCTCCTCTACGCAGTGGGCAGGAGGCAGAGGGTTGCCCTGGTTTCCGCTGGTGGGTCTCCTCCAAGACTGGGTCTGGTTAGCGGCATTCCGGTCGTTTGTGCCCCAGCTGCTTGCACCCAAAACACCATATGGGCGTTGAGTAGTCCCGTGAATTAGGCCGGGGGGACTGAGGGTAGTTATTAGCTGGAGGGGGTGCTGCTGGTCGGTACACCACTCTGGCAGGAGTCTTAACAATAGCACTGTCCAGTTTACGAGCTTCCGTGTACTCATCTGCCAGGCGGGCTGCTTCATGCAGGGTGGAGGGTTTACGGTCCCTTACCCACTCTCTGACGCCTGGGGATAATTTCTCAAAACAATGTTCCAGCAGGAACATCTGCAGCACCTCTTCCCCGGATACGGCTTGACACCCCGCCATCCAGTGAGCGGCTGTGCGGTGTACTTTACATGCCCATTCGACGTAGGAATCCCCAGTTAGTTTGGCAGTGTCTCTGAACCGCCTCCAGTATGCCTCCGGTGTAACGGAATACCGGGAGAGCAAAGCTTCCTTTACAGCCACATAATCCCTGATCTCCTCATCAGGAATGGCCCGAAAAAGCGTCACTGGCCCGGCCGGATAGCTTTCCGGACAATATAGTAACCCAGTCTTCTGCGGGTACCTTGTGTAGCGCACATTGCCGCTCAAAATCAGCAAGGTACCCATCAATCTCCCCTTCTGTTTCAATGAAGGATTTAAAAGCTGCAAACTGTACCTTCCTTTTCTCCACTGGGGATGCTAGAACTGGAGCTGCTGCAGCACCGCTTTGGCGTCGCAGGTTGGCATCTACAGCGTCCATGACACGGCTGATGATCTCGGGTTGGGACCATAATGAGCCAGTCTGATTCTTACCGCCCGGTCAAAGCTTGCCTCTTCGGGGGTTCTGTCAGCAGTGCTGGGCCCATTGGTTCCTTCATCCATTTCGTTTAGCAGTACAATAATCTCCCCTTTTTTGAGATTACTGGCTTGTCTGCCTCTTTGTTCCAGTAGGTCTTTAAGTGTAGCTCTTTTCAGCCCTTGGTATTGTCTTTTATTTTGGTTGGTGTAAAAGGGGACCCTTTGGCATCCTCAACAACTTTGGGATCTTGAAATGGTCGTTAAACCCCTACAGCTTCAGGGATGCATTCAGGGGTTGCTGGCTGCACAGCAGTGGCTGGCGTGGCTTCTTAGATGGCAGTGGAAGCCTTGGAGGCTTTCAATGCCTCCCCTGTCAGCTTATCTTGGTGTCTTGGTCTCAATGTTTTGTTTGGTGTAAAGCTGAGGTAGAATGGCACTGGCAGGCTCCCCATTAATATTATAAGGGATCCTTCTTTATTCAATCTCCCCCATATACATTTCCCCTGGGGCTGATGAGGGTCAAGTCTATATTTCCCCTCTCCAGCAGTGACTCAGCATGAGGTCCTGACAAAGCCACAATATTTAAACTGAAGCATTATACTGGAGCGGAGCAAGGGACTGGCTGGTGTATCTGAAGCTCAACACCTTAAAGACACTGACTGTCTGTTCAGCATGGCCTTTACTGGTACCTCTCCACCGAAAAGTCAGAGGCAAAACCTCATGTTTATTTTTTGCCCCTGTATCACTGGAGAGGCCCTTTTGGCTCTGTCTCCAAACCCTTATCCACATTATCCCCCATAGCATCTGTAGGGAGAGTTGTGTAGTCTTAAATTATATGTCCTGGTTAAAGATTTGCTTTGATGATGGATGCACATGTATTTTTAATGTTAAATAATGGTGAACTAAAAAGAAGGTTTAGCAAGAAAAGTGTATGCACTGGCCTTTTAAGCATCTCTAATAACACAGAACCTATTTGACAAAACATGTTTAAAAGGCATATTTTATTAATTTCCAGATCCATATACAGCATTATATTATTTGTACAAATGATCTGAAATCTTGATTGATGGGATATTTGTTATAAATGTGAGCCAGGTTTGCACCAGGAGTCCTACACCACAAGCAGACTCCACCATGCCCTAGGTTTACTGGGATTACATCTTTTGGGGGTTTTATGGAATGTTTTGTTTAGACTATGAAGAGTCATTTTTTTGGTACTCAAGGTGAAGACCTTGCTTTTGGATAGAAGTTCACCAACTAAAAATTTCTGTAAAAAAAAATATGCTCTGTGCTTATATAGAACCCTATTCAATTGGCTGAGGCGCAATTTAATAAGGCTGTAAAAGTCTGGTATTGATTCAGGGAGTAATCCGATCACCAGTTAATGGGGTCAGGAAGGAATTTTTTTTTTTCCCTCTTTGAGACAATTGGAAAAGTTGAAATGGGGCTTTACATTGTTTGCCTTCCTCTGGATTCAATGCCAATTTAGTTTAACAAGACTTTAACAAAAATGAAATGAATGTTACAAAGCATGTCATTGTTAAAACGATTGAATTACTCAAAGTTAACATAGTACGCAGTTACTCATGGATAAATATCAATTAAAAAGTGTTAGTATTGTTAAAAAAAAGTTTAAAGATTTTTTAATATACAAGTTGCATGTTACAAACTTTGATGTTATACTTTACAATATGTATGCATGAAAAATTCACACATTGGTATATTGTTATTATATATATCACAATTAAAAGACTGAAGATTGAAAAAAGAAATTGACACATATTGGTTAAATATAAGTTGAAAGTTAAAAAAATAAAAAGTTACATTAAAAATTTGGTATTTATTTGTCTATAAAAAAATGGTGACAAATGTCTGAGACTCATATTGTGTGGCAAACAATTTTCACAGCATTAACATTTTTGTTAAGGTACAAAGACCTATATGTCCCAGCATTTGGGCAGTGTGCTCTGGGCAGCCTGGATAGTAAGTCTGACGATCTTTACTACCAGCATGTGTCCTTTCGTAAGTAATACATCTTTACTCAAGTTGTGATGAAAATTAAGAACACTTTATTGAATTGGTTCAGCTTATTTAAAACCTTGCCCAACACATTATAGGGAGTGGTTACCTTTAGCCAAACCCCCATCCCCCTCTGGGCCAATGGAGTAACTCTTAGAATCAGCTAATTACCTCTGTCTAATCAGACGGGGCTAATCCGTGGGAACTTTTAGTCTCCTCCCCCAGGGCCGCCTTTAGGGGCGTCAACCTAATTTATTCTTGCACAGGTAGGGGGAGGGAGAACATGTCTTTCTGTCTCTCACTGCCCCTGGTTCTGGGGCAGAGAAACCCTGTAGACAGGCCATATAGTTGGTGCCTATATGTCTGACCTACTGCTGTGCATGTTAGATAACCTTTGCCCTCCAACCATCTGGCACCAGTGACTCTATCACCTGATTCTCATTAACAGGAGTATAAACATCATGCATGGAGGGACATTGTAAGGGATATATCCATGTCTAGGGGTACATACACGTTTAATACTTTATCTATACAGATGGATCTGTCACACAGCTCCCTCCATGTGGGACACTCCAGCAGACCCGGCTTGACCCTTTGGCGGGTCAACTTGGGGATGACCGGACTAGGAGGTGGTAGGGATGTCCGTTTGCCGGGACAATCCCTCAGCATTCCCGTTCTGCTTACCGGGTCGGTAGCTGATGGTGAAGTTATAAGGTTGTAGGGCTAAACTCCACCGCAGCAGTCTACCATTGTCGGATGCACGTTAAACAGTATGTGTGATTGCAGTTGGATAAGATCCCAAACCTCCTCTCGGATGGTGATGGAGGTTCTTGCGAGTAGTAAACAGCCCCACCACCGCAGGGTTTCACATGGTCATACCTGCAACGGGTGCCATAAGCACACTGTCCTTTCTGATAAAACCGACAGATTGTTGATGGTTTACTTGTCGCCAAGTCATGTGAGAACATACATCTACTTCCTTCTCTGCAAACTCCATGCATAAAATACCTGCACGTGCTTGGTGCTCATCCTGCGGTCTCGCGCTCGGTCGGCCCTTTGTGTTCTTGTTGGTATGGTCGCTCCCGCTGTATCCGCCTCTTCGGCTCCTCCCCCTCCCATCCACGTGCTCCACCCTCCTCGGTCCGGTTTCCTCCCGTACATCACTGGGGTATCCCAGCCTAAGGGGGTCTGATCTAAGGTGCAAGTCGGGGTAGAGAGTCTTGCCTGGGTCTCAGCAGCAGGTGGGCCGGTCTCGGCGGCATGGGTCTGGACCCAGGTCGTCACAGCATTAACTTCGCCGGGACCCATGGGAGCGTATGCGGAGATAAGAGGGGCCAGGTCATTTCCAAGGAGGACATCAGCTGGTAAATCCCTCATGATCCCCACATTCACATGTCGAGCGCCCACTACCCAATCCAAATGTATCCGGGCAACGGGTAGGCGAAACACAGCGCCTCCGGCTACTCTCACAGCCACCGTGTCTCCGGTGTGTTGGTTCTCAGACACCAAGTGCTTTTGGAGCAATGTCATGGTTGCACCGGTATCCCGCAGACCACTGACCTCCTTCCCATTCACTTTGACGAGTTGCCGGTGTTGTTGTCAGTTATCCCGGTGGGCAGCTTGGACGGGGTCTGCCTTGTGCAGGATGCCCAACATACCTCCTCCTCTACGCAGTGGGCAGGAGGCAGAGGGTTGCCCTGGTTTCCGCTGGTGGGTCTCCTCCAAGACTGGGTCTGGTTAGCGGCATTCCGGTCGTTTGTGCCCCAGCTGCTTGCACCCAAAACACCATATGGGCGTTGAGTAGTCCCGTGAATTAGGCCGGGGGGACTGAGGGTAGTTATTAGCTGGAGGGGGTGCTGCTGGTCGGTACACCACTCTGGCAGGAGTCTTAACAATAGCACTGTCCAGTTTACGAGCTTCCGTGTACTCATCTGCCAGGCGGGCTGCTTCATGCAGGGTGGAGGGTTTACGGTCCCTTACCCACTCTCTGACGCCTGGGGATAATTTCTCAAAACAATGTTCCAGCAGGAACATCTGCAGCACCTCTTCCCCGGATACGGCTTGACACCCCGCCATCCAGTGAGCGGCTGTGCGGTGTACTTTACATGCCCATTCGACGTAGGAATCCCCAGTTAGTTTGGCAGTGTCTCTGAACCGCCTCCAGTATGCCTCCGGTGTAACGGAATACCGGGAGAGCAAAGCTTCCTTTACAGCCACATAATCCCTGATCTCCTCATCAGGAATGGCCCGAAAAAGCGTCACTGGCCCGGCCGGATAGCTTTCCGGACAATATAGTAACCCAGTCTTCTGCGGGTACCTTGTGTAGCGCACATTGCCGCTCAAAATCAGCAAGGTACCCATCAATCTCCCCTTCTGTTTCAATGAAGGATTTAAAAGCTGCAAACTGTACCTTCCTTTTCTCCACTGGGGATGCTAGAACTGGAGCTGCTGCAGCACCGCTTTGGCGTCGCAGGTTGGCATCTACAGCGTCCATGACACGGCTGATGATCTCGGGTTGGGACCATAATGAGCCAGTCTGATTCTTACCGCCCGGTCAAAGCTTGCCTCTTCGGGGGTTCTGTCAGCAGTGCTGGGCCCATTGGTTCCTTCATCCATTTCGTTTAGCAGTACAATAATCTCCCCTTTTTTGAGATTACTGGCTTGTCTGCCTCTTTGTTCCAGTAGGTCTTTAAGTGTAGCTCTTTTCAGCCCTTGGTATTGTCTTTTATTTTGGTTGGTGTAAAAGGGGACCCTTTGGCATCCTCAACAACTTTGGGATCTTGAAATGGTCGTTAAACCCCTACAGCTTCGGGGATGCATTCAGGGGTTGCTGGCTGCACAGCAGTGGCTGGCGTGGCTTCTTAGATGGCAGTGGAAGCCTTGGAGGCTTTCAATGCCTCCCCTGTCAGCTTATCTTGGTGTCTTGGTCTCAATGTTTTGTTTGGTGTAAAGCTGAGGTAGAATGGCACTGGCAGGCTCCCCATTAATATTATAAGGGATCCTTCTTTATTCAATCTCCCCCATATACATTTCCCCTGGGGCTGATGAGGGTCAAGTCTATATTTCCCCTCTCCAGCAGTGACTCAGCATGAGGTCCTGACAAAGCCACAATATTTAAACTGAAGCATTATACTGGAGCGGAGCAAGGGACTGGCTGGTGTATCTGAAGCTCAACACCTTAAAGACACTGACTGTCTGTTCAGCATGGCCTTTACTGGTACCTCTACACCGAAAAGTCAGAGGCAAAACCTCATGTTTATTTTTTGCCCCTGTATCACTGGAGAGGCCCTTTTGGCTCTGTCTCCAAACCCTTATCCACATTATCCCCCATAGCATCTGTAGGGAGAGTTGTGTAGTCTTAAATTATATGTCCTGGTTAAAGATTTGCTTTGATGATGGATGCACATGTATTTTTAATGTTAAATAATGGTGAACTAAAAAGAAGGTTTAGCAAGAAAAGTGTATGCACTGGCCTTTTAAGCATCTCTAATAACACAGAACCTATTTGACAAAACATGTTTAAAAGGCATATTTTATTAATTTCCAGATCCATATACAGCATTATATTATTTGTACAAATGATCTGAAATCTTGATTGATGGGATATTTGTTATAAATGTGAGCCAGGTTTGCACCAGGAGTCCTACACCACAAGCAGACTCCACCATGCCCTAGGTTTACTGGGATTACATCTTTTGGGGGTTTTATGGAATGTTTTGTTTAGACTATGAAGAGTCATTTTTTTGGTACTCAAGGTGAAGACCTTGCTTTTGGATAGAAGTTCACCAACTAAAAATTTCTGTAAAAAAAAATATGCTCTGTGCTTATATAGAACCCTATTCAATTGGCTGAGGCGCAATTTAATAAGGCTGTAAAAGTCTGGTATTGATTCAGGGAGTAATCCGATCACCAGTTAATGGGGTCAGGAAGGAATTTTTTTTTTTCCCTCTTTGAGACAATTGGAAAAGTTGAAATGGGGCTTTACATTGTTTGCCTTCCTCTGGATTCAATGCCAATTTAGTTTAACAAGACTTTAACAAAAATGAAATGAATGTTACAAAGCATGTCATTGTTAAAACGATTGAATTACTCAAAGTTAACATAGTACGCAGTTACTCATGGATAAATATCAATTAAAAAGTGTTAGTATTGTTAAAAAAAAGTTTAAAGATTTTTTAATATACAAGTTGCATGTTACAAACTTTGATGTTATACTTTACAATATGTATGCATGAAAAATTCACACATTGGTATATTGTTATTATATATATCACAATTAAAAGACTGAAGATTGAAAAAAGAAATTGACACATATTGGTTAAATATAAGTTGAAAGTTAAAAAAATAAAAAGTTACATTAAAAATTTGGTATTTATTTGTCTATAAAAAAATGGTGACAAATGTCTGAGACTCATATTGTGTGGCAAACAATTTTCACAGCATTAACATTTTTGTTAAGGTACAAAGACCTATATGTCCCAGCATTTGGGCAGTGTGCTCTGGGCAGCCTGGATAGTAAGTCTGACGATCTTTACTACCAGCATGTGTCCTTTCGTAAGTAATACATCTTTACTCAAGTTGTGATGAAAATTAAGAACACTTTATTGAATTGGTTCAGCTTATTTAAAACCTTGCCCAACACATTATAGGGAGTGGTTACCTTTAGCCAAACCCCCATCCCCCTCTGGGCCAATGGAGTAACTCTTAGAATCAGCTAATTACCTCTGTCTAATCAGACGGGGCTAATCCGTGGGAACTTTTAGTCTCCTCCCCCAGGGCCGCCTTTAGGGGCATCAACCTAATTTATTCTTGCACAGGTAGGGGGAGGGAGAACATGTCTTTCTGTCTCTCACTGCCCCTGGTTCTGGGGCAGAGAAACCCTGTAGACAGGCCATATAGTTGGTGCCTATATGTCTGACCTACTGCTGTGCATGTTAGATAACCTTTGCCCTCCAACCATCTGGCACCAGTGACTCTATCACCTGATTCTCATTAACAGGAGTATAAACATCATGCATGGAGGGACATTGTAAGGGATATATCCATGTCTAGGGGTACATACACGTTTAATACTTTATCTATACAGATGGATCTGTCACACAGCTCCCTCCATGTGGGACACTCCAGCAGACCCGGCTTGACCCTTTGGCGGGTCAACTTGGGGATGACCGGACTAGGAGGTGGTAGGGATGTCCGTTTGCCGGGACAATCCCTCAGCATTCCCGTTCTGCTTACCGGGTCGGTAGCTGATGGTGAAGTTATAAGGTTGTAGGGCTAAACTCCACCGCAGCAGTCTACCATTGTCGGATGCACGTTAAACAGTATGTGTGATTGCAGTTGGATAAGATCCCAAACCTCCTCTCGGATGGTGATGGAGGTTCTTGCGAGTAGTAAACAGCCCCACCACCGCAGGGTTTCACATGGTCATACCTGCAACGGGTGCCATAAGCACACTGTCCTTTCTGATAAAACCGACAGATTGTTGATGGTTTACTTGTCGCCAAGTCATGTGAGAACATACATCTACTTCCTTCTCTGCAAACTCCATGCATAAAATACCTGCACGTGCTTGGTGCTCATCCTGCGGTCTCGCGCTCGGTCGGCCCTTTGTGTTCTTGTTGGTATGGTCGCTCCCGCTGTATCCGCCTCTTCGGCTCCTCCCCCTCCCATCCACGTGCTCCACCCTCCTCGGTCCGGTTTCCTCCCGTACATCACTGGGGTATCCCAGCCTAAGGGGGTCTGATCTAAGGTGCAAGTCGGGGTAGAGAGTCTTGCCTGGGTCTCAGCAGCAGGTGGGCCGGTCTCGGCGGCATGGGTCTGGACCCAGGTCGTCACAGCATTAACTTCGCCGGGACCCATGGGAGCGTAGGCGGAAACAAGGGGGGCCAAGTCATTTCCAAGGAGAACATCAGCAGGTAAATCCCTCATGATCCCCACATTCACAAGTCTAGCGCCCACTCCCCAATCCAAATGTACCCTGGCAACAGGTAGGCTGAACACAGTGCCCCCTGCTACCCTCACAGCCACAGTGTCTCCGGTGTGCTGTTTCTCAGACACCAAGTTCTCTTGAAGCAAGGTCATGGTAGCACCAGTATCCCGTAGACCACTGACCTCCTTCCCATTCACTTTAACCAGTTGCCGGTGCTGTTGCCGGTTATCCCGGTGGGCAGCTTGCACGGGGTCTGCTTCATGTAGGATGCCCCAACATACCTCCTCCTCTACGCAGTGGGCAGGAGGCAGAGGGTTGCCCTGGTTTCCGCTGGTGGGTCTCCTCCAAGACTGGGTCTGGTTAGCGGCATTCCGGTCGTTTGTGCCCCAGCTGCTTGCACCCAAAACACCATATGGGCGTTGAGTAGTCCCGTGAATTAGGCCGGGGGGACTGAGGGTAGTTATTAGCTGGAGGGGGTGCTGCTGGTCGGTACACCACTCTGGCAGGAGTCTTAACAATAGCACTGTCCAGTTTACGAGCTTCCGTGTACTCATCTGCCAGGCGGGCTGCTTCATGCAGGGTGGAGGGTTTACGGTCCCTTACCCACTCTCTGACGCCTGGGGATAATTTCTCAAAACAATGTTCCAGCAGGAACATCTGCAGCACCTCTTCCCCGGATACGGCTTGACACCCCGCCATCCAGTGAGCGGCTGTGCGGTGTACTTTACATGCCCATTCGACGTAGGAATCCCCAGTTAGTTTGGCAGTGTCTCTGAACCGCCTCCAGTATGCCTCCGGTGTAACGGAATACCGGGAGAGCAAAGCTTCCTTTACAGCCACATAATCCCTGATCTCCTCATCAGGAATGGCCCGAAAAAGCGTCACTGGCCCGGCCGGATAGCTTTCCGGACAATATAGTAACCCAGTCTTCTGCGGGTACCTTGTGTAGCGCACATTGCCGCTCAAAATCAGCAAGGTACCCATCAATCTCCCCTTCTGTTTCAATGAAGGATTTAAAAGCTGCAAACTGTACCTTCCTTTTCTCCACTGGGGATGCTAGAACTGGAGCTGCTGCAGCACCGCTTTGGCGTCGCAGGTTGGCATCTACAGCGTCCATGACACGGCTGATGATCTCGGGTTGGGACCATAATGAGCCAGTCTGATTCTTACCGCCCGGTCAAAGCTTGCCTCTTCGGGGGTTCTGTCAGCAGTGCTGGGCCCATTGGTTCCTTCATCCATTTCGTTTAGCAGTACAATAATCTCCCCTTTTTTGAGATTACTGGCTTGTCTGCCTCTTTGTTCCAGTAGGTCTTTAAGTGTAGCTCTTTTCAGCCCTTGGTATTGTCTTTTATTTTGGTTGGTGTAAAAGGGGACCCTTTGGCATCCTCAACAACTTTGGGATCTTGAAATGGTCGTTAAACCCCTACAGCTTCAGGGATGCATTCAGGGGTTGCTGGCTGCACAGCAGTGGCTGGCGTGGCTTCTTAGATGGCAGTGGAAGCCTTGGAGGCTTTCAATGCCTCCCCTGTCAGCTTATCTTGGTGTCTTGGTCTCAATGTTTTGTTTGGTGTAAAGCTGAGGTAGAATGGCACTGGCAGGCTCCCCATTAATATTATAAGGGATCCTTCTTTATTCAATCTCCCCCATATACATTTCCCCTGGGGCTGATGAGGGTCAAGTCTATATTTCCCCTCTCCAGCAGTGACTCAGCATGAGGTCCTGACAAAGCCACAATATTTAAACTGAAGCATTATACTGGAGCGGAGCAAGGGACTGGCTGGTGTATCTGAAGCTCAACACCTTAAAGACACTGACTGTCTGTTCAGCATGGCCTTTACTGGTACCTCTCCACCGAAAAGTCAGAGGCAAAACCTCATGTTTATTTTTTGCCCCTGTATCACTGGAGAGGCCCTTTTGGCTCTGTCTCCAAACCCTTATCCACATTATCCCCCATAGTATCTGTAGGGAGAGTTGTGTAGTCTTAAATTATATGTCCTGGTTAAAGATTTGCTTTGATGATGGATGCACATGTATTTTTAATGTTAAATAATGGTGAACTAAAAAGAAGGTTTAGCAAGAAAAGTGTATGCACTGGCCTTTTAAGCATCTCTAATAACACAGAACCTATTTGACAAAACATGTTTAAAAGGCATATTTTATTAATTTCCAGATCCATATACAGCATTATATTATTTGTACAAATGATCTGAAATCTTGATTGATGGGATATTTGTTATAAATGTGAGCCAGGTTTGCACCAGGAGTCCTACACCACAAGCAGACTCCACCATGCCCTAGGTTTACTGGGATTACATCTTTTGGGGGTTTTATGGAATGTTTTGTTTAGACTATGAAGAGTCATTTTTTTGGTACTCAAGGTGAAGACCTTGCTTTTGGATAGAAGTTCACCAACTAAAAATTTCTGTAAAAAAAAATATGCTCTGTGCTTATATAGAACCCTATTCAATTGGCTGAGGCGCAATTTAATAAGGCTGTAAAAGTCTGGTATTGATTCAGGGAGTAATCCGATCACCAGTTAATGGGGTCAGGAAGGAATTTTTTTTTTTCCCTCTTTGAGACAATTGGAAAAGTTGAAATGGGGCTTTACATTGTTTGCCTTCCTCTGGATTCAATGCCAATTTAGTTTAACAAGACTTTAACAAAAATGAAATGAATGTTACAAAGCATGTCATTGTTAAAACGATTGAATTACTCAAAGTTAACATAGTACGCAGTTACTCGTGGATAAATATCAATTAAAAAGTGTTAGTATTGTTAAAAAAAAGTTTAAAGATTTTTTAATATACAAGTTGCATGTTACAAACTTTGATGTTATACTTTACAATATGTATGCATGAAAAATTCACACATTGGTATATTGTTATTATATATATCACAATTAAAAGACTGAAGATTGAAAAAATAAATTGACACATATTGGTTAAATATAAGTTGAAAGTTAAAAAAATAAAAAGTTACATTAAAAATTTGGTATTTATTTGTCTATAAAAAAATGGTGACAAATGTCTGAGACTCATATTGTGTGGCAAACAATTTTCACAGCATTAACATTTTTGTTAAGGTACAAAGACCTATATGTCCCAGCATTTGGGCAGTGTGCTCTGGGCAGCCTGGATAGTAAGTCTGACGATCTTTACTACCAGCATGTGTCCTTTCGTAAGTAATACATCTTTACTCAAGTTGTGATGAAAATTAAGAACACTTTATTGAATTGGTTCAGCTTATTTAAAACCTTGCCCAACACATTATAGGGAGTGGTTACCTTTAGCCAAACCCCCATCCCCCTCTGGGCCAATGGAGTAACTCTTAGAATCAGCTAATTACCTCTGTCTAATCAGACGGGGCTAATCCGTGGGAACTTTTAGTCTCCTCCCCCAGGGCCGCCTTTAGGGGCGTCAACCTAATTTATTCTTGCACAGGTAGGGGGAGGGAGAACATGTCTTTCTGTCTCTCACTGCCCCTGGTTCTGGGGCAGAGAAACCCTGTAGACAGGCCATATAGTTGGTGCCTATATGTCTGACCTACTGCTGTGCATGTTAGATAACCTTTGCCCTCCAACCATCTGGCACCAGTGACTCTATCACCTGATTCTCATTAACAGGAGTATAAACATCATGCATGGAGGGACATTGTAAGGGATATATCCATGTCTAGGGGTACATACACGTTTAATACTTTATCTATACAGATGGATCTGTCACACAGCTCCCTCCATGTGGGACACTCCAGCAGACCCGGCTTGACCCTTTGGCGGGTCAACTTGGGGATGACCGGACTAGGAGGTGGTAGGGATGTCCGTTTGCCGGGACAATCCCTCAGCATTCCCGTTCTGCTTACCGGGTCGGTAGCTGATGGTGAAGTTATAAGGTTGTAGGGCTAAACTCCACCGCAGCAGTCTACCATTGTCGGATGCACGTTAAACAGTATGTGTGATTGCAGTTGGATAAGATCCCAAACCTCCTCTCGGATGGTGATGGAGGTTCTTGCGAGTAGTAAACAGCCCCACCACCGCAGGGTTTCACATGGTCATACCTGCAACGGGTGCCATAAGCACACTGTCCTTTCTGATAAAACCGACAGATTGTTGATGGTTTACTTGTCGCCAAGTCATGTGAGAACATACATCTACTTCCTTCTCTGCAAACTCCATGCATAAAATACCTGCACGTGCTTGGTGCTCATCCTGCGGTCTCGCGCTCGGTCGGCCCTTTGTGTTCTTGTTGGTATGGTCGCTCCCGCTGTATCCGCCTCTTCGGCTCCTCCCCCTCCCATCCACGTGCTCCACCCTCCTCGGTCCGGTTTCCTCCCGTACATCACTGGGGTATCCCAGCCTAAGGGGGTCTGATCTAAGGTGCAAGTCAGGGTAGAGAGTCTTGCCTGGGTCTCAGCAGCAGGTGGGCCGGTCTCGGCGGCATGGGTCTGGACCCAGGTCGTCACAGCATTAACTTCGCCGGGACCCATGGGAGCGTATGCGGAGATAAGAGGGGCCAGGTCATTTCCAAGGAGGACATCAGCTGGTAAATCCCTCATGATCCCCACATTCACATGTCGAGCGCCCACTACCCAATCCAAATGTATCCGGGCAATGGGTAGGCGAAACACAGCGCCTCCGGCTACTCTCACAGCCACCGTGTCTCCGGTGTGTTGGTTCTCAGACACCAAGTGCTTTTGGAGCAATGTCATGGTTGCACCGGTATCCCGCAGACCACTGACCTCCTTCCCATTCACTTTGACGAGTTGCCGGTGTTGTTGTCAGTTATCCCGGTGGGCAGCTTGGACGGGGTCTGCCTTGTGCAGGATGCCCCAACATACCTCCTCCTCTACGCAGTGGGCAGGAGGCAGAGGGTTGCCCTGGTTTCCGCTGGTGGGTCTCCTCCAAGACTGGGTCTGGTTAGCGGCATTCCGGTCGTTTGTGCCCCAGCTGCTTGCACCCAAAACACCATATGGGCGTTGAGTAGTCCCGTGAATTAGGCCGGGGGGACTGAGGGTAGTTATTAGCTGGAGGGGGTGCTGCTGGTCGGTACACCACTCTGGCAGGAGTCTTAACAATAGCACTGTCCAGTTTACAAGCTTCCGTGTACTCATCTGCCAGGCGGGCTGCTTCATGCAGGGTGGAGGGTTTACGGTCCCTTACCCACTCTCTGACGCCTGGGGATAATTTCTCAAAACAATGTTCCAGCAGGAACATCTGCAGCACCTCTTCCCCGGATACGGCTTGACACCCCGCCATCCAGTGAGCGGCTGTGCGGTGTACTTTACATGCCCATTCGACGTAGGAATCCCCAGTTAGTTTGGCAGTGTCTCTGAACCGCCTCCAGTATGCCTCCGGTGTAACGGAATACCGGGAGAGCAAAGCTTCCTTTACAGCCACATAATCCCTGATCTCCTCATCAGGAATGGCCCGAAAAAGCGTCACTGGCCCGGCCGGATAGCTTTCCGGACAATATAGTAACCCAGTCTTCTGCGGGTACCTTGTGTAGCGCACATTGCCGCTCAAAATCAGCAAGGTACCCATCAATCTCCCCTTCTGTTTCAATGAAGGATTTAAAAGCTGCAAACTGTACCTTCCTTTTCTCCACTGGGGATGCTAGAACTGGAGCTGCTGCAGCACCGCTTTGGCGTCGCAGGTTGGCATCTACAGCGTCCATGACACGGCTGATGATCTCGGGTTGGGACCATAATGAGCCAGTCTGATTCTTACCGCCCGGTCAAAGCTTGCCTCTTCGGGGGTTCTGTCAGCAGTGCTGGGCCCATTGGTTCCTTCATCCATTTCGTTTAGCAGTACAATAATCTCCCCTTTTTTGAGATTACTGGCTTGTCTGCCTCTTTGTTCCAGTAGGTCTTTAAGTGTAGCTCTTTTCAGCCCTTGGTATTGTCTTTTATTTTGGTTGGTGTAAAAGGGGACCCTTTGGCATCCTCAACAACTTTGGGATCTTGAAATGGTCGTTAAACCCCTACAGCTTCAGGGATGCATTCAGGGGTTGCTGGCTGCACAGCAGTGGCTGGCGTGGCTTCTTAGATGGCAGTGGAAGCCTTGGAGGCTTTCAATGCCTCCCCTGTCAGCTTATCTTGGTGTCTTGGTCTCAATGTTTTGTTTGGTGTAAAGCTGAGGTAGAATGGCACTGGCAGGCTCCCCATTAATATTATAAGGGATCCTTCTTTATTCAATCTCCCCCATATACATTTCCCCTGGGGCTGATGAGGGTCAAGTCTATATTTCCCCTCTCCAGCAGTGACTCAGCATGAGGTCCTGACAAAGCCACAATATTTAAACTGAAGCATTATACTGGAGCGGAGCAAGGGACTGGCTGGTGTATCTGAAGCTCAACACCTTAAAGACACTGACTGTCTGTTCAGCATGGCCTTTACTGGTACCTCTCCACCGAAAAGTCAGAGGCAAAACCTCATGTTTATTTTTTGCCCCTGTATCACTGGAGAGGCCCTTTTGGCTCTGTCTCCAAACCCTTATCCACATTATCCCCCATAGCATCTGTAGGGAGAGTTGTGTAGTCTTAAATTATATGTCCTGGTTAAAGATTTGCTTTGATGATGGATGCACATGTATTTTTAATGTTAAATAATGGTGAACTAAAAAGAAGGTTTAGCAAGAAAAGTGTATGCACTGGCCTTTTAAGCATCTCTAATAACACAGAACCTATTTGACAAAACATGTTTAAAAGGCATATTTTATTAATTTCCAGATCCATATACAGCATTATATTATTTGTACAAATGATCTAAAAATCTTGATTGATGGGATATTTGTTATAAATGTGAGCCAGGTTTGCACCAGGAGTCCTACACCACAAGCAGACTCCACCATGCCCTAGGTTTACTGGGATTACATCTTTTGGGGGTTTTATGGAATGTTTTGTTTAGACTATGAAGAGTCATTTTTTTGGTACTCAAGGTGAAGACCTTGCTTTTGGATAGAAGTTCACCAACTAAAAATTTCTGTAAAAAAAAATATGCTCTGTGCTTATATAGAACCCTATTCAATTGGCTGAGGCGCAATTTAATAAGGCTGTAAAAGTCTGGAGTAATTCCTTATTCCACTATAAGAATTTGCTGAAAAACGTTTTTGCACATAAATAAAACCCAGTGAAATCAGTTTGTGATTATTCTCATTTTTGCTGATATGAAACAATATTTTTAATATCACTTTTTGGCTGGTAATACTTTAAATCACATAAGCAATGATCTGATAATACAATTGTTAAATTACATTTTCACTGCAGAAATACTTTGGATGCAATTAAGAGATGTGTGGGCTGGTTTATGTTACAGCATAAACTTGGCTCTGCAAAAACCTTAGACTTGCTAATATGCCCAGAAGCAAAACTGCCTAATGAAATTTATTATTTCATAAGCACATAGCATATTTTTTTTACAGAAGTGTTTAGTTAGTGAGGACCTTGCTTTTGGATAGAAGTTCACTAACTAAACACTTCTGTAAAAAAATATGCTCTGTGGTTATATAGAGCCTTATTCAATTGGCCGAATTGCAATTTAATAAGGCTGTAGGTTTATAAAAGTATTAAGGCATCTCTTAGGTTTAATTAATTAATTTGATCCTCCTCAGTGTAATATAATTTTACACAACCAGTGTCGTCATGGATGTAGGAACTGATGGAGATGAGCAGGTAAATCTCCCCAGAATTTTAAATACATGTGTGAATATATAGAGGAGATCTTATGTGATCTTCTTGAGTGTCGTGCTGTTGGACAGAAAGCAGACAGTGACATACTATGTTTTAGAAGAGGCAAAAAACATTAAACTGAAAGATTTTTTCCTTATTAAAAATAAATCATTATGATTGAATATCTTGTCGGTTTTATGTATTTTATCTTCTAAAACCCTCACCTGTGGGAGTATCCTTAGCTCACAGAATGTAATGCTATAGATCAACAGAAGCTGAGAACCTGTTACCCTGGGCACCTCTTACAAGTATGTGAGTGTACATTTTATCTGAAAGTTGCACTGAGGATGATTAGATTAGATACATTAAGATAGTTAAAATATTTTATCTATAAACATTTCTATTCCAATTATTCGAGTTCTTAAACAACGTTGGAAAACATTTATTTATTTTGTTACATTTGGAACTGGTTACTTGATAATATTTCATAGTGTGTTACTTTTGTAACTTGATGGTGCAGAATAAAATTATTTAAATGCATTACTGTGACTGGGAGCCTGCCTCTGTCAGCCAATGAGTTACAGTTGTCTGCCACTGAGTGCTACATAAACAAGTTCAATTGGTGTAATCAGAGGCATTTCCGGTTACTATCAAGGAAGTTTTAACAGGTTGTAATTACTATTTGTTCATGAAAAAACAGAATGTGTTATATCTGAAACATGCTGTTTTACAAGCATAGTAGAAAAATTGCTTTCCATGTCCTTTTTTAGTGGAGGTTCGCTGATAAAAAGGCTTGGACATAAGTTATTTGCTTTTGTTAAACTGCAGTAGAAGATGGTCATGATAGATATATAGATAGATAGATAAATATATAGATAGATAGATAGATAGATAGATAGATAGATCGCCAGCCAATATATATATATATATATATATATATATATATATATATATAATATATCACATGTTATAATTGTCAAACTGCGAGTTGTCATCACGCTTTGCGCTCATCGCGCCACATCAGCCCCCGACAATTCATTGTAGGGCTCGCGGCCCTCCCTGGTTCATACACCCTGCTGCGGTGACAGTGGACGCATGCGGGAAGGCGCGTACGGGAAGCCAGGGTCCCACACATTTGCACGCGCACCCCCAGCGTTAAGGTGAGGGAGGAGTGGGGGAGAGACACGGGAGGGAGATGGGTGGGGAAGTGAGACACAGGGGGGAGGAGAGACACAGGGGAGGGAGAGGAGGGGAGAAGAGAGACACATGGGAGGGAGAGGAGGGTGAAGAGAGACACAGGGGGAGAGAGCCACAGTGGAGGGAGAGGAGGGGAGAAGAGAGACCCAGAGGAGGGGAGGAAGAGACACAGGAAGGGAGAGGAGGAGGGGAAGAGAGACTCAGGGGAGGGAGAGGAGGGGGTAGAGAGACACAGGGGAGGGAGAGGAGGGGGTAGAGACACAGCAGAGGGGGCGGGGGGAAGAGACACATGGGGAGGGAGACGGAGGGGTGAAGAGACACAGGGGAGGGAGATGGGGGTGAAGAGACACAGGGGAGGGAGACAGGGAGAAGAGACACAAGGGGAGGGATACGGGGGGTGAAGAGACACAGGGGAGGGAGAGGGGGGAAGAGACACAGGAAAGGTAGATGGGAAGGAGAAACAAGTGAGGGAGAGCAGGGAATGAGACACAGAGGAGGGGTGAAGAGACACAGGGGAGGGAGAGGGGGGAAGAGGCACAGGGGAGGGAGAGGAAGGCTGAAGGTGCTCATCACAAGGCCAGTAAAGTAGAGGCTGGGGGAGAGGCTCGCAATGAGCGTCTAAGGCGCTCATTGCAAGGCCAGTAAAGTAGAGGGGGGAGAGGCTTGCAATGTGTGACAAACACCATTGCCAGCCTACACATTTTATTTCTGGCATTTTTGACGGGCAAGTCGCTAGTATATATATAAATATATATATATATATATAATTCCCAATGATGATTCCATGTGTGGGCCCAAAATCATTGTAGGCTTCCTACATGAATACTATAACCTAACTCTATTACATTTTTGGTTGTATTCCATACCTGAATATTAGTTTTTTTTTGGCTTCACCTATCAATGACATTCTATCGCTATTTTTCCCCTACTGATAAAGTGACTATTTTATATCTATGATTTATACTGTATAATCATGCTAGCCAACAGTGGAAGGTATTATAGATTATTTTTATAAATATACCATGTTATGTGTCTGAGGGAAAAAAGTAGTATGATTTGTCTAATTGGCTTGTCAATACCCAGAATCCATAACTACTGTGGTGTCAGAACCTTTGTATGAATAAAATCCAATCTTATATGGGTATTATAATGTAATATGGTATCCAATTATTCACCTTTCTTATTATCCAATGTAATCATAGTTTATATGCTCTCTCTCTCTCTCTCTCTCTCTCTTTCTCTCTCTCTCTCTCTCTCTCTCTCTCTCTCTCTATATATATATATATATATATATATATATATATATATATATATATATATATATACGCATGCATTTCCATTTTGGAAAATATCTATGTAAAGATGTGTTTTTCAGTTTCTCACTGAAGTAGAATTCTTAACGCTTGTTTGTTCTGTAACTGACATTTCTAAGAAATTCTTCAAATAATTGGAAATATAAGGTTTAAGATAATAGAATAATCTTAAGTTTAAGTAGATGTCCCATCTTAAATCTTTGTTTGCAATTTGAAGGTTCAAGAGCGCCTTCTTGTGTACTAAGAAATTAATTGACACTTAATAGGTCTTTAAAAAAAAATACATCCTATTAAGAGTTAAATACGTTGTAACATCATTAGGATTTCTGATTGGTTGTCAAATACATAGCCTGGACAGACACACCCCAGGGAGAAACTTTGGTAAATTCTTAAGAAAACATATTATTGGGATTTTTCCCAAAACACATAAATAATTAAAAATGCATTCTACAAAGAAACTTCCTTAGCTCACTAACAAAATAATTTACACACTTACATAAAAGATCCTGACCTCCATTGACTGAGTTATATGATGAAATCAAATGAAACAACTAGGTATTTGTATAAAATTAACATTTCTTTAAATGTTATTTAATTTTCATTACAATCATGGAAATATTTTTTTAATTAATTTAATGTCAAATAGATTGCTATATCAATATTTATCTGATATATACAATATACTACTATAATTTGTGAATTTATAAATTGCAAACTAATTTTATAAATACAACAAATATCAGCTTTTATAGCAATCGAATATAGGCGATAATTAATTGTAATGGAAAACATTTTCTCTGTTGAATTAGAGATAATACTATAATTTGACTATAAAATCATATAATGTTAAAATGGTATGATATCTTAATAAAGAGATATTTGTAAACATACCAAAATAATCAAAACTATCTCCAATGAAATAATTACCATATTAGCATATTTAATTAAGCATATTGTGCATGTCTTATATATAATTATATGGACAATGTGATAATAACTAACACTTTATAATTGATGTACCTTGATATATATCTGTTACAATTGTTTAAACTAACTTGTTATATTAACATATACTGAATTATTATTTTTATTCATTTATAATAAATATATTCTTACATAATAAACTTCTGTTTATTTTATGAGGCCAATGCTCTTAATATATTGTGTAGTAAGAATTCACAATTAGTCAATATTGGCAAATATGTAAAATATGTAATTTTTTATTAATATTAATAAAGATTATTGATATTAATAATATAACCATATTAATTGCCAAAACCCACGACAGTGTAAATACACTTTGCTGAGAATTTCTGTGTAAGACATGTAAGGGAACACAGAATAATCTTTTATTTTTATCCAGGATCTACAGTGGAGGGTGTTTCAATCTTCTTTCTACCCACTATAACATATTTAGGCTCCTATTCAATTGCAGCAGTTACAGAATGATTCAATTGATCAAGGCCGCAGCTACCTGATCGAAAGCCTAAACCAGAAACTATGCAATCGTAAGAAGCATTTCAGAGCATGATCATGATCAATCAAGCAAAGCCGTAACTACCCATTTAGACACAGCAAATAGTAAACAAGACCATCATCATGACATCATTAAAACATGGAGGTTAAAAGTCAATCAATTAGTGTTTAGAAGTCTGATATGCGATCACACTTAAAATCCGGCAATGTGCAAAATAATAAAAATGAATGAAGAAAATGTTCTAGTACATGTGGGTGGCCTAATATGTTAACTCATTGATCACAGAATTTAAATGTAAAAAAAAATGTTTTTTTTATTGCAGGTGTGCAAGTTTGAGACTGTTGTGCAATTAATTCTAATGTCTTTCATCACTTTCCATGTCTTTTAATTTGCAGTATAATTTTTTATTTGCATTTACAGTGCTATGATTTGGTGTTTTACCCCCTGACGAGCCCTCTCTGGTACTCGTAGGATTTTCTTCTACATTTGCCATTTACAGGTGTGAGAACATTTTCGGGCTTGAGGAATTGTAGCAATTGAATAGTGATTTGTGATTGTAACACTTACAGGCTTGAAAGATCAAAGGCTTAGATGGGTCGGAGTTACAATTTTAACAACTGCAGGGATTTTCAGCCTTTTATCCCGCAGATTGTTTGCGGCTTGCTAAATGATGCCAATTGAATGCCAAATTAGTTTAAGGGCTACATTACAGGCTCCAGAATCCAACAATTGCTCAATGGAATCGGGGCCTCTTGGTCTAAATTTTGAATTTTACCATGTATGTCAGGAAAGTGGCATGGCATCTGCAGGGATTTGTAGGAACTAACATAATATTTTAATTAAAAGGTGAGTATGAAACATGTTAAACGACCACAGTAGCAGGCAGTATGACAAGCATTATATATAGCAATATATCTTACAAGGAATCTGATATGGTACACTGTGCCTTAGCTGTCTGTTTCGGTGTAAGAAACAAATCATAAGTACAACCTACTACTCACATCAAAGATCAAAACATGAAGCTTATTCAGCCTGTCTGTACTTAGGTTTAGTTTTTAACCAAACCAAAGATACGTATAACCTACCACTTACATAGAAGATCAAACAATGAAGCTTATTCAGCCTGAAAGTGCTTATATTCACTTTTTACTTAAAGCAAAGATAAGTACAATCTACTACTTTAAAAGACAAATGCTAAAACTGATTTAAGAAAGGAATTAATTGGTAACAGAGGTATAGATAATGAGGACATGTATTTAGGAGTTCAGTTGCATATTATCTGCTAGTTTAAAAGAGATATAATTTTCTGGGAAAGATTGAAGACACAGGAATAGGGGGATGACAGAGACAGTGATGGATCGATGAGGTCACTGAAGCAATGAACATGAACTTGATAGAGCTCAGAGGGGCAGTGACCGAGAGATGTAACTGGCATGCTGCAGTTCATAGGGTCACAGAGAATTGGGTGTGACTAAACAACTAAACAGCAACAACAAACAAAAGTCAGCATATAATAACTGTTGATCAGGCAAGCCAAACATAACAGCTAGTTGTTAAGCAGCTTGTCGCCATTTTATACAACTAGATACTGCTGGTTAAACAAGCCAAACACCTGATTTTAAGAAGCTGTCACCATACTGGATTGATATAAAGAGGGAATAGCCCAAAATCTGGTATAAAAAGCAGTCTCAATTCAAGTTGAGAGTATCCGAAGGACAGTCCAAGTCCAGAGTGCTGTGGAGAACTTGTAATGTTACAGTTGTACAACTGGAACATTTACCCTAAGACATGGGGAAGGGGAGGGAACTGGTCCTGGCTGTTGGGGGATGGGCTAGCCATGGCACCTTGGGAACGGTCACCTGGACTGGGTACCAACCTGTGACCTTTTGGACTGGGTGAACTAATAGGCCCAAGGACTGTTTTAGATGCTGAAAGTTAGCTGTTTGTATGGGCCTGGCTGGAGAGGATGGCAATGGCACCCTTGGACTGCATTGATTACCCTGGCACAGAGGACTGTTTGCAGAACCCAGGCTAAGCAAACAGTCTGAATGGGAGCAACTATGCTCCTGGGCTAATAGCCAGGGATGAACACTTGCCCTGGCCTGTGCGGCTTGTGCTGACAGGGAATTCACAGGGGTTGCCCCAGGCATTTATTTATCCCCTGGACTTGGTACAGGGGAGACAATTACAATACTTTTTACCCCGAGGGAGGGGAAAAGAAAGGGCATTGGCCCTGGCTTTTGGCGAATGGGGTGGTGATAACACCTGGTGAGCAGTCACCAGGGAACTGTTTGGATTGGGGAAACCAAAAGTCCCAATGGACACCCCTGAACTCAGACACTGGACAGGGGAGGGAGCGAGCCTGGGGAGGATTCCCTAATTGTGGTCACCTAGGCCCAGCGACTGTTTTAGATATATCAGCACAGCTGTGGGGACTGGCTGGGTGGGGGGAGGTTGCTATGGGAAAGAAATTGTGGCCCACATTTTGGAACCTGGGGCCTGTCACAGGCGTGGATTCAGCAGGTCAGGTTACTTTACTGCACCAACTGGGGAATTATTGCAAGTACCTGCTAGTCTGGTCTACCCGTAAGGGCCCCCCAGGACACTGCTGCCATGTGGACCCCAAAGAAAAGGTGTTTGCCCAGGACAAACCCAGATTGTTTCATGCCTGGATGGGCTACATTTCATGGAGCTTGGCCTTGCAGAAATGTAACTATACTGTGCAACATCAAAAGGGCAAGCTGCATCTGAATGCAGACGGGTGGTCAAGACAGGAGGATTACTAAACCTCAGTGTAGTTGAGGAGTCCTCGGATCCAATGGACTCCCCAAACTACACTGGAAAAGACAGAGAGAGGAGTTGTCATGGCTGGTGCCCTCAGCCTTATAAGATAGGCTTATTGTGCCAGGGGAAAGGGGCCCACTGAGATGAGTTAACATTGGGGATGTTGTGATTTATGTGTTATTCCTTGTTATGCCTGTTTAAAGTTGCCTGTGTGCCACTGGGTCCATACTGTGATACCCATGTTTATAGTTGGGGTGTGCGTATGAACATGATGGGAGTGATGGAATGTATGTCTGTGTTGTGCTTTGGCGGGGCTAGCACTTACAAGGGAAATATTGTAAATGCCCAATATTGCATAGTAATGGACTAGTCCCATATTGACAAGATTAGGGAGATAATTGACCCCTAGGAGTCACATGACACCAGTATCTCTCCCACTATCACAAGCCCTTAGATTGGTGTCTCCATGCCTATTGTATGTAATTACCCCCTACCAAGAATACAGCAGTGGAAAAGTGAAAACAATGCATAATTCTCTTAGACTTGCAGGCATCGGTGATAACGTGAGATAGAAGGATTGGGTGTAACCATGGATGCATATTTGAATTGATTGGTCTGTTGTTGCTAGAATGTGGTATAAATATGTCTGATGGTTTCAGTAATAAAGATGTCATACTGGTTCACATAATTAAAGTGTGGATTTCATTACTGAGGCTGGGAATTCTAATTGCTGGAGTAAGTTCTTTTCAGAACTTAAAAGGATCCTTTTGCTGCACAAGGCCACAAACATCTCTCAGTTAATCTAAGGGCTGAAAGTTCTTCCTTCTGTACAGAGGTTAAACGAACTGGTCACACCTGTGGGGAGAGGTTTGGGCAATAGGCTCTTATCATACCCCATTCAACAGACAGGTTGTGATAATGGTGTAAGCCTAAAGTTCATTCAATATTATGGGCAAGGGAGACAGCTGCATAATAATATCTTATGATTGGCATACCTATTCCTCCTTTTTCAAAACCTCTTTTAACTGTTTCTAGTTTTAATCTCGGTTTCTTCCCCATCTATATAAATCTATTAATTGATTATTTAATAATTGTATTGGGAATTACCAATGAAAATTGCTCTAAAAACGTAATTTATTTTCGGCAGAATAATCATCTTTATAACTGAGCTTCTGCCCAGCCAGGATAAAGATAAATTATTCCATTTACTCAAGATATGTTTAATATTATTACATAATTTATTGAAGTTTAATTTTATCAGCTCTGAGAATTCAGCCATGAACAGTATACCCAAAAAGGTAATAGAAATTGAATCCCAGTTAATGTGTAAAAATTGTTTAAGCAGCATTTTATCTGTACTCTCAAAGTTTATGGTTATAAACTCAGTTTTATAAAAGTTTAGTTAGTTATTGTCAATAAACCCTAGTCTGCAAACAACATAATCTTATTGACCAATTATCCTATTTCTATACCTTTTATACCTTGTGATAGCCTTATAGATTCAGCAAAGGGCTCCATCATTAATACAAATAATAGCGGAGAAAGAGAGCATCCCTGATGAGTTCCATTAGTTATATGCTCCCATATCTTTACGTCCAAAATCTTGTAGGCCAAATTTACTCAAAACCAATGACATATCTTCAGCAGATCAAAGGATTTTTCAGAATCTGGCTTTTAATTTGTACTATATCTCTAGTTTTATTATTATTATTATTTATTATTATTATCTTTTATTTGTATCTCGCCAACATATTCCGCAGCGCTGTACAGGGGATAAGAACAGGGGAAATCCAAGCTTAAAAAATTCAAAAGTTGAAGGGCCCTGTTTTGAGCTTAGAATCTTAGCAGAAAGTGCTTTATCTCAAAGCACCCTACAAGACTGGAAACTCGCTACTTACAATCTAAAGGGAATTAAAGGGCAGAGAACTGGGGAAGAGTAACAAATAAGGAATTGCAAGGGTCAAGAAGCAAGTAAAATATAGAAAGAGTTGTATTTTAGAGGAAGAGGGGAGGGATCTGAGGTGAAACACTAGTATGTTGGCTGACCCCTAGTGTTGAGATGATATATCTGCAAGTATTAAGTCAGGTGTTTTCCATGGCTCTATAAATTGAATCTGAGTTGTGGGTGGGTGAGGGGAAGGGAAGGGAGGGAGGGCAATATTCTGAGAATCTCACCGATGTAGCAGGCCTTGAAGCAGAGTGAATTTGCACTGAAAGAAATAGAAATAATGCATTGGAGGACATACAGTACAGGAAGATAGGGGAGTTAGAGAGGAATGGGAGAGAGGTGTTAGAATGAAGGTATGTGATGAGGGGGAGGAGAGTTTAGGTAATTATGCCAGCCAAAAATGGGGAAAGGATGAGGGAAGGTGGAGACAGCGAAGCAGGGTATAGGAAACAGTTAGAAATTGAAAACAAAAAGTCATAAATATTTCTATCTGCCAAGATATAATAACATGGATACAGTAGTGATATTAATAAACATATTGGCTCCAGGGATGGCGCAGTTTTCATAGTCTCCTCCATACTCGCTGAGGTGTTGTGAATGCAGCTCTGAGAATCTCACAGATGTAGCAGGCCTTGAAGCTGAGTGAATTTGCACTGCCGAGGTGTTGTGAATGCAGCTCTGAGAATCACACAGATGTAGCAGCCTTGAAGCAGAGTGAATTTGCACTGCTGAGGTGTTGTGAATGCAGCTCTAAGAATCTTACAGATGTAGCAGACCCCAAAGCAGAGTGAATTTGCACTGCTGAGGTGTTGTGAATGCAGCTCTTAGAATCTTACAGATGTAGCAGACCTTGAAGCAGAGTGAATTTGCACTGCCGAGGTGTTGTGAAGGTTTTGATTGCTTGAAGGGTCTCTTTTGTTTTCCTTAGTTAGGTTAGCCTGTTTAAAATATAGTCCTATTTCCTTACTTAGCCGAGCCTGATCTTCAGGTTTATTAAATAAGGCTATATCCAATTTTATACTTTGTAGTGGTCTGATTTGTTTACCCCCTTTTAATTGCAAAGTACTCATTGCGTGGTCAGACTATTTAAAGGTGTCTATATCCACAGCTTGAGTTAGTTTTATCATCTCTGCTTCTATTAAAAAGTAATCTAAACGCCAGTACAACAGGTGGAGATGAGAAAAAAAGATAAAATCCTTCTTTTTATCGTGGAACAACCTCTATGTGTCAAATAAACTACAATGTATGGTTAAAGAATGAAATTTTTTGATTTATTTTGTAGATTGTAGATCTGATTTAATAGGTCTAATTGCTTTCCTATCAAGTATAGGCTCTAGCACCATATTTAAGTCTCCACATAACAGTAATAGCAATTTTATATTATTTACTTGCTTCAGTAAAGTTTCTAAAAACGTATTTTGTCTCACATTTGGGGCATATAAATTCACTATTGTGTAGTCAATTTGATTGATCTTTCCGATCCAAATTATGTATCTTCCATTGTTATCAACTTCCCTGAAGCTTTCAGACAAACTTAAGTTTTTATTAAAGAGGATTGAGACCCCTCTTGACTTTTTTTAAGGTTGAATTAATAATTGTATTATAAAATCTTACGTCCGCCTGTGGAACTTCCAGATTGCCAGTGGGTCTCTTGTAGACAAGCTATGTCTACTTTAAATTTCTTAAGATAATCTAGGTAGCTCCTGAATATTTTGAGTAATTGTTTTGATTTTCATTTTATTATAAGCCAGAACTCGCCAGGAATGCCCTGTCCCTCCCCGCTCTTTACAGTACAGCCATAAACATACAACACATACATTTTCAACATAACATACTGTATATCATAGTAACATTTGTAAATGAACCTTTAAACCAAGTTTACGATGTTATACTTTGGTTGAACTAAGCTAGAACTGAGTAGAATTAGCTGCCCTAGGAATCTCCCTTGCAGAGTGGATCTACTTCAATATAAGATTACATATCTCCAGGTTCTCTTAAGCTGTTAAGAACTGTTAAATAATCAATTGAAAACGGTGGGATATTTTACCCAATATATTCCCAGCATAATTCAGTCTAAAAGATTTGTATTCCTATCTTTAAACCTTTTGTTCATACTCAAATAATATTTAATTATATCTCCTGTCATAAGGTTTTATCTCTACTTGTACATATCAAGCCATGTGAAAATATTATCCATATAGCTTGAACTTTTTTATTGTTTCACCGTCTAGTCTTTCTTAATATTAACTAATAAATCTGCCATAACCCCTTGAGAAAGTAGGGTTGACATTATATCATTACCCTAATTCCTCTTTATAATCCAGTTTAGCATTATATTAAATGTTAAAATAATCATGAGTTTAGTGGCTTGCTGTTTACATTTGCTTTCTTACTTATAATACTTATAATATTGATCTTTTGCAATGCCTAAAATGATTAATCCAGCTAGAATTGCTTCTGTGTCAAAGACAGTAGTTTAGATTCCTAAAATCAGGAGCATGGCCAACAATGGTGGAGTAAGTAACCAGAGGGCCCTGGTGCAAAACACTTGGGGGCCAACCTTGCAACTTCTCTACAAAAGATAGGCATCTGTAAGGGTTAATTAAAAAGCCCAAAATACATAAGGCTGGTTAGATTACTCCTAGGATCAGATCACCCCTAGGATGATGAGATCACATTTCTATAAAAATAATGATCTACCCTTCTCCCATAATAAATTAGTGTCCCTCTTTATTCCAGTCCGCTGCCAGTAGTAGAGGTTGTGGGCCCTGGTGCTTTGCACCTGCTGCACAAGCAGTAGCTCTGTCAATGGTAGTCACAACAAATTAAGGAATGGAAGATGATAGGTAATCCTGCAGTAGTGGGTGAGTTGCTAACCTGCTACATATCTTTCACACTTTACTGGTTAAATATTGCTTCCAGCCTAATAAAAACATGCAAATGTATATGTTAGGTAAGAAATAACATGCTTTTCACCATGGAAACTAAAAATTAAAAATAAAGGAAGTGATGGTCTGCTAAAACCATAAGTTATATTTTATGAAGGAGATGTTTAATATGTTAATGAAATACATGAACATGTTCATTACCATGGAATAGAACAAACTCTAAGCAGTAAATGAGCCCTATTACAGGAAGGGATGCCACATTTATTTAAATATGTATGGGTTTTCATAAGATGTGTAAATATGCCACACCATATCTAAATTCATAATAGAAATATTGTGCCTTGACATGTTAGAAGAGAAAATTGTTTGTGAAAATCCACATAAACACATTCAAATAAGCAATTTTGCTATTAAAGGGAGTAAGTGAGCTGGATTATGAATGCATCTGATAGAGGGGAATTAGTAGTGTGTGAAAACGTGTTATATAGAAAAGTTCAGTTTACTTACAAAATTATTTGCACAAAAGTAAAATACAGCTGTTTACACCCACATGACGCCAACATAAGCTGGGTACACACAGGAAACACAGCAGGGTACATATTTTGACCTTTTTGGTACAGAGCACAAGTAACTGTTGCAGTTATTGTAATGAGTGCATGTCAGAAGCCACTGAGGTGAAGAATGATACAATATACTAACCTGATTCTGAATTATAATGTTATGCTAATTCCGGTGGATTTTTCTAGGGGCGTACACCATCAAATGCTAATGACAAAAAACATACTTCAAGGTAAGCTAATTAATGTTTATTTTGGGGTATTTTCATGCAAAACATGTTTTCATACACTATTAGTTCTCCTCGGATGCATTCATAATCCAATTACATATCCCTTTTTAAGTACTTTTTTCCATGTCAAGAGGATATCCTGTTTCACATATACAAACTGAGAGAATGATACAGTAAATTATGAACAACACCTTTCCTCACAGCAGGGGTGGTCCTCCTCTGGGCGTCCCCAGTGCTGTCTAATCTCTTTTTAATGTTTTTGTAGCAGTGATGAAAACAGGCAGAACTTTTGCCAGACCGGAACAGCAGCAGTGCAGGACACAGGCAGAACTCCAGACAGACCAGAACAGAAGCAGCAACACAGAACACTGCAGCTTCGCACCACGCAGGAAAAAGGAACACAGCAGGAACAGTTTCTTATAATTGGTACTTGAGCGTGATCACAGTCTTTAAGCCACTACAGCACATGGATTAACTGGAACAACCACTGTGACCTTCCTTGGACTACCCCAAGGCCTACTAGAATAGGTACTCCTTATAGTACCATTCTTTCAGACTCTGGATGGCTTCTGAAAGGCTTGGAATTTTGCAGCTGATGAAACCGTTAAATCAAATTTGGAGCATGGATATAGCATGTGCAGAGCCACTTGCACTTTTCTGATCAAAATACCTCCACTCCATGTATTATAGACTTGACCTAAAGAACTTTGAATCCAGATTTCTTTCTACCTCAAATTCTTTTTGTGAACTGGTTCTTTACCCTTGGTTTGAAGATCAACATGTGAAATATTAGATGGATCTTCAGGGTGGGAGGTACAGCCAACTTGTAAGCCACAAAGTCAACCATGGCCTCAATCTGGAATGGTTAAATATTTCTTGGGCACAATTTGATTGATGATTGATTGAATAGGACAAAAGACAATAGTTGAGGTAGAGACAGACCTGTGATCCTGAGTGGGATGCCTCCTGCCTGGAAGGCACTGCTAGACTGAAGCCTGAAATCTTACTCAAGATAAAGTCCTTAGACAGAGAAAAAAGTGGTTGAAATTTGTAGAGACCCTATTAGATTAAGATACAAAAAGTTGTTTTCCCTTTCCATTAGCCAATTGGTATACTCATACCACATTTTCATATCATAATAGGCTTCATATCTTTATAATTCTTTTTAACTTTTCCAACCTTTTATTTCGCAATTTAGCAAATTGAAACTGCTTTTAAAGTGGAATTGTTTATAAAAGTAAAAATAATACAGATTTTTTTATCATATTTGTTGATGCATAAAAATGCACAATGTATAGGCTCTCAATTTGTTTATATGTCCTTCAGTCAGGTAAGAAGTGCCAGCTTGCTTCGACCTTTAACTTTTGTGTTTATTGAATAGGGAACAGAGATCCCAGACTCAAAATATTCAGACCAGTGACCTCTTGTAGAACCTAGAAACCACTGTCAATTCATTTCATCGCAGTTAGACTTGCTCAAGGTTTTTTTCATTCCAAAGCAATACATTCTGTTCATGTGTCAATGATATCTAGAGAAACACTGCTGTACATTCTGCTGTTTGTTACCAATGATATTTCTTGGATAAATCCTCTATCCCAGCTGTCTTTAATGTATTCGTACATGGCCAGAGTTCCAGGCTCTGAGAGAGGATAGGCCTATGAGGAGGGAGAGTCTCTGATTTCACTTTAGAGAACATCTCAGAGAAATGTGCACACTACAGAGGAACGCCTGGATTCTATGATATAAAACAGATAGGAGATTTTTTGCAAAATCATGTCCCAGAGAGGCTTTACAAGACTTCATCTGGGTGCTGAAGCAAGCATGTGCCCAGGCATTTATCACACCAAGAATGTATTTGTCCTCCAGTCCATGAAATAGCTGGATCATATGTCTGCAGCTAAGGTAAGTCAAGAATCAGTGAAAATGGTCTTTAAAAGATCAAGAGTAATCGATTCTGAATGGAGCAAACTCACCATCATAGACTTAAATACATGATGTGCCATCCAAGCAGTGTACCAGCAAGCAGTGTTACCAGCAGCCCCATCTGAGTGTCACTGAAACTAGGAAGCAACTTTGAGGATATATGTGATTGTGTTCTCATGTTTGCTCCTTTCCGTCAGACACAGGAGCAAAGTGGTTTCCATAATTAATACTAAATAAAAAAGGATCACTCCTGGGAAGAAAAACATGACATTTTACTACAATTAATACAAAGACCTTCCAACCTCCTACGGTCTGTTTCTGTCGGGGAGATGTGATTACGTCCCAAACTCCATGAATTCTGGGTCAAATGTCTCGCTAATGACAATCTTGGGGGGTGACCTGAAGCAGACAAGGCCGCATCATTCCACTTTTCTTCAGAAGCTAGGGTATGGAATTGTATGATGTGCTGATCGACTGTGAGAGTTCTGTGAGATACTTTGAGTAGGGCCTTAGAAGCAGATGTCCCTCAGCCTGAAATATTGGACGGAAGACTTGAATGAAGATTTGTCTTCCCATAGAGGTGAGTCCTATGCCATAGCTTCTGCATCCAGCAAATGCATTATGTAAGTCACAATTAGACAATCATTTTGGAAGGTTTGAGGGCACAATGCACCCGGAACCTAGTTTTGACACACCCAGCGATGTGACCGTTCTTTCTATAATCCCTGCTTACCAGCGATGAACCAGACCAATATTAGACCCTTGGAATGACCACAGGACCACGAGAATTATCAGGCAAAGTAGCAGAGTTAATCTTCTTTTAGGCAGATGTAAAATTATTAACTCTATTGATCAAAGCTAACCATTCTCCCTCAATAATGAGCACACACTTAATTTATGCATGACTATAAATGAGTAACCTTTATTTTTTCCCCATCCAACATATTTAAACCATTCAGTCACCCCTCCATACTAAAGTTACACCCCATAGCGACAGCTCCTTTAAGCTTATTGTTTTGCTTTCTGTGGCTCATCTGTCAATCATATTTAGTTTTCTCTTGTCAGGAAAGGGGTCATCCTTCCCACGAGTGTGGGGTGGGTTTTCTTTCTGTGTGATGCCGCAGTAATCTAACATGGATTCACTGAACAAAATAGACCCAGTAACTGGATTGCAAATAAAAGAACATGGTCACAATATGGCTCTCCCACAGGTCCAGGGGTTTCCCTGAGCGTCACACAGAGCACACTGTATCTATCACTGATTCAGAGAGTGACAACAGTTGGCAGGATTACTGAAAAACATCTTAGAGCTGGCATTCCTGGCCCTATTAAGGAGGCTGAGCTGGAAGTTTCAACATGCTTGGGAAATGCAGGAGGATTAACAGTTATTTGGGAGAGCAATTGGTTACCCAAAGGTTGAAGTGTATCAATTAATTAGTTAAGTCACTGATCAATCTGGGTCAGGTGATTTTATGGCCTTCAAGCATCCAGGTCCATGTTGCCAGTTACAGTGGATATAAAAAGTATACACACTCCTGTTAAAATGTCAGGTTTCTGTGCTGTAAAAAAATGTGACCTATAAACTGTACAACTCAATTGAAAAACAAACTGAAATCTTTAAGGTAGAGGGAGGGAAGAAAAAAAAGAAAAGAAAAATAATGTGGTTGCATAAGTCTGCACACCCTCTTATAACAGGGGATGTAGCTGTGTTCAGAATTAAGCAATCACATTCCAAATTGTGTTAAATAGGAGTCAGCATACACCTGCCATCATTTAAAGTGCCTCTGATTAACCCCAAATAAAGTTCAGCTGCTCTAGTTGGTCTTTCCTGATATTTTCTTAGTCGCATCCCACAGCAAAAGCCATGGTGCACAGAGAGCTTCCAAAGCATCAGAGGGATCTCATTGTTAAAAGGTATCAGTCAGGAGAAGGGTACAAAAGAATTGCCAAGGCATTAGATATACCATGGAACACAGTGAAGACATCATCAAGTGGAGAAAATATGGCACAACAGTGACATTACCAAGAACTGGAGCTCCCTCCAAAATTGATGAAAAGACGAGAAGAAAACTGGTCTGGGAGGCTACCAAGAGGCCTACAGAAACATTAAAGGAGCTGCAGGAATATCTGGCAAGTACTGGCTGTGTGGTACATGTGACAACAATCTCCCATATTCTTCATATGTCTGGGCTATGGGGTAGAGTGGCAAGATGAAAGCATCCAAGCCAGGCTACATTTTGCAAAAACACATCTGAAGTCTCCCAAAAGCATATGGGAAAAGGTGTTATGGTCTGATGAAACCAAGGTTGAACTTTTTGACCATAATTCCAAAAGATATGTTTGGTGCAAAAACAACACTGCACATCACCAAAAGAACACCATACCAACAGTGAAGCATGGTGGTGGCAGCATCATGCTTTGGGGCTTTTCTTCAGCTGGAACTGTGGCTTTAGTTAAGATAGAGGGAATTATGAACAGTTCCAAATACCAGTCAATATTGGCACAAAACCTTCAGGCATGACAACGACCCAAAGCATACATCCAAATCAACAAAGGAATGGCTTCACCAGAAGAAGATTAAAGTTTGGGAATGGCCCAGCCAGAGCCCAGACCTGAATCTGATTGAAAATCTGTGGGGTGATCTGAAGAAGGCTGTGCACAGGAGATGTCCTTGCAATCTGATAGATTTGGAGTGTTTTTGGAAAAAAGAGTGGGCACATCTTGCCAAGTATAAATGTGCCATGCTGTTATTAGTTTAAGGGTGTGCATACTTATGCAACCATATTATTTTATTTTTATTTTTTTTCTTCCCTCTACCTAAAAGTAACATTAAAGGTGGAAAAAGTTCTGAAATGATTTATCTTTGTCTCCTTTTTTTACAGCACAGAAACCTGACATTTTAACAGGGGTGTGTAGACTTTTTATATCCACTGTATATTGTCAGGAACTGGGTACTAGAAATTTAGACCCTTCAGGGATGAGGTTGCAAAACAAATTTAATGAACAAAAAGCTTGATGAATATCTATTTAAATCAAAATTACAATCAGTCCATGTGCAGAAACAGTAGCAAAATCATGGTCAAGCACTGAAAGAAAACTGGCAATGGTGCATGACAGCTATACCATAGGAGCTGAAGGCAGGAACCAGCACTTCAGTGGAGGTATTGGAATCAGCACTCCAGCAGAAGGTACAGGCAGAACTCTTGCCAGACAGGTACAGCAGCAGTGATTGAGGCAGAACTCCAGTCAGACAAGAACAGAAGCAGCAGCACAGGACAAGACAGCTACAGCAGTGAACTAGGCAGGACAAAGTCAAGACTCACAGCAGGAACAGAGCCTTATAACTAGCACTTTGGAGGATTCACTAGATGTTGATTGAGTGAGGCCCATCAACTGTCAGTGACTAGGGGACAAGTTATTAGCCACACAAGCACACCCATCTTCCTAGGTATCCCTTTGCCTGAGTTACTACTGTCCGTGGATTGGCAAGAACAACCAGAAGGGCAAAGTACATCCTAATAATATTCATGGATAAACACGGAAAAGGCTTTAACTTACCAGGAAATAGTGTTTATGTAATATAGAAAATATGTAATTCATTTTTAAAATTACAACTTTATAATCATGTTGCAGTATCTAGTATAGTACAATTTGGAATCACTCAGATATAGAAACATGATTAATACTAAAAAAATAATGTTATTTCCTTGGGAAAAAAAATATAAACGTAACCCATTACGTGCATATGACATTGGTCTGCATAAATGTCAGAGGTTTTACCTAAAATTAAAACCTAATACCAATATAAATTGCTTTTTGTTAACCATGTTGATAGATCACTTCTTTTGTAATATATTTGTACTGGCATGAAAAAGAAATATGTGTAATCCTACAAAAGACAATTCAAAAAAATATATATATAAACAGCATTAGAACATAAAGGATGTCTTTAAGCTTGAGGACTTTCTGTAGATATCTTAGCATGCCTGCAGTTAATCAATGAATCGTATCAGGATTTTTTTTTTAAAGAAAAAAGACACATGATTATTAATACTGAAATTATAACAGTGATTGGATTTGACTATTTATTTTTTAGGTTAGTCAAGTCTTTAGATAAAGGGCCAGGGATAGAAAAGGTTGATTTTATTTGAGGAGATCTTTTGTAACCTTTTTCAATCCTATATGGCATATTTATGTGTGTACATTATAGTGAAATATTCTTAAAATCTATCTACAAGATAAAAAAATGTAAATTTGTATGTTCTTTATATTAATACATGTTGGGATCCCTTGATTGGTGTAAAACAGAAATAGAAATAGATTTCAATCAAATGTGTCTACAAAAATAATTTACATACTTCACTGTGTCTGCATGGTTTGCATTTTTTAACAGTTCTTCCATAACATTTTAGGTTTTCCTGGACCTTCTGAAGACAGAAGTTCTAGAACCAGAAAACTTCCGATTTCTCTATACATCAAAAGAAATAGCCAAGAAGATTTTTACCTTTTGACTTTTAGCATACAAAACAAATCTATTGCCATGTTCAATCAGCTGTATAAGCACATTCCCATATATATATAATATAATATATATATATATATATATATATATATATATATATATGTATATTATGTGTGAATGTTTTTTTGTATTTCTATACATATTGTTTTCCTATGTGGCTTATGCACTAAAGCCTAGCATCTGATAATTCATCAATGCTCATTCTGTCTGTTTGATCCTTTCTTATTTATTTTTTCCTCTTTTATCTTTAACACCCTTGATTGGTAGGGAATGTGAGTGAATTTTCCGTGTAGTGAATTATATAATTATTACATTCCTTCAGCATCAGACCCTTACAAGTAAACCCTTTTGAGTGATCAGAGTGATAACTACGTATGAACTGTTCTCTTATTCTACAGGAGCTAAAGTGCTATTACATTGCTTCCATAGGAGCCTACTGACAAACTTAACTGTTCTCATAAGGGTCCGTAAGTGCTTGCAGTAAGACATATCCTGAGATCTAAACTCAACCTCCTGCAAGAACAGACAAGCCCTTATGAGAAAACTTATGAGACACTTAAGGAGCTACATGTGTCACAGCAGAAGAAAAAAAAGCGGCCTAAAGAAGCATTTTCTTCAGGATTCTAAAGAAATAACATTGAAGCCTACACATCCTAAAGCACAAAATAAGTAATTAGACTTGCATAATTCTTAATAAAGAGTATCTATCTGTTTACTATTCATTTTTGTTTACTATATTTTATCTCCTATCATGAAAAGCTTTAAAAAGCTTTTTATGAGTGGCACCATCAAATTTTAAATCAAATAATAATATTTAGATACAAACTAGTCTGCTTCAATGCATTCATTTGTATAATAAAAAAAACTAATAAGGTAAACTAGTTGTCTGATGAGGCTTTGAAAGTATCCCAAGAAAGAAGGAAAGCGAAAAGTAGCGGAGATAGGAAAAGATCCAGCTGAATGCAGAGTTCCTGAGGATGGCAAACAGAGACAAGGAGGCGTTATATTATGAGTGATGCAAACAGATAGAAGAAGATAATGGAATGGGAAATTCAAAATCCCAAGGGAGCCATTCATGCCAAAGTAGGAGTAATAAGAGAAAAAAATGGTAGGGACTGAACAAAAGCAGATCAGATAGAGGTGACAGAACTATACAGAGCATCTAAGCAGAAAGGACCTTTGCAGCATTGATAACATCAATAGTTTGTCCAGTGAGCTGGAGCCAGATATTGTGGAGAGTGAATTAAGATGAATGCTAGAAAGCCTTGCTGATAACAAGGCTGAAGGAGTTGATGAAATCCCAACTGAACTGTTTGAAATCCAAAAAGATGATGCTATGAAAGTATTGTTTGCTTTATGCCAACAAATTTGGAAAAGATCCTGAAGCTCAGCTCCAACAATGTATCGACTGAGAACTACCAGATGTGCAAGACGTTTCACAGAGACAGAGGCAGAAGAGATCAAATTGACAGTCGGCTGAATAATTGAGAAAGCAAGGTAGTTCCACAAAAACGTTTACATTTGCTTCATAGATTATGCTAAAGCTTTTGACATGGATGACGTGTGGATCATAACAACATGTGTCAGGTTCTTAAAGAGATGGGGTACCATACTATCTCATCTTCCTCCTAAAGAATCTGTATGCGGACCATGAAGCCACCCTCAGAACTGAATATGGAACAACAGAATGGTTCAAGATAGGGAAAGGAGTGTAACAAGGTTGTATAATTTCACTTTATCTTTTCAATTTATACATGGAATATATCATTACTAAGGCCAGACTGGGTGAATCAGAATATTGCTGAGAGAAATATCAACAACCTGATACGTGGATAATACTACTCTGATACCTGAAAGTGGGGAGGAACAAAAGGGCCTATTTATGAGAGTAAAAAACAGAGCGCAAATTCTGGCCTGCAGCACAATGTGAAAAAGAACATCCTGGCAAGCCGCTATCTCAGTTCAGGCAAATAAATGGGGGTGCAGAAGAGTCAGTGACAGATTTTGTTTTCCTGGGCTCCAAGATCTCTGTAGATGGTGACTGCTGCCCTGAAATGAAAAGATGTTTGCTTCTGGGGAGGGGAGATATGGCAAATCTGAACAAGCTATTAAAAAGTAAAGTTATTACAATATCATCCAAGGTCTGCATAGTTAGAACGGTGGTGCTCCCAGTGGTAACATATGGATGTGAGTAGTGATGTCGCGAACATAAAATTTTCGGCTCGCAAACCGCAAATGCGAACCGCCGCAAATGTTCGCGAACCGGCGAACCCGGCGAACCGTCATAGACTTCAATGGGCAGGCGGATTTTAAAACCCACAGGGACTCTTTCTGGCCACAATAATGATGTAAAAGTTGTTTTAAGGGGACTAACACCTGGACTGTGGCATGCCAGAGGGGGATCCATGTCAAAACTCCCACGGAAAATTACATAGTTGATGCAGAGTCTGGTTTTAATCCATAAAGGGCATAAATAACCTAACATCCCCCTCCATCATCATCCTCCCCTGTATCTCTTTACCCCCTCCCTCATCACCCTCCCCTGTATCTCTTTACCCCCTCCCTCATCATCCTCCCCTGTGTCTCTTCCCCCCTCCATCATCATCCTCCCCTGTGTCTCTTTCCCCCCTCCCTCATCATCCTCCCCTGTGTCTCTTCCCCCCCCTCATCATCCTCCCCTGTGTCTCGTTCCCCCCTCCCTCATCATCCTCCCCTGTGTCTCTTTCCCCCCTCCCTCATCATCCTCCCCTGTGTCTCTTTACCCCCTCCCTCATCATCCTCCCCTGTGTCTCTTTTCCCCCTCCCTCATCATCTTCCCCTGTGTCTCTTTCCCCCCTACCTCATCATCCTCCCCTGTGTCTCTTTCCCCCCTCCCTCATAATCCTCCCCTGTGTCTCTTTTCCCCCTCCCTCATCATCTTCCCCTGTGTCTCTTCCCCCCCTCCCTCATCATCCTCCCCTGTGTCTCTTTCCCCCCTTCCTCATCACCCTCTTCTGTGTCTCATCCCCCCTCCCTCATCATCTTGCCCTGTGTCTCTTCCCCCCCTCCCTCATCATCCTCTCCTGTATCTCTTTACCCCCTCCCTCATCATCCTCCCATGTGTCTGTTTCCCCCCTCCCGCATCATCCTCCCCTGTGTCTCTTCCCCCCTCCCTCATCATCCTCCCCCCTCCCTTGATGATAAGGGGGGGAAGAGACACAGGGATAAGTGTGAGGGGTGTTAGGGATAAGTGTAAGGGGGTATTTGGGTAAGGTGTTAGGGTGAGGGGTGTTAGGGATAAGTGTGGGGGGTGTTAGGTCTTAGGGATAAGTGTGAGAATGTTAGGGTTAGGTGTTAGGTTGATGGGTGTTATGGATAAGTGTGAGGGGTGTTAGGGATAAGTGTAAGGGGTGTTAGGGTTAGGGTGAGGGGTGTTAGGGATAAGTGTGAGGGGTGTTAGGGTTAGGTGTTAGGGTGAGGGGTGTTAGGGATTAGTGTGAGGGGTGTTAGGGTTAGGTGTTAGGGTGAGGGATGTTATGGTTAGGTGTTAGGGATAAGTGTGAGGGGTGTTAGGGTTAGGGTGAGGGGTGTTAGGGATAAGTGTGAGGGGTGTTAGGGTTAGGTGTTAGGGTGAGGGGTGTTAGGGATTAGTGTGAGGGGTGTTAGGGTTAGGTGTTAGGGTGAGGGGTGTTAGGGATAAGTGTAAGGGGTGTTAGGGTTAGGTGTTAGGGTGAGGGATGTTAGGGTTAGGTGTTAGGGATAAGTGTGAGGGGTGTTAGGGTTAGGGTTCGTGACATCTCTAGATGTGAGTGTTGGATCATAAAGAAGGCTGAACATCAAAGGAGCACTGTAGAATTTACATCTTTGAATTGTTGTGATGGAGAAAACATTCATTGCAGTATAAGTGTAACCGTTTAATCCAGTGGAGGCTGGTGACCTTCCAAGTCTGGGGGGGGGGGGGCTGAAGGCAGAGACCTGGCCCCTCCCCTTATATTGGCTCCTCCCCATATTATAGACTCCTCCTCTTCACTCCAGGTTGACCCCTATATATCCCAATAAATAAAATACTATAAGTACCCCCCCCCCCCAGACATCTAAAACTAATCCCATCACTTATGTGGGTCTATACAGACCCACATGAGTCTCTAATTAAACCCCATTTGTCCCATAAGGGTCTATACAGACCCCACGGGACAATAATTAACCCCATTAGTCCAATAAGTGTCTACATAGACCCCTATAGGACACTATTAACCCGTAGAATAAAACTATAAGTGCCACGAGGGTCCGCCAGGACCCTCATGACACCAAGTCTAAACACTACACTATTAACCTCCCCTCTACACTATTAACCCCCCTCTACATGATTAACCCCAACACTACCTACCTAACACCCTAATAAAATCCCTGTTATCCCACTAATAAAAAAAAAAAAAAAACTAAATTACTGGGAAAAAAAATACATTACACAAAATAAAAAACATAATTTACTGAAAAGAAAAAAACCTAGAATTACACAAAATAAAAACCATAATTTACTGAAAAGAAAAAAAACTAGAATTACACAAAATAAAAAATACATTACATTAAATCAAAAAGACTATATTACAGTTTAATAAAAACATACATTACATACACTAAAAAAAAAACTAATTACACCTAAAACAACCCTCTTTCCTAAAACTACAATAGGGTAAATAAGCCCACTTACCTTGCCAAATACGACAATGGCTTTCTAGCCTCTCTACCTAGCATAAGGGCCCATAATTAATTGACACAGGTTCCGGCACCCCTCCGACACCCCTAGGAGAAAATGAAACAATAAAATGAATAAATAAATAAACACAACATATAATGAATATCTTTCTCTACTTCCCCATCTCTCTCCCTCCCTTTATCCTCCCTCCCTATCTCTCTCCCTCCCTTTCTCTCTCTCTATCCCTTTCTCCCTACCTCCCCCTATCCCTCTCTATATATCCCTCTTTCTCTATCCCCATCCCTCTCCCCATCTCTCTCTCCCTCCCTAACTCTCTCCTCCCTCCCTATCTCTCTCCCTCCCTATCTCTCTCCCTATCCCTCTCTCCCTATCCCTCTCTCCCTCCCTATCCCTCTCTCCATATATCCCTATATCCCTCTTTCCCTACCTCCCCATTCCTGTCCCTATCTCTCTCCCTCCCTAACTCGCTCCCTCCCTAACTCTGTCCCTATCCCTCTCTCCCTATTTCCCCGATCCCTCTCCCTATATCCTTATTTTCCTATCCCCCATCCCTCTCCCTATCTCTCACTCCCTCCCTCACTCCCTCCCTATCTCTCTCTCCCTCCATACCTCTCTCCCACCCTATCCCTCTCTCCCTCCCTATCCCTATCTCTCCCTCCTTCCCTCTATCTCCCTCTATCCCTCCCCCTATCTCTCTCCTCCCATCTATCCCTGCCTATCTCTCCCTTTCTCTCTCTATCACTCTCACTCTAGCTCTCTATTTATGCCACTCTCTCTCCCTATCTGTCCCACTCTCTATCCCCCTCTCTCTCTATCCCTCTCTCTCTCTATCCCTCTCTCTATCCCTCTCTCTCTCTCTCTCTATCCCTCACTATCTCTATCCCTCTCTCTCTATCCCACTCTCTCTCTCTCAATCCTCCCTCTCTCTCTCGGTCTCCCCCTCCTCTCCCTCTCTCTATCTTTCTTTCTCCCCTCCTCTCTCTTCCCCCCTCCTCTCTCTCTATCCCCCTCCCTCTCTGTCTATATAAATATGTATGTATATCCCCCTCTCTCTCTCTCTCTCTATCCCCCTCTATCTACCCCTCCTCTCTCCCTCTATCTCTCCCATCCTCTCTCTATCTCATTCCTCCTTTCTCCATCTCCCTCCTCCTCTCTCTCCCTATCTCCCCTCTCCTCTCTCTCTATCTCCCTCTCCTCTATTGCTATTCCCTTCTCTCTCTAACCCACTCTCTCTATCCCCCTCTCAATCATTATCCTTCTCTATCTCCCCCTCCACTCTCTCTATCTCCCCCTCCTCTCTCTCTGTATCTCGTCCCTCCCTCCCCTCTCTCTCTCTATCTCCCCACTCCTCTCTCTCTCTATCTCCCTCTCCTCTATTGCTATTCCCTTCTCTCTCTAACCCACTCTCTCTATCCCCCTCTCAATCATTATCCTTCTCTATCTCCCCCTCCACTCTCTCTATCTCCCCCTCCTCTCTCTCTGTATCTCGTCCCTCCCTCCCCTCTCTCTCTCTATCTCCCCACTCCTCTCTCTCTCTATCTCCCTTCTTCTCTCTTTCTCTATCGCCCCCTCCTCTCTCTTTCTGTCTCCCCTCTCATTTCTCTCTCCCCCGTCCTCTCTATGTCCCCCTCCTCTCTATCTCCCCACTCCTCTCTCTCTATCTCCCCTCCTCTCTCTCTATGTCCCCCTCCTCTCTCTCTCTCTATCCCTCCTTCCTCTCTCTCTCTATCCCTCCCTCCTCTCTCTATCCCCCACTCCTCTCTCTCTCTATCTCCCCCTCCCCTCTCTCTCTATCCTCCCCTCCTCTCTCTCTCTCTATCTCCCCCTCCTCTCTCTCTCTCTCTATCTCTATCTCCCCCCTGTACCCACCTTTAAATATTTATTAATTAGTTATTAATGTTAAACTAAGTTCATCTATACCATTAGGTAAATGCAAGCTGTGTGTGCTACAATAAGTGAATACATTATGCAATTAAATTAAAGTATATTGACTCTATATTTAACTATATCAATTAAGTTGTTTCTGATACATGGTTGTATATTTATAGCAATTAAATGTGTAATAAATATTATTGGTCCACACCCATTGTCATCACTATGTTGTAACTATGAAGCACAAAGAACTTACAACTTATATGATTGCATCATGTCATTTGTCACATAGAAATGAGTTGTGATAGCTCATGCTACAAAGGGAAATTAATGTAAACTTGTTTTTAGCTGTGTTAGTAAACATTTAAGGAATTATTTTAAATGTATAAGTTATGTATGTTCTTATCTCTGCGGAACAGGAAACAAGCCTTACACAGTTCAGAAAATATTGCCAGTTTCCATGAATAATCTTTCAGACAAATTTAGCTCATTTTAAATATCTTCTTCCTGAGAAAATGAAATAAATCACCTACAGGATGTTATATGGACGCAATGATGTAAATCCCATAACAAACAGAAATTAATATATACCCTAGGTCCGTGGTTAACCTTTTCATAATTTAGAGCTATTTCTGATCATTAAAAATACTACATTGTATAAAGACTTACATAAATTGCAAGCAACATATTGCAATCTCTGTTATAACAAAGCAAGGTATAAAATACCGTACAAACTCAAACTAGGAAGAATTAATTAAATTAAAAGACCAGTGCGCAATGAAAATATTTTTTATATGTTTGAAAACTTTACATATAAGAGCATAATTAAGCAGGAAAAAAAGACACACAGCTGGTCTTTAATATCAAAAAATATGTTGATGCTTCTGAAGGACACTGGAGGGATCCATGATACATCCTGCTTAATTGGTGGAAGTTGTGTGTTTGAAAGAAGCATTTATAGAGCTGTAGTTGCACTGAATGATACAAGGTGTCTGCTTCTGAGCCAGTGAGGGGGAAGGGGTGTAGTGTAAATTTCAAGCTTATTCAGTTATCAAACAAAAGCGCTGGACTTATCCCTGTTCCCTCCCCCTACATCCCTCCTTCCACTGGGAACTGCAAACATCCACCCCCATTATCCAGCTCTGACAATGTGATCTAACAAACACAAAATTGATTCCTGTTGGATTTTCCCCAAACATGTTTTAAATCCATGGCTTACACAGCTGCTAATATTGATAGTTTGATACATACGTGACAACACCTGTAGTTTTCAAGTACATGTTGGTCACTGTTTCTAAAACTGTTCTCTGGATCTCTGGCGTTCTGTTTTCTTGCGACCAGGAGTTTCATGAAAAAAAATACCACAACATATTTAATTATGTGGAATCTTTTCTGATATCCTTTATATGACTCTATGTAAGAATCATGATTTGCAGGTAAGATATTATTTGGTTTTGGAGCCTTGTTAATTGTCTTTAGAGTATACAAAGTATACTTTGTCCCAGTTTATAAGTATACCCCTATATTTTATGGTGTCTTAAAATAAACAATGCTTGGGGTTAAAAACATAAATTTCATTGTTAGTTATGCATCAAAAAGAGACACTGTATGCATTTTTTGCATTTAATGTGTATGTTGACCTTCTGTTCACCAAAATTATTAATTACTTAAGTATGATCTGCTTACATATTTATCTCACTGCTTCAATATCATATAGTATGACATTCTTTTTGTTCCTTTGAGTTTTTAAAATTCACACCTCCTACATTTTCTATGGCCTTCATAATTAAGTGGGGAAAAATATGACCCAAGAGATACTAGCTTTATTCATTTTAAAACATTTTAATGAATATTATTTTATTGATTGTACAGCAACAAATGTATTACAGATAACAATAACATTAGTAACATTGTTGTTAATGCATGATTATAATAATAATAATAAGAGAAAAAACAATTCTATGAAATTCAGATGATAATTAATAATATTATTGAATTATATTATTACATTCAATAATTATAGGCAAGAAAAAGAAGATAAAGCACCCTTGTAGTTGGAGCACACTAAATACCTAATCTCTTGTGAGAGAAAAAATAAATCTTTTAAAATATACCTTTTATTATATTTGCATTAAAATAGTGTTAAAAAGGGAATAAACAAGTTCCATTAATGAATGAGGGTCCTGGCTTATACCAATAGGGTTCTTACAATATTGTTGTATTTTTGGGGGGTAATGCCATGAGCTATATAATTCTTAAAGTGCTAAGTGCTACTACATAGAATGACCCTGATTAGGTCAATAAAGTGCTAAAAAAATATAAAGTGCTACGTGAATACAAAGGTGACTTGTAGCTTATAGGCACCAAAGAAATATATATGGTGGAATATAGAAAAGTGCTTGATGCAGTGCTATGAGAAAGAGCTGGTTTTGCTATAATGAGACTGTGCCCTAATACCAAATATACAGCAAACAATGCCTATTTACTATTGCAGGGACCCGTTATGTGACTCCTCTATCTAATCTCCCTTATTAACAATAGAATCCTAACTGCCTTTGTTGTGGGAAATGCGATCTATACTAGTGTCATTTTGTCTCTATTAGGAGTTGGATAGGATTGTAGCACTTTTCTGGGATAAGGAGCACAATGCACATGTGGAGCTGCGCTCAGGCGTCTAAAAATGACGTCATGAATGCGCAACACACTAAGTGGCGTCAACCCGATGCACGTTTCCTTAAAAAAGGGCAATTAGATAGAGGAGTCACACAACGTGTCCCTGCAATAATAAAGAGCCATTGATTGCTGTATATTTGGTATTAGGGCACAGTCCCATTATAGCAAAACAAGCTCTTTCTCATAGCACTGCATCAAGTACTTTTCTATATTCCACCATATATATTTCTTTGGTGGTCATAAGCTATAAGTCTCCATTGTATTAACATAGCACTTTATATATTTTTAACACTTTATTGACCTAATCAGGGTCATTCTATCTAGTAGCACTTAGCACTTTAAGAATTATATAGCCCATGGCATTTCCCCCCAAAAATACAACAACATTTTAAGAACACTATTGGTATAAGCCATGACCCTAATTCATTAATGGAACTTGTTTATTCACTATGTAACACTATTTTAATGCAAGTATAATAAAAGGTATATATTCAAATATTTATTTTTTCTCACACAAGAGATTAGATATTTAGTGTGCTCCAACTACAAGGGTGCTTTATCTTCTTTTTCTTGTCACTAATGTAATTCAGCAATGTATCGACCCTTGGAAAGCACCTAATGTATAAATGTACCCAGTTCAATTTATACCTTAAACAACCATATTCTCTTAAACTATAATTCGATAATTATATCCTTAAACAGGGGTACCCAATACTTTTTTTTTATAAAACTCCAATTTACAAAATGTAACCTTTTTGTCTTACATGTTATACAAAAACACACATCAATGCATTTGCTGTGTGCTCATTTAAATGATAGTCATACAGTATATTTTCAAAACTTTAACCTGGCTCAATTATAAGCATCCTAAAATACAACACAAACTAATCATTTCTGTTTGGAAATGCTTCCAGCAATTTGAACGTAATATCTTGGCTAAGATTTGAGTATGACTGATTTATCAGCTCATACAAAAATAAACATTTTATGTCCCATTGTCTTTGCAGCTGTTGAGTTGTTTACATGTGAAGCCTATTTCCTTGTAAGCTGAGAAACAATGTACCAGTTTCCTCTCCTCATTACAACCACATGTAGGTAAGGAGGTATCCCTTAAATGTTTTGCTCTTCCTTAATTTTTTTTATATTGATCACATCTATTATAAATGAAGCAGAAACTGTTTACTATTCTTTTAAATCTTGATTCAGAAAATGTTTTTACCTGTCACTCAGCCTTTCTGGTCTACTGTCCAAGCAAAGTTTGATATTTCTCCACAATGGGGAAATCATGTCAGTAATTGCTAATTACACCCTAATGGCTCTGAATCCATTTTTTGTCACTGAGCACTAAGCATACTCAGGCCAGAGGCAGTAATTACTTTCATCAGCCTAGTTACTCACTGATATCGGAGCATGCTTATAGCTCGATTACATGGCCTTACATTACTTGTGCAGCACACCCTTACGAGTGATCATTATGTATGAACTGTTTCCTGCTTTGTACAACATGATTATATACATGTATGTAATGTTTACATTTCAGTTTTCCTCCAATAAGTGATCCTACCTGCTGCTGATCTCCAAGTGATGCTACCGATAATGTATTTATTATCTGTCAAAACATAAAGTTATATAATATAGTGCATTTTGGTTTAAATCTTTTTATTAAAGACAAAGACAAAATTACAGCAACACAAAAATAAATGGCAAGTCAACAGGTAAACAATACACTAATAAATTGTCCAACAATGTGGAGTCATACAAAAATAAAGATCTGTGACCTATAAAAACAATAGTTTTTTTTTTTTGTGTCAAACATTAGCAGCTTAACATCCGAGAGTCAGTAGATAACAAAAATAAAAAAATAAACAAAGGGAAGGAAAAGTAGGGGAATGGGAAAAACAATCTGGCAAACTCTCCTACTGAAACCGCTTAAAAGTGATAAGAACATGCAATTGTCAGGGTCTGCCTGAGCTAAGCAACTCCAGATCAACAGAATCATCCAATCCACTAGCCAGTAGCTATATTGAAATGCTATGAGCGGAAGCGAGCCAAGGGGTCCATGTTGTAAGGAACTGGGATATGTGTTCAACAAAATGTATGTCAATTTTTCATTTCCCATAATATAATTTATTTTTAAAATGACCTCAGTGGGGGTTAGCGTGGGGGATTTCCATTTTTAGCAATATTATGCTTTACTGCCAAAGCAAAGTATTGCCAAAGCATATTCTGGTTTCCGGATAGGTTGTCTACATGTAGCCCTAAAAGACACATTTCAATTGTGGGTACTAAAGGGATATTAATTATTTGTCAAAATAAGCTAATCAGTTCCTCCCACAATCATTGCACCAGCGGGCACGTCCACCAAATATGAAGGAAGTCCCCCCTATTTTGGTATCTCCTAAAACAATTCTCACTAAGATGTGGATTAAATGTATTCATTAATGAAGGAGTGTAGTAAGTTCTCTACCTTGACCAAAATTTCCAATAAACTATATGTAAAGGATCCCCTCGTTAGACTAGAGCAAATCTCCTTCCAGGCTGTAGAATCTATTTCTCTGCCTAGATCCCGTTCCCACTTAGACTTAAAGGTTGGTTTTTAATTATTTTGAGAATCATTAAAAAACGAGTATAGGGAGCCTAAGAAACCCTTGGTAGAGGGCAAATTCTTACAAATGCTCATTAACCAAGTATGTTTTGGTTGTCCAGTGGCCTGAATTAGTGATAAAAGCCAATGGTTACGTCTCCTATAGTTCCAAATGTCATTGTCTGGAATATGACATTGGGCTATGAGTTGCTCGTGGGAAATCAATTTATCATTAAGAAACCTGTAACCCACCCTGCCAAGCAAGCTAGTAAGCCACCATTGTTCAGAATCAGATACCATAGTGGTATCGAAAGCAGGAAAAGACTTTAAAGATGTCAGAGGTGAGAGTGATGGGGCTAAGTGTTTTACAGATTTAGCCCAGACCCAAGTAGCCAGAGTGGAGTTAATCATAGGATTGAAGTGGCGTTGTTTGATGCATGGAGAGTGTGGATCCCATTTCAAAGTGTCCCATGTATGCGTCTTTAATTGACAATTTTCCACAAAAATCCAGAGGGGTTGGTGCTTGATCGTGTGAGCAACTGGAATAAATGCTAGCTGAGCAGCTCGCAAGTATAACCGAAGATTCGGACAGGAGAGCCCTCCCAGGGTCCTATGCTTAAACATAGCCTTCCTTGCTATCGGAGGGGGTCTATCATGCAACATAAATTTAAATATTTTATTTTGCAACCTGTCAAGTTGATATGCCCAACCCCAGCACCTCCTTCTTTTCTACATTAATTTGTAGGCCCGACAGAGCCCCAAACTCTGTAAGAGAGGATAATAATGCTGGTATAGAAGTCAAATTTTCAGATAAAGTACAGAGGAGGTCATCCGCAAAGAATGAGCATTTTAGATAGTGTAAGCCCACTTTAAGACCCGAGATTTTTGCGTTGCACCGAATAGTCTTAGCCAAGGGCTCAATGGCCAGAGCAAATAGCAGCAGGGACAAGGGACACCCCTGCTGGGTTCCTCTTTGAATATCAATATTAATATTGTTTGACTCGGGAAGTTTTAAATTGGCCTGCGGAAGATCATAGAAGGATTTGAGTAAGTTGGAGAACCTCCCAGTAAAACCGGATTTAGCCAAGGTTGCATATAGGTAAGGATATTTTAGAGTATCAAAGGCCTTCTCCATATCCAACGCCAGAACACATAACAGAACTTTATCTTGCTTTGCTAAATGTAGGATATTTAAAGTCCTCCTGACGTTATCTGCCGTTTGCCTCTAAGGAACAAAGCCAGTTTGATCCTTATGGATTAAGTCCGGAAGGAAGTTCGAAATTCGATCCGCCATGATTTTGGCCAGCAATTTAATATTACCATTCATGAGTGATATTGGTCGATCATTTTTAGGTTCTAGGGGTCCCTCCCCTCCTTGGGAAAAACAATAAAATCTGCCCTATTAAGTTCTGGGGGCATCTTATCACCATTTAAGATAGAATTAAAGAGTTTACATAGATGTGGCGCTAGTAAATTCGCAAAAGTAAAACCATCTGGTCCCGGGGCCTTACCCGACTTAAGACTCTTAATGGCCTTGTGTATCTCCATGATCGTTGCATTAGAGTTTAAAGTAGTCAAATTCTGTTGCGTAATTTTAGGGAGTTTACACATATCTAAGTAAGATTGGATCACTCCTATGTTAGATTGAGGTTTGGACAGATATATATTTTGGTAATAGTCTCTAAAAGTTTGTTTAATTTCATTTTGGCTAACTGTAACCTCTCCTTACGCTGTTTTAATCCTCAACATTCTAGACTGGGAGATCTTAGATTTAAGTCTCTTGGCCAGGAAAGAGTCAGGCTTATTGGCCTTTGAATAGAATAGGTGGTTCATACACCTAAGGGCCTTTTCTGTCCTGTTAGACAGAATATTGTCTAACTAAATTCTGCATTTATCAATTAGCCGACGTGTGCTAGAAGTGGGGTGAAGTTGATTTCGACGTTCTAATTCCTGCAATTTAGCAGAGAGTTCTATTTCTTTCAATTTACATTGTTTTTTGTAGGCTGTAGCCAATTTTATACAGGTGCCCCGGATAAAGGCTTTATGGGTTGCCCATATCCAGCCAATGCCCGAATCCCCCCGAACAATAGTTTAAAAAAATAGGTGCAAGTCGGCCTCAATTTGATCCGAGAGCGCAGGATTGCTGAGCAATAATTAGTTCAGCTTCCATGCATATGGTGTTTTAAAAGCCAAGCCCAAATCCAGGTCTACCCTTACAGCCACATGGTCAGACCATGAGCAAGCACAAATTTCAGCCCTTCTAGATTTATCAAACAGGGCAGTGCTAATTAAGATGGTGTCAATGCGAGAGTAAGACCCATGGGTTTGGGAATAGTATGTATACTCTCTTCTATTGGGATAATGTCCTCTCCATGCATCAATCAAGCCCAGATTACTCAGTACTTTCCTTATGTATCTAATTTTATTGGAGAACCGGTCGGAGACTAGGGTGGTAGAGCGGTCTAGACGTGGGGTAAAGTGTCATATTAAAGCCCCCCCCTATTACCAAAAAAACTGCTGAATCACGCTCCAGGAGTTTCAAAATTCTTAACAGTGACTTATGATGTAAAGCTGTTGGTGCATAAATAGAAACAAGGGTGATTCTAGTCTCCAGTATTGTCCCTTATAGAATAACATAATGACCCTCCTTATCAATAATCTTAGAGTCTAACTGGAAAGGAAAATTACGATGTATAAGGATAGAAGCGCCCGCCTTTTTAGTGTGTTGAGTGGAGGAATAGTAGGTAGGATAATCTTTGCTTAAGTACTTAGGTATATGAATACGGGCAAAATGTTTCTTGTAGGAATAATATGGAGGGCCTAGTGTCTTTATAATATAGGAAAGCTTTCCTTCTTTTAAATTGGGAATTAAAGCCCTTAACATTGTGGGTCATATCAAGCCTGTCTATTGAAGCCTATAGTGTCATACCTGCTTATCTCGTTCAAACGGAAGTCAGGGAATATGCAGAGGCCGCGGGGATGCCGGAATCGCATCATCGAATTGGGCATTTAGAGCATTTAGAGCAGAGAGAGCGGGCCAGAGGGAGGGGGAAGGAAAATAAAAACAAAACAGTAATAAAAACATAACAATCAAGAAAACATCTAATTTCTAATAAACATAACCTCCTACGCCAGTCGTCTGCCCTGGCACCTTTGGGAAGGGGGAACGGACCTGCCATTCACCCATAGGTCTCCTATCAGGAGGGGTTAATAGAAACAGCGGGGGTAGGGGGAAATGCAACATTAGAGGGTAAATTTCCCTGGAAATATAAAAAAAAAATTGGTCAGCATAGAGAGAGAGAGAAAAAAGAAAAGGAAAGAAAGAGAAATAGAAATAACAGCACCATTTAAACCACGCTTGTCAGTCTTTTCAAACGTATAGAGGATATGAGTTCTTGCTCTGGATCACCTAGTCGGAATCTAAATCCAGAAGAAAAGAAAATGGTGTTTCCAGACAATACTGTACTCTATCAGATAGCTGGTCAAACAGGGTCTGGTTGAGCTTGGTTCTCCAAGTTCTGTGAACATGTGGGCTGTCGATTGGGCGAGGGCAGGCGATCATCTTTAGTAACGGACAAGGTTTTTGTTAGAGTATTGCAAGACACTTTTGTCCACTGTTTTGTGGGTATGGGTAAATCCATGCGGTCCTCGGTGTCATCCTCCTCTTCCTCAGGAATCAGGTTAAGACGCTTGAGAGTAGAACAACAGTCATCCAATGAATGGGCAGAATATGATTTGCCTCCATGCTGGAACATAATAGCAAATAGGCGGCCCACCGGTATAAAATCTTGTGTTTAGTCAGAACTTCCAGGGCGGGCTTCATTTCCCTGCGTTTTGCCAAAGTAATGGGAGAGAGATCAGCAAAGACAAGGAGTGGTGAGTCATCAGGGCCTTTGATTTCGTTTGCTTTTCTGGTGGCAGCCAGTACAGCATCCCTGTACACCCCTAAGTGGAAATGTCCAAATTGGCACAAAGTGTCAATATTTTGTGTGGCCACCATTATTTTTCAGCACTGCCTTAATCCTCATAGGCATGGAGTTCACCAGAGCTTCACAGGTTGCCACTGGAGTCCTCTTCCACTCCTCCATAATGACATCACGGAGCTGGTGAATGTTAGAGACGTTGAGGATGCCCCACAGATGCTCAATAGGGTTTAGGTCTGGAGATATGCTTGGCCAGTCAGTGGTCGTCTTGGAGGTGTGTTTGAGGTCGTTATCATGTTGGAATACTGCCCTGTTGCCCACTCTCTGAAGGGAGGGGATCGTGCTCTGCGCTCATTGCAGGTATCGATAGTCAGTGGTACTAGCGCGAGGCACGCAATACTTTACGGCAAGCAATACTTTATGACTCCGAACTCGAAAGACCACCAAAAAACGCCAAATACTTTAAAAAATACCTTAGACACTCACACACAGCACAGGAAGAGATCCAGGGAGCCTGTGAGTGAGGTTGCAAGTTAATTTGAGATATATTTGGCATTTTTTGGTGATTGCAATTTGGCTAAGTGAGAAAAAAGATGGCAGACGAAAAAACGTACATGGATGAAAACGAGGCTGAAGACAGTAAAAAAAAGCACAAAGCCAGTAACACAACCCAAGACAGTAACACTTAACCCAAGGCAGTAACAATTAACCCAAGGCAGTAACACTCATCGCGAGGCACCCAAACTACACAGGGGGGAGAGACTTGCGATGAGAGCCAAAGGTGATCATTGAAAAGTACCAAAGTAGATGGGAGGAAAGGCTCTCAATGAGCGCCAAAGGCACTCATTGAGAGCCACGCCATGAGCATCGAAGGCGCTAATCGGGGGGTTCGCAATGAGAGCTGAAGGTGGCAGAGGATTGCATTGTGTGGCAAACAGCATTCCTAGCCTTAACATTTTCTTGTCTGCATTTTTGATGGGCAAATTGCTAGTTAGAAATGATATTGATAAAAATGCAAATAGTTATGTTTCAAAATAAGGAAAAAAAATGGTTAACTGAGATTTCCATATCATATGAATAGTTTTGTTTTTCTACAAATCCTTGTTTTTGAACTTTTGTTGAGCATATTCTTTTAATAAATAGAATTTTTCTATTTTTGAATAGAATGTAATAAAATTGAAGAATAATGTTTCTAGGCATGCAAAATTTTCCTTTAGATGCCAGTAGAAGGAAAAGTAATTTGTAAATATCAGTGCATCACGCAGTAATCCATAATGCTTAGTGTATTTGCGTTGTCCGGACAACAGCTTCTGGAGATGACTGTACTAATCAAAGACAAACTTTGAAGACAGCTAACATCACAGAACAGCTGTTTTGCTTCATTATTTATTGATGCATTTGATTAGGTATGTCAGATTGGTGCAGATTAGGGAAGAGTCATTCACAAAAATGGTATGTATTTAGTAAGGTACTATTAATGTGTATATGGATTATTCATATGGGAAATGTGTGGGAGACGTTTATATACATTTTTTATAGTTTCTATTTATTATCTCACATATGTTTCTATCGGGTTATGTTGTTGTATTTAAATATTTTCCAGACAATAATTCCTGGATATCTCTTCATCTGTAATGTAGCTTTTCCACTGACAAATGTTTTATTGTAATACCACAGAAAAAAAGATAATTTGAGTCACCAGTAATCCTGTGGTGTATTATCTCTAAATATGTTATTTTGGTCTATTGTTACAGCTGTAGTAAAGTAAAGATGGAATAATGTATTGAGAAAGCATATTCGTCTTGGTCTTTGAAGTTTTGATAGAAAAGCAAAAATTATTCTCAATAGGATCAAATTACTGTTCTGCTGGCTGATCCTCAGCAATATTTTACAAATTGTGTTTTTAAATAGGCTACGTATTATACAGAGGATTATTAAATAGACATCTTAGTTTGATATATTTAGTATTTTTTCTTTAAAGATGAGGGTACTGCCTTTCAATACCCCTATATGCTTCATTGCACATGGTAAGTGAAAAACAAAGTGGATCCATTGATTGTTCCACTATCTTGTATTTAGTTTGCTTTTAATAGATTTCATCTGACATTAAAATATCTTATGTTAAGAAATTATATTGTATTTTATATTACAAGACAGGGATAGTAAGCCTATTTGGCAGGGGAGCAATTAACCCCCCAGGATGTTTTTTTTCTGAGTTTGTTTTGACCATTCACAGTTTAAAATTATGCACCAATCCACTTGATCTCTAACTAGTAGAATGCTTTTGACCTCAGAATTAAAGTTGGCAGCCAGTCTCCAATCCAACTCAAACTACGGTTTAAGATATTTCACCTTGGCACAAAGCTATGTTTAGATTATATGATATCTGAGAACCATATTTTAGTTCATATTTCTCATGCTCCTCCACATCTTTCAGTTTTTTACACCATCCATTGCACTTTTGTCTTTCTGGCTGTTTGTCGTCCTTTTACTTTTGCTTTTTTTCCTTTCCTTTTTCAGTGATTATTCTTACATTACATTGACCTTCTTTCCTCTGTACTTCCATCCATTTCTCTTTCTCTTATGCATGGCTCTTCTTGTAGTATGCAACTTTTCTATTTCCTCTCTTTCCCATTGCTCCTTATTTCCTTTTGCCATGTCGACTCATTCCTGTCACTTTTGTAACTCTCAACCCAATTCACCCAAGTGAAATTGTACTGAAGCAAACAGCACATGCTCATTCAATTGAATTGGGTTCAGCTCAGCTTTATTGGCATAGCAGGTTCATACAGTTACTAAAATTCAGATGCCTTCTACAAGTTCTTGTAATATAAGAGAGAAAAATAGTAGTGTCTTTTGTACATGGAATATATTTTTCAATTCAAATTGTTTTGCTTGATTTTGCTCCTCTGTGATCTCTGCAGTTTTTGTGTCAAGCCCCAGAAAGAGGTAATTTCTACTAATACATTTATAGTATTTCTGTAGTAGAATTATAAAAAATAAATGACAATAGTTTCAAATCTTTAAAATCGTAAGAGTTTTGAATTTTTGGAGGGAAAATGAAAGAGCATTTTTGATAAATGTTCATTTAATATAATTAACCTGTATAGCGAACACATGTGGAAAAGTGCTTTGCAGAGATTGAATTTATACAAAAAGAGAAATTTAAAGCTCATAAAAGTTTCAGTAGATTTAAACGGCAATAGTTGTTATTATGGGTTGTTATTAGGAACTAAAATACAAGTAAGAAACAAAATGGAATGTAAAAAAAAGTTGCATTTCATTCAAAAAATTGTATATAATAACATAAAAAAATTCATAGAGATATGCAATATTTAGAATCAGCTACTATAAACTTTTTGGGGCTAACTCCAAAATGTATTCTATATTCTTTTTTTTTTGTTTCCAATTAAATTAAGCTCAGTTTATATTTTTAAACAAATTATAATTTTACAAATTTACCATATTTCCCTCCCCCTATAATCTTCCCCCATTTCCCTGCTTAATTTTATTAATTTCCTAAATTCAATTCACAAATGTTATTATTTGATAGATAATATCACTTTTCCATATATTTGCTAAAATAGCCCCCTCTCAATGTCCCCTCCTTTTAACTAAGTTTAAATCCTTTTATATCTTCTTACTCCAATAAAGAGTATGTTCATTGTTAATTTGTTGCTTTTAAAAACTATCAAACAAGCTCCCAGGATTGCTCCTCAGCACACTTATGACGAAGTGCAGAATCATGGCCATAATTCATAATTACTCCAACCACAAGCATGTAGAAGAGTAAGATGTTACAATATTTCTAAATGTGGATAAACTCCTTGCCAACCATATACAACTCTAAATTTTAGTCTATTTAATAATCAAGGAAGGAAATTAACACATCATTCTTGATTTACTTGCATGCCTCAAGCATGTCAAAATACCTATTTTCATACAGAACTTCTTAGTAAACAGAACTTCTACTGTAGCTAAGAATCCTTGAATGTGACATACAAATGGGGCTCAAAATGTTTTGAAAATATGGGAATTCATTTACGACTATGGGCCCTGTTCTCAAACAGGTTTAAGAACTTAGCTACGGATTAGGATGACCAGGAAAACTTTTGCACATATTTTAATCCAGCAATAACTACTGGGTAAACTAGAATAGTAATCTGCATCCACAGAGTATAGATTCCTAGATGGAGGTGGCACTGTCCCAATTAATTACTGAATAGTACCTGGGGAATTAGCTTCCACACTACTTTTTTGAGATCTCACATTAGAATATAACATTTTACTGATCCCCAATATTTCAGTTATTGTTGAATGACATAAAATGAAAATTTTATCAAATGGTAATTCACAGGATGGTAGAAAGGTAGAAAGGTAGAAAGGCTGGAGGAGTTTTTAAACTAGTAGGTGGTGGGGAGGGACTAGATATAAGTAATGGGGTAGAAATTGTAGAGGGTATAAGGGAAGAATTAACAACTCATAGGGGAGTAGATGGGGAGAGGGGTAGTATAGTCAATCGGGAGGTAGTACTAAGTAATTCAAGTACAGTTGCAGGCCCTTCAAGACTACAGACTCCTAACATAAGGTGTATACTTGCTAGTGCCAGAAGCTTACCAGGAAAAATGGGAGAGTTAGAATTATTAGCAATTAATGAAAAATGGGATTTAATAGGCATTACTGAAACTTGGTGGGATGAATCTCATGACTGGACTGTTAATCTGGATGGTTATAACCGATTTAGGAAAGATAGAGGCAATGGTAAACGAGGAGGAGGGATTTGTCTATATGTTAAGCCTGAATTTAAGCCTATAGTCAGAGAAGGTATTTATGGTGGACCTAGTGATAAAGCTGAATGTTTGTGGGTAGAGTTAAATAGCGGAGCAGCAAATTCCAAAATAATATTAGTAGGAGTATGCTATAAACCCCCAAATATAGCTGAAAGTGAGGAAATACAATTATTGTTACAGATTGAAAATGCAGCTAAGCATGGTCAAGTTCTAATAATGGGAGATTTTAATTACCCTGAAATAAACTGGATAAATGAGACCAGCAGTTCATCTAAGGGGAGCAGGTTCTTGAGTACACTCAGGGATCATTATCTGGCCCAGGTTGTACAAGAGCCTACTAGAAATGAAGCTATCTTAGATTTACTCATCACAAATAATATTGATATAGTATCTAATGTTGGAATAGGGCAACCTTTGGGAAACAGTGATCACAACACAGTGTCGTTTGAGATTGAATTGAAAAAACATAATTTTAAGGGGCCAACAAAAACTCTTAATTTTAAAAGGGCAGATTTTAACGGTCTAAGGGCAGCAATACAAGTATAGACTGGGACAGAGAACTGGCAGGTAAAAATACTGAACATAAATGGACAACATTTAAATCCTTACTAAATATACATACACATCGGCATATACCATGTGGGAATAAAAGTAAAAGGAGTAAATCCCATCCAATGTGGCTTCACAATGATTTAAAGATCAAGATACAGAGTAAAAAACAGGCATTTAAATTATACAAACAAGAGGGGACAGAGACTGCTTTACAGGAATACAAGGAAATCAACAAGGCTTGCAAAAGGGCGATTAGCCTGGCTAAAATAGAAAATGAAAAATTTATTGCAAAAGAGTGTAAGACTAACCCTAAAATATTTTTTTAAGTATATTAATGGGAAGAAGGCGAGGAAGGAAGCTATAGGAACATTACAATGTGAAAGAGGCCATCTGATAATTAGTGACAAAGAAAAGGCAGATGAGCTAAATAGGTTCTTTTCTTCGGTATTCACAAGGGAGGTATAAGTGGTTGGGACACAGCAACATAATGGGGCTACACTACCTTTGCCAAATAATTGGTTAACACAGGAAGTAATCCAAGAGAGGTAGGAAAAAATAAATGTTAATAAAGCCCCGGGTCCTGATGGAATACATCCAAGGGTACTAAGGAAACTGGGTTCTGTAATAGCCAAACCATTATATTTATTTTTTTCAGAAAAGCTGATGTGATACCTTTATTGAAAAAGGGAGCAATAGCAAATCTGGTGAATTATAGACCAGTGAGCCTCACTTCTGTAGCGGGGAAGCTTTTAGAAGGGTTAATAAGGGATGATATACAAGAATATGTCTATTTGAACAAGATTATAAGTAGGAGTCAACATGGATTTATGAGGGATAGGTCATGTCAAACAAATCTAATTAGTTTCTATGAGGAGGTTAGTAGGAACCTGGATCAAGGCAACTCAGTGGATGTAGTCTTTTTGGATTTTGCAAAGGCTTTTGATACAGTGCCACATGGGAGACTATTGTGCAAACTAAGAGATACAGGAGTTGCAGTAAATATCTGCTCATGGATTGAGAGCTGGCTAAAAGACAGGAAGCAAAGAATTGTTGTAAATGGAACATACTCAGATTGGACTAATGTGGTAAGTGGGGTTCCCTAGGGTTCAGTATTAGGTCCTCTCCTTTTTAACATATTTATTAATGACTTAGAGGTAGGATTGGAGTGTGGTGTTTCCATTTTTGCTGATGACACGAAGTTGTGATGGTAAGTAAATCAGATAGTGATGTGCTTTCCTTCCAAAGGGATTTAAATAAAATTGAAAAATAGGCATCTAAATGGCAGATGAGATTTAATACGAAAAAATGTAAAGTTATGCATCTGGGAAGGAAAAATAGCCATGCAATTTATAATCTTAATGGAGCAAATCTAGGTGTATCAGATATTGAAAGGAATTTGGGAGTGCTTGTGGACAACCACCTAGGTAACAGTGCTCAAAGCCAAGCAGCGGCTGCAAAGGCAAAGAAAATATTAGCATGTATTAAGAAGGGTATAGAAGCCAGGGAAGCAAATATAATTCTGCCACTATACTAGTATGCCCTCATTTGGAATATGGAGTACAATTTTGGGCACCACTTCATAAAACGGACATTTTAGAGCTGGAAAAGGTACAGAGGAGGGCAACAAAACTAATAAGGGGAATGGAGGGGCTAAGTTATGAAGAAAGACTAACCAAATTAAACTCATTTTCTCTACTAAAAAGGCGTCTAAGAGGAGATATGATTACCTTATATAAATACATCCAGGTTCAGTATAAAGATTTGTCAAGGGAGCTTTTTGTGCCAAGAGGTTTTCAACTGACAAGAGGACATCCCTTGAGGTTAGAAGTAAAAAGATTCCACCTTAAAGAAAGAAAAGTGTTCTTCACAGTAAGGGTGGTTAATCTGTGCAATTGTCTACCAGAGGAGGTGGTGACAGCGGATTCGATAGATAACTTTAAAAGGGGACTGGATTTATTTCTAATTAAAAAGGGAATTCAATTGCAAGCCCATAACTACCTTCAAACCGAACGTTTGTCTGCAGGTTCCAAAATATTAACATATATAGATGTATTTATTTGACGCAAGCCAGCCATTAAATGCTCACAGCCACCACATGCAAACTATGGTTTAATATGTAACACTTCCGGGTGACTGATTATATGAATGGCGCAAAAGATAAGCAATAATTGCTAATCCTGTCCTAATCCAAATTTCCCTGTGTATGTTACAAGGCCATCCCTCTCTATCACACACTGCACTCTCCCTCTCTCATATTCATGCACTACACTCTAACACACACACACCATGCACTCTCCTACGCACTCTGTCTATCATGCCCTCTCTCTATCACACACTCTGCACTATCCCTCTCTATCACACACTGCTCTCTCTCTCTATCACAGCTTGCACTCTCTGTGCTCCCCCCAGTCACTCACCACAGTCACTTTGCCGCACTGCCGCCACAGATCCTCCAGAGTCATGTCATACCCCACACCACTGATGACTGCAAGAAAACAGTAACACAATTCTACAAAAATAAATACATATCTTAATCCATTACAATTTCGGATAACTTAAAAGAAATTATTCCACAATATTAAAATGCTTCATTATCATAATCTGTAGGTTACAAATAATGATTTACATTTCACATTACATATTACAATGGCAGAAAAGATGGAAACCAGGAAGGAAGCCAAACAACCTATGGACAGGGAATGAAAACAAAGATTTATAAGAAAATACACACTCTGTTGACAACAGTGAAAAAGGAACTTCAAGAGGTAAGCTACATTCAATGGTTACTTCAGATACAAATGGCTCATTAACATAATCGGTACACCGAACCCTCCCCTGTGTCTCTTTGCCGCCCTCCCTCCCCTGTATCTCTTCAACACTCCCTCCCCGATATCTCTTCCCCCTTTCCCCCCCTCTCCCTCCTCTGTGTTTCTTCCACCTCCTCTCCCCCCTGTGTCTTTTCCACCTCCTGTCCCCCCACCTGTGTCTCATTCCCCTCCCCCCCCTCCCTCACCTGTGTCTTCCACCCCGGCAGGTGGTCCTGTACAATGCACTCTCTATATTAAATTGCACTCTCTATATTACATTGCACTCTCTATATTACATGGCCCTGCCTCTCTATCACACACGGCACTCTCCCTCTCTCAGACATATGCACACACACACTGCACTCTCCCACACACTCTCTCTATCACGCACTCTCTCTACAAATCATATTTATAATTACAGATTTCGATGGATGAGAAGCCAAAACCAGCAAGCAATATAAACTACGTCTGGCCAACGGACGAAAAAAAAATAGATAGAGAGAGAAATCGGAGGACAAGAAGAAAACAATACGAGAACAAGAGCGTGACCGATTTCACAAGAAACGACATATGGTTGATCCCAAAATTCTGTGTAAGAGAGCTAGGAAACGAAAAAATATTGTACATGAAATATGTGAAGAATATGGTAATGATAATAATGTAGATATAGATTCTAATGTTGACCTTGCTTCACACGAAAATCCATTATTTACAGATATAAATGTAGATCCTCACAATTGTGGTATGTTGAATGTGCTTTGTCAATTTTGGGGGCTTATCATTTTCTAAGTGAAACACCAAGAGATGGTAAGTTCATTACTTGCTGTCAAAAGGGACAAGTAAGACTTCCACAAAGACAACAATTCCCAACATATTTACAAACTATAATGAGTGACCCTACCTTGCCAAATTCTAAAAATTGTACACAAAATATAAGATCTTATAATAGTGCCATATCATTTGCATCTATGGGTGCCAAATTAGCTGGAAATGTTGAAGGACATGGCCCTTACTGCTTTAAAGCACAAGGGAAAATTTTCCACCGTACTTCACTTTTACACCCTAAAGAATGAGAGCAAAGAAAATGTGTTCAACAATATGTACTAGATACAAACAAAGCTGTTGAACAACGTATGCAGCTTCTTGAGAATACAAAATGCTTACCCGCTGTTTTTCATGAGCTTGATAAGATAATGGAAAAGAATCCATACACTCAAGCTTATAAAAAACTGTCAGAAGTTGAAGAACAAGAACGCATTTATGCAGAACAAAATCAATTGGCAATGCCAAAAGTTAATATGGTTCTTAGAAGAGATTGACATACTGATAAAGACGTTACAACTTACCCACAGCTAATGAGGTTGCAGTGGTTTTTGAAAATGATGAGGGTGATCCTCCTTTTTAGAGGGATATTAGAATATATCACAGAAATGAAGAGCAACCTTTCATTAACATCAGTATTTTATAAATACTAATTTGGATCCAATGACTTATCCAATGTTGTATCCCAATGGGGAGGCAGGTTGGCAACCAAAATTAATACTTCCCAGTTATCCTAGCACTAAACAACGTGTCAGAAATAATATTTCCATGCTTGAATATAAAATGTCTCAAACTGCAATTAGGGATTAATTTAATCCCATTTTAAGTGCGGAAAAACTGACACAACAATGGATCATTGATTCCTACATGCAAGTAGAAGCAAATAATTTAAATTTCATCAAATATCAACAAAATAAACTATGCGTCGAACAGTATTGTGGCCTAATGGATTATGTAACTGAAGCGGCTGCAAACCAAAATCTTGCAACTGGCCGAGCCATCATTTTACCATCTTCCTTCCAAGAATCTCCTCGCAATATGTGAGAAAGATACAATGATGCTATGGGTATTGTAACTAAATTTGGCAAACCTGATTTATTTATTACGTTTACATGTAATCCACAATGGCCAAAGATTGTTGATAATTTGAACGAGGGACAAAATGCTTCTGATAGACCAGACGTAGTGTCTAGAGTTTTCAAAATAAAATGAACAGCCCTAAAACATGACATCATGAACAATCTATTATTTGGAAAGTGTGGGGCTTATGTTTATACCATTGAATTCCAGAAAAGAGGACTGCCATATGCACATATTCTTATCATACTTCAAGATACTGATAAATTGAATACTGCAGAGAAAATGGATTCAGTAATTACTGCTGAACTACCACATCCCCAAAAACATGCCGCACTATATGACATTGTAACATATCGCATGAGTCATGGACCATGTGGAGAGCTTATCCCAAACTCACCATGTATGGAAAATAAAAAACGCACTAAAGATTTGCCAAAAGAATTTAGAGATCAAATTTTTGCTAATTGTGGTGGATATCCATAGTGTAGACAAAGAAAAGGTCCAAAGGCAATTATTCATGGAAAAAAAAGTAGATAACACATATGTGGAGACATATAATCAACATATATTAAGGAAATATAATGCACACCTAAATGTGTAAGCTTGCACTTCTATAAAATCAATAAAATATGTCTACAAATATATTTATAAAGGATATGATGCAGCAACTGTTGTCGTCAAAAATGGCCAAAATGTACAAGACCATGAGTTAGTGCATGATGAACTTTCTTCTCATGTAGATGCTCGCTATGTCAGTGCACCAGAAGCAATGTGGCGACTTCTGATATTTGAAATGCATGATCGCTCACATGCAGTATATCGATTAGCTGTACATTTGCCACAAAGACAATTATTTTTTTTCCATAGTGGCCATGAAGAAAATGCTCTGGCACAAAATGAACATTGACAAACCACACTTACTGCTTGGTTTACATTAAACTGTAAGGACATTGCGTCAAGGGAATACTTATACAATGAGATTCCATATCATTATGTTTTTGTCAATGGCTTATGGAAACCAAGAAAACAAGCTGGTAATAAAATTATACCCCGAAGTCCAAGAGACATTGAACGTTTCTGCTTATGCTTACTACTTTTAAATGTTCCTGGTGCACAAATTTTTGAAGACTTGAGAACTGTCAATGACATTCTTTATGACACATTTCAATTAGCTGCCAGACATAGAAGCTTCCTTGCTGATGAGACAGAATGGGAGAGATGTCTAGAAGAAGCAGCACTATGTAAAATGCCATGGCAGATGAAGGAGCAGTTTGCATTAATTTGCATATTTTTTAATGTTCCTAATGCATTAGCTTTGTGGGGAACTTTTAAAATAAATATGTATGAAGACTTTTGGAAACGTTATAACCAGAATTAAAAGCATTAATGGAAATTCAAAAAGTCTTTCTATGTCATGGATTAAGTTGTGCAACCTTTAATCTCCCAGATCCAGGAATTATAAATGATATCAACTTTGAGGACTATGACGCTGATGTTGAAAAACAAAAAACAGAAGACAAAATTGCCACTTATTTTTATCTAGATGGACCCGGTGGATCTGAAAAAACGTATCTATAAAATTTGTTGATGATCTCAATTAGAGGTAAAGGTGAAATTGCACTTCCCTTTGCAACAACTGGAATTGCTGCACTATTGTTAGAAGGTGGCAGAACAGTACATAGTGGATTTAAGCTTCCAGTTCCAATTTTAGAAACATCAGTGTCGGACATTAGAATGAAATCACCTCAAGCAAATACATTTAAAAAAGCTAAATTGATTATCACAGAAAGTAATATTAACATCCAAAATGAAATCTTGAAATTAATTGACGGCCCACAAAAAATGATTACAGGGCAGATTCTGTTCCAGCTGATGACAGGGTGAATCTAATTTTACAACAGAATTTCTAAATTCATTAACTCCATCTGGAATGCCACCACATGTTTTGCAACTAAAAAAAGGAGCACTTGTCATGCTACTGAAAAATATGAATACAAAAAAAGGACTTTGTAATGGGACCAGATTAATTGTTCAAGATTTAAGAGACCATTTCATACATGCAGAAATTCTCAATGGTGCCCATAAAGGTGAAGCAGTGTTCATACCAAGAATAGATTTGGCTCCAAGTGAGACAAGCTTGCCTGTTATACTTCAAAGGAGACAATTTCCCATTATTATGGCATCTGCAATAATCATTAATAAATTGCAAGGACAAACATTTAACGCTGTTGGCCTAATTTTAGAAGAACCAATATTTGCCCATGGACAACTCTATGTGGCATTTTTCAGATGCAAAAAACAAAAATAAATTAAAGTTTTCATTAAAAAATGAAAGTCAGGGTGAATTATTAGATGACGGGCAAGTATTTACTAAAAATATTGTCTACTATGAGTTGTTGTAAATTCTATCAAAAAATGTACAACAAAAAAACAACAGAAAAAGAAAAAAAAGAAAAGTGGTTACATCTCAAGGACTAATTTTAACGTCTCTTGGGCTCTTTTTAGAGGACCACTAATTAAAAACTAAAAAATCAACAGATAGTACAGTGGTTACATCCCAATGACAACATTATTCGTCTGCTGGGCTCTTTTTAGAGGACCACTATTTAAACAAACAAAAAAAAAAAAACAACAGTACAGTGGTTACATCCCAAAGACAACATTATTCATCTGCTGGGCTCTTTTCTGAGGAACCACTACTAAGTTCAATAAACCCCACAAAAAAGATTACAACAAGTCTTCACAAAACTTGACAGAGCACTCCACAAACTTAAAAAATGCCATTGTTAAAAACCACATTAAAAAAGATAAGTTGTTTTGAAAACATTATACTTTGTTGTTTCCTTGAATATACTTACTACTTGCATTGTAGGTAATTAGAAGATTTTTTCAATCTATCTCAAGTTTGTTTAGACAGTTGTTATGGCTTTCATTCATTATGATTATCACTTGATTTGTATTTTCTTATGACTTTCATTGTATGTATTTACCTGTATAATTATTGAGAGTGTATTGATTTAGGGAGTAATCTGATCACCAGTATCTGGGGTCAGGAAGGAATTCATTATTTTACCCATTTGACACAATTGGCTACATTTCACTTGGGTTTTTTCTGTTTGCCTTCAATATAAACATTTACACCTGTGTTAAATTACATGTCATGATTGACAAACTTTACACATTCTTATAATATTCATTTATACTATACAAACCATATGCAATGAAGGTGAAAGACATTTGACAAACTGGAGGAAATGTAATGTTAAATCCACTCTGCAAGGAATTGCTTCAATTAACTAATTTCTTTCCTCCATGCTTCCATCTTTACTTTTAAGCTTTGTGATGAACTAACTTTGCTTTATACCTTGAGTTTTGTCATATCACACTTTTTGAAATGTTCATGATCAGGTAAGACTTGTGAATAAGCAAAGCCAAGAATTACATATTATTACAGTTATATAAAAAACATTTTGTTCATAGTTGCATTTTATTCATTAGATGTTTGTATTTATATGATCTATTTTAGTTTGAAAAAAGAAACAGTCCATCTAACTTCCAAAGAAGCATAACATTTTATTTACAAATTGTAAAAATAAATTGTTAAATTGCTAATTTACAGTATGAATATATTTACTAATATGATGTTTAAAACCATGTAGTTTAATGCATAAGCATGTAAGATATAAATTATGTTGTACATTAGATCAACACATGTATTATTAGTATTATTGTTATTATTACTACATTAATCATCCTAATTTCTAGTCATACAGTGTTGAGTGTTGGTAAACTCTCGATGAGTACCTTTGTTATTCTATGTGGTATGTGTACTAAGACTTGGCATCTCCAAGATGGCACACTTTAGTATATATGGCCCAATATATGTGTTTTATTTCACTGTTCTACTTCACTCTCATTAACATATCAGAAGGATTTATTCTGTTACTCTTTCCACATGAATATGAATTTCCTTGCAGATAAATGATTATTACTTTATTATTCAAATGAAATGAGTTGAGTGTAAGAGTATTTCTCATATTAAGTCATTTTTGTAATGAAATATGAAAATAAGAACTTAAATTATATCATTCTAAAATGCTAAATTATGCAATTCTAAAATGTTAAAATCAAGATGACTGTGTTTCAAACTATGAACATATTTAAGATAGGTCTTATAGCTATTCAGTACTGCATTACATGTATTATCTCCTCTGACAGAGGAATGTGACTGCATAATAATAATAATTTTGAATAGCACATTATGACGGTGCATAGACAAAAACAACTTACTATTAGTTGAAAAATACCTCTTCCCGGGGAATTGCGTTCATCCACATTTGCATTAAACATTCATTCAAAGCACTGTACAAGGCTGTAAGACTTGTGACATTATGTATTTTAACATCCTGTTGTGGACCAGACCTGATGTCTGAAGTACTTTTGCCAACAACGGCCACTTAGTTATCAATATTGGATAAGCTCTCATTTCTAAAACACCAGAGATCATCCAAACAAATCACAACAAAATGTGATCATCATTGATGCTGAGAAAGCCTTTTTGGCATAATAAACACACTAAATCTTCATACTACTAGTCAGTGGCAGAGCTACCTTCTGTGCAGCAGGTATTGGGACACTCTGCTACTGGGGACTCTTAGAGCCTTATTCAATTGCTGCGATTTTGAGATCCCTGTTCGCAAGTGGAGGTCGCAAGTTATTTTGCTATTCAATTGCCTTCCGTTTGTGGACTGTACTTTTATGAAGAGTGAAGGTGATGTTAGGTCTTAATAGCACAATATTTTCAATACTTTATGTTTAATTCTTGTGTTATATCGAGCACGGCAATCACTGTGACGTCCTACAGGCTTCAACCTCCAAGCCCGTAGGACTTTGAAATTCAACCTCCATTTTCTTCAAAGTCCTACGGGCTTGGAGGTAGAAGCCTGTAGGACTTTGACATCCAACCTCCAGCCTTCACTTACGAGTCATGGGCTCGGAGGTTGGTCACAACCCTGCAAATGCTACTTCTGAAGGCAATGGTTTCTGTTTTTCGCAATCGGTCCCTAATTTGTGGGCCTGGCCAATTGAATAGCACCTTAACTCGGGCCCACAAACGTAAGCCCAACATTAAGTAACTTACGATGCTTCAATTGAATGAGGCTCTTGGTTTCTAAGAGGAGGGGCAAATATTTATTTATATAAAGATGATCTGATCACCCATCTATATATGTGCTTCTCTATTTTATAAAGGAGTTGCAAGGGGGTCCCAAATTATTAAAACAAGGACAAATATCTTATAAAATATGGAAAGTAAATAAATAGTATGTAATATGAGTCATTTTCCATCAAGAAGGGAGAATAAAAAAAAAACCAACAGGGCAAGATCTGGCATCCATCATCTCCAAAACCTAATCTAATACCCAAAATCTAACCTTAGGTGTTGGCTATGTACCACCGTGATGCTTTATTTTCACCCCTCATGTTATGGAGGACATGAGAAGCTTCCCAGATGATACTTACACCATCTTTAAAGAACAACTCTTGCCATGGGTGTGGGAGGAGTACAAACTCCTTGTTTATATGATCTTTAAATTAATTTTTTTGCACTTTTAAAGCAAGTGTTTATATAATTAACTAGCGACTTGACGAGTTTAAAATTGTAAGGCTAGCAATGCTGTTTGCCACACAATGTGAGGCTCTTGATCCTTTGAGCACCTTTGTTGCTAATCGCGAGCCCCACGATGAGCGCCTTTGGTGCTCATTGCGAGCCTCTCCCCCGTGTAATTGAACTTTCCTGCTTTGCAATGATCACCTTTGGCGCTCATGGCGAGTCCTGCGCTGAGCGCCTTCGGCACTCATTGCAGGGCTTGCGATGTGTGCCTTTGGCCTATCCCGCTCACGGTTCTCATCGTGAGCATTGCGATCAGCGCCTTTGGCGCTGATCTCATGGCTCACAATGAGTGCGTTTGGCACTCATTCGAGCCTTTCCTCCCGTCTACTGTACGGGCCGCTCATTGCAGGTTTTGTTAACCTGAACGTTTTGTGCTTGGGAATGCCATGTGTCTCTTTCCACCATCTCCCCCCTGTCCTCGCCCTGTGTATTTCTCCTCTGTGTGTCAGCTGAATGTTTGAGTGTTACACGCTGAAGGACTTTTGTTTTATTTTCGAAGTCCCGCGTGCCTGGCGTTGTTGGTGTAAGTGTTACTCTCTTTGCTGTTGTGTATTTTCTAAGTCCTCATGCCCCTCTTTGCTGAGCCTCGTTTTTATCCAGTTTCAGAATTTTTTTACGTTTTTCGGCTGCCATTTTTTTCCTCTCTTAGCCAATTTTGGATTCACGCTGTCTGTGAGTGTGTTATTATATTTGTTTGTTTTTAGGGTTTTTAGAGTTACACGCTTGGCTCACAGTTGCAACCCTCACAAGGCAGCCTAAATCCTGTGCCGTACACAGCTTGCCTCACTTTTTGAGGCTTTGCAGATGAGAGCCTTTGGTGCTCATTCAGCCAATGTCCTGCGCCGTAAGTGGCTCGCCTCGCTTTGTGAGGCTTTGCAGATAAGCGCCTTCAGCGCTCATACAGCCTGAGTCCTGCACCGTACATGGCTCACCTTGCTTCGCGAGGCTTTGCAGATGAGCGCCTGTTGCTGATCCAGCTTAAATCCTGCGCCATACACGGCTCGCCTCTCTTCGCGAGGCTTCGCAGATGAGCGCCTTCAGAGCTCATCCAGCTTAAGTGGTGCGTCGTACACAGCTCGCCTCGCTTTGCAAGGCTCCCAAATTGTGACCAACATCGTAAGCGTTCCCAACACTGACAACTATATATGTGATACAATGCCTTATATTTACGCTGGATCATAGCAGTGGCCTAAAGTAAAGTAAATATAATTACAAGCTTTATTCAAGGAGCATGATATAGTGAGTAATTTTGTGGTGTTTTCCTTTGGCAACGTGTTCTTACTTCTAAGGGTAATTGATGATGGTCTCATAAGAAAATCCAGAATACCTGGATTGTAAATTCAGTATTATGCTATACCATAGAGCCAGTCCAATTCAAGTTTTTACAGTCCACTCACTTGGCAGCTCATGGATGGATCCATTTGCTAAACAAGCAGTCAGCGACCTCTCTCTGCCCCTCTGAAGAATGTAGCGTTGCATCATCACCCAGTGGACACGTACATATATTACAGTCTATTCAATTCAATACAGAGAATGAAAAAAATGACTTTCATAATTAACAGCTCCTTCCTTCAGCTTGATAACAGTTCTTAAAAGGTTGATACTTTGTACTCACAGTGCGCTGTTGAAAAACATTCCTTCATAGGGACACATCAGACGTTTCAAAAACTATAGGTAATAACAAGTACAATAAACCTAAATATAAGTTCTTAAAATGTTTACATGTCAATTTCTTTAATGGTCTCTCAAATAACACATGTAGTTATTTTTGTATTTAAATGGACTATTTAGGCAAAAAAATATTGTTTTTTATAAATATTTTAACTAGATTAATTAATTTTATAACCCTCAATTTAATTACGATATCAAATTTACACTTCACTTACTTTTAGGAAGTAAGTTAACAATGTGTTATTACTAGAGCAAAATGATAAAGACCACGTTGGATTATTAAATCATTTTATCACACTCTTCTGCCACTGATAAGGACTGAAAAGATGAGAGGAGCACATTCAAATGTACATTGTTATTAAAATTATCTAGTAAGGGTTGTTTATATGGATATCTAGTAATTATATTTAGCCATTGCTGGAGTAATATGGTGGCCCTTTAAATAGACACTTAAGGCATTATTTTTATTTTTAAATATAACTAGTGATTTGCTCGTCAAGAAAATTTTAAGACTGGAAATGCTGTTTGCCACACAATGTGAGTCTCTGACACTCGTTAACCGTTTTGTTATCTACAAAGAAGTACAACAATTATAGTAAATCTATTTTTTCAACATGCAATTTGTATTTCAAGAACTGGTAAAGCATCCTTTTTTTAACAATATTTAACTTTTTAATTGTCAGCTATGCATGAATGATATAGCAATGGATCAAGGAAGGCAAACAGAACCCCCCCCCCCAGTGAAACTTATCCAATTTTTGTCAACGGGGGAAAAAAATAATTCCTTCCTGACCCCAGTAACTGGTGATCGGATTACTCGCTGGATCGATACTCTCCATTTAATTATACATTTAAATTTTCCAAGAAATGATCATCCTCCTACTAAAATGAACCCTTAATAACATAGAATGATACAACTTTGCAGACCTTGTAAAAATAACATTTCAATTGGAATTTTTAGAAAATACAACATAACTGTTTTGTGGAGCCCATCCTGCCAAAAGGCCGCTTCCAAGAAATTACAACATTTTACTTTGTCTATGGGATTATTTTTTCCACTTGTTTTGTTATTCTTGTCACTATTGATAGAATTTAGAAAGATTGCCAATATCAGTGAATCTTTGCAAATAATTTCTGATGGAATTTCAACTGTATCATCAGGTAGATTAGTTATTTTTGGATGTTTTCCTTCTCCAATTTGAATTAGCCAATCATTGAATTAATTTTGGCCTTAAGATCTAATATTTAGTTCTAATTTAAGGTGTGGAAATATTTTCCACAGTTTACTTGTCTTTATACAGGTTTTGATGATGTCAGTCCTATTTTCATGTGGCACAACAGGTAATGTTTGCCTAAAATCTCCTCCTAACAACATCACCTTTCCCCAACATGACAAATCATTACCCATAACTTCTTTTAATAATCGATCAATACATTTCAGGGCATGACACGACATCATTGTTGCCACATCTATTATAATTAGTTTACTTTGTTTGAATTTTTTGGCTTGTAATGCATTCATTTGAATATCCGACACTGATGTTTCTAGAATGAGACCTGGCAGTTTAAATCCACTATGCACAGTTCTCCCACCTTCTAACAAAAGTGCGGCAATTCCAGTTGTTGCAAATGGCAGTGCTATTTGACCCTGTGCTGGAATGAAATTCATCAATAAATTAAATAGATATGTTTTTCCTGATCCACCAGGGCAGATCCATCTACATAGAAATAGTCCTCACAATAGAAGTGTCCTCGCAATTTAAATGAAACCAAGCAGTAAGTGTTGTTGCTCTATGTTCATTCTGGCATTTCTTTCATCCCATGCAGTAAGCAAACAAATTGACTTTGTGGCAAATGTACAGCTAATCGATACATGCCAATCATGCATCTCAAATTTCAGAAGACGCCACATTGTAAAATTGGATTGTGCACCTTGCACAACAACAGTTGCTGCATCATATCCTTTGTATATATATTTATACACATATTTTATATATTTGATAGAAGTGCAAGCTTCCAGATTTATGTGTGCATTGTACTTCATCAGCAAATGTGGATTGTATGGAACTACATATCTAATATCAACCTTTTATCCACAAATAATAGCAGTTTGTCCTTCTCTTCTTTTATATAAAGGGTATCCATCACAATTAGCATACGTTTGGATTTGAAATTGGTTTGGTTTGCATTTTTTATTTTCCTTACATGGTGAATTTGGATTTATATCTCCACATAAACCATGAATCATTCAGTGTGTTTCAATGTCATAAATGTTGTAATATTTTTGAGGTTTGTGGCAGTTCAGCACTAATCACAGAATCCACTCTCTCTGCAGTATTCAATGAATCTTTTTCTTGTAGGATTAAAAGTGCATGTGCATGTGGCAGACCTCTTTTTTTAAATGCAACGGTATAAACAAAAGCAACACATTTCCCAAATAACTGTGCTTTAGTTATATCATGTTTTAATGTATTTGGTTTAATTTTGAATACTCTAGCCACTAAATCTGGTCGATCAAAAGTATTTTGGCCAACTTTCAAATTTTCCTTGATCTCTAGCCATTGTGGATTACATGCGAATGTAATGAATAAATCGTTTTTTCCAAATTTAGTCACAATAGCCATGGCATCATTGTATCTTTCTCGCATATTACGAGGAGATCCTTCGAAAGAGGATGGCAAAATGATTACTCTTCCAGCTGGAATGTCTCTGTTTGAATCCAATTCAGCGACATAATCCATCAATCCACAATATTGTTCTATACAAAGCTTTTTTTTGTTGAAATTTGATAACATTTAGATTATTTGCTTCGACTTGTAGATATGAATCAATAATCCATTGTTGTGTGAGTCCCCCCCCCCCACACACACATAAAATAGAATTAAAATAATCATGGATAGCAGTTTGTGCCACTTTATTTTCCAGCATAGAAATATTGTTTCTAACACAAACTTTACTATTGGGAGAACGTTGCAATTGTAATGTTGGTTCCCATCTGGGCTTAAACTTAAACTTAATATGTTTATGTTTATAAATGGTTGCTCTTCATTGCGTGGATAAATTCTAATATCCCCCTGAAATGGTGGTTCACCATCAACATTTTTAAAGGCCATGGCAACCTCATTTACTGTTTGTAAATTATAACGTCTTTGATCAGTATTGCGATCTCTTTTCAGAATGATATTTACTCTTGGCATTGGCAAATGATTTATTTGAGCATGTGCCTGTTGTTCTTTTTCAACCTCTGCTAATTTTTTTGTATGCTTGACTATATGGGTTGTTGGCCATAATGTTATCCAGCTGTTCAAAGACTATGCATAAACATTGTTTTATATATCATCCGTTGTTCAACAGCTTCAATTGTATCTAGGTCATATACTGTAACTGCAAATTCCCTTTGCTCTCCTGCTTGTGGGTGTAAATGTTAAATCCGGTGGTAAATTTGTCCTTGTACTTTAAAACAGTAAGGGCCATTTCCTGGCACATTTTCTGCTAATGTAGCACCCATTAAAGCAAATGGAATTGCACTGTTATATGACCTGATGTGTGTTTTTAAATTACTATAATTTGGAAATGTTGGATCACTCATTATACTTTTTTAATATTCTGGAAATGTGTGTCTTTCTGGAAGTTTTACCATTCCTTTCTGACAGCAACTAATAAACTCTCCATCAGTTGGTCTTTCCATGAGATAATGATAGGCCCCACAAAACTGACAAAGCACATTGAGTAATCCACAATAATGACTCTCTACTGTTAGTGCTGTAAATAAGAGACTATCCTGAGCTTCCTCAACACAGATATCACTACAACTTTATATATCAACATTGGTGTCATTAGGCAATGTTTTAGAGACATTATGTTTTTTACTTTTTCTTTTCTTTGTAGCTCAGTTACACTCAGTTTGTCCTTTTTCAGTAATTTTTATTTTATTGGCAAGTCTCTGTCGGTCTTCTTCGCTTAATCTTTGTGAAATCTCAGGCGACTGCATCTTTGCTTCCGTTCTCTTGTCATTCTTCTTTTACGTTCTTTCTTTTCTTCGGAGTTGTCTGCCATTGTATCATGATTAATTGGCATACATGCAAAACGTAAAGTCCTAAGCACCAATGTATTCATACATAAAGGCAGTATAAAATATAAAATGTAGCAGGTGTCAGAGCATAATAAACTGATGTAAATGTTTACCTGCTTTGAGGGTCCTATCCCTGTCAGCCAATGAGCAATAATACAGATATACAAGTGCAGTGTAAAATCTACATGATTTTAGTGCAGTGTAATATATATATATATATATATATATATATATATATATATATATATATATATATAAGAAATATTACTAATTAATAATTAATAAAAGAATGTACTTAATAATGAATGAATGAATAAATGTATTAGAAAGAGCAATGTTTCTCTTTTTTTCCACTGAGATAACTTGTTAATTAATGTGCCACAGTCGTTCCCTAATTGAGGTCTCGGAGCATACTAAACTGATTTAAATATTTAACTGCTTTGCCTATCCCTGTCAGCCAATGAGCAGTAATACAAATATATAAGTATTATTACTAATTACTAATTAATACATTAATGTACGTTAATGAGCAGTAATACAGGTATATAAGTGCTGTTAAAAATATAAATTAATATACGTTAATGAGCAGTGATATAGATATATAAGTGCAGTGTAAAATATAAATTAATATACGTTAATGAGCAGTAATAAGGATATATAAGTGTAGTGCATTTTTTTGTGCAGTGTAAAATCAATTTTTTTTGTAACGATTACTAATTACTAATTAATAAATTAGTGTACATTAATAATGAATTAATCAATTAATAAATATATTAGAAAGAGCTAAGCATTTGTGTATTCATAAAGTAAAGGCAGTGTAAAATATGAGATTTTGCCTAATTATTTTTTTAGTAATCATTTTTTTTTAAATAATAATTAATGAATTAATATACTTTACCTATTTGTAATTAATATCCAGCAATCAATATCCTGAAGAGCTAACAATCTCTTTGGATTTTCCAGCAGCAGAAAATGTACAGTGATACTGTTCATCACCTGAGGAGAAAGTGTCAGCAATGTGGCAAGTGTGCAGTTACTTAATTATTTGTGTCCTCCTCAATGTATGTATGATATAAAATGCATGTTTAAATGTACAGTTCCTTTCAAGAAGCCATCAGAATAACTTACATACTTACATACTTACATACTTAACATACTTCTGGAGCCTCCATCTTTCTTTGTACAGCTGTGATTTAAAGCCAGTCCCATTGGGGAGAGTCAGTGTATCATGCTGCTCAGATACACAACATGTCACTTTCTACTAGATAGCATTGCAATAATACAATGTGGTTCTTATAATTTTACTCTAGTAATAGCATTTTGACAAGGAATTTCAAAACAGTCATAGGGCAATCACACAGCTGTTAATAAAATATCTCCAATCAGTCGAAGCTGGGATTGTTAGGACACTGTGCCAATAATGATACAGGCTGATATAATGAGAAAAGCTCATGTGCTGAAGCAAGATAAAACTGCTGATATAAAAAAGACAACATTAAAATTAGGGTTTAATTAAAAATCATTTTTTAAACAAAGTATTGTATAGAATTATTTATCTAAACTTATGGGTTTTTAATAATGAGTTACACGTACAGTAATATATTCAAATTTTCAAACTCTTCTGCAATATAGTCTTTTAAGAAAGTAGGTGTATTCAACTACCTATATTTATCCAGCTTCCTCTCATCATTTCCTATTCACTGGTACAACTTGTGTGCAATAACTGGAGTATTACTGATGTCAGATGTGGTAAGGATGGGGTTACAGCAAGTGGGACCTTAGCGTAGTAGGCACTGTGACTGCTAACAGGGACTGTTTAGACAAATGCCTATTAAGCTGCCCTCCTACTATAGTTTTCTATGCTGATTTTTACTTGTTGCCATGCCTGCAGTTCTCTAGATACAGTATATGGGGAATTGGAGTCAGTTACATTTCACTGTTCATAGACTGCACATATTAAACTCTAAATTCTGTTTCTAAAAAAAAATGTTTCCTCCTTTGCATTTCTTGATGTCCATCCCTTTCCCATTACTTCTCTATCTTTCTCACACACACACATACACACTTTCTTTATTAACTAAAACTATACTGACCCTAGAGTTTATTATTTTGCTTTATAGGTTCCTTATATAATTTCCACTAACATATGTTATAATATTCCTATTTGCACTTCTCTGGTCCACATTTTTTCTTGTAACTCCACTTATACTCTACTTATGAAGTATCCCAGATAAGAATATATTTTATGAATTTAATGTTATTAATAAATGTAATTTACTTACAATAAAAATACATTGGAGTTTGCAAATGGTGACTTTCAACCACCTGATTCTTCCACCAAGTTTAACATTTTATCTTTGTGTTAGAATTTCCAAATACTCCTTGGTGGATGCATATGCTCAAAGTGATTGAATGAATTACAATTTGTTATAAATATTTGATGAAATAAACACATTTTGGAGCTGTGATGAAGTGGTTAACGTGCAAACAGGAGATGTTATCTGTCATAAGGAACAAAGGAAAGAAACCTTTCTTGAATAACACCTTGGTGATAATCACATATATAGTTGTGAGCATGCAAGTTGTTGCTAACGCTTGCGGGCTCGCGAAGCGTGGGCCGCAGTTGCTGGCATGGAGCGCCGAAGGCGCTCCTTGACAGAGCAACTGCGGCCCTCTTGTCAGCAAATGCGGCCCTCGCGAAGCGAGGGACTCAGTTGCTGGCAAGGAGCGTCGAAGGCGCTCCGTGCCAGCAACTACAGCCGTCGCAAAAAAATATGTGACGCTCAACAACCCATTCCGAACACGCAAAAAGCGCCCGAAAACGTCTCACATGAAAACATCAGAAACACAGTAAATAAACACAACAAACACATAAAAAGCTTAATTACAGCAAGGGGGGGCCATCCAGCACCTGAAAAAGTGCACTTACACGAGTTTAAAGGGCCGAAAATCACCTAAGCGAGAGAAAAAATGGCCGCCGAACAAACGAAAACGAGGCTACAGAGGCAACAATACTACAGTGACTCGCAAAACTGAAACAATGCTATAGTCAACTTTACGAGGTAAGTAACACATCCTAGGCGGCAAATACCACACTGAGATTAACCGCCATTTTGACAACTGCTACGCATAAAATGGTAGATGGAAGCAAATTGTACGCTGGAACGCAAATAGCGCATGCGTATTGTGTTCTAACGGTCTCAGGCACCTCAAAGTTTATAAATACTGCCTACTTTCCAGAAAATTATACATTTCTCCTCAGATGATGAACGGAGTGACTGGATAGTTAACTGCTGCTGTTACTTGAGAAGAGAATTATTTCCTAATTTCCTACTTTACATTGTGCAAATTACAACTGAGAGGTAAGCTATAATATATTACATTTTATTACGAAGACAGCAAAAAAATACAAAAAAAAAGACAAACTTTAACTATGAAAATAAGATTCATGTATAGTGACATGTGACACACAGATTGATGTGTATCATGTATAGTGACATGTGACACGCATATTTATGTGTGTAGGCCCTACAACAAACTAATGTTAACTCAAACTAATGACAGAAGTATATTCAAATGACATTAATTTACAGCAACTCATAGCAAAAAATATGACACTAATACATATGCAACCTGAAGCTGAATCTTTCCCCTTTTTTCACTATTCAAACAGACTCTGCATCAACAGCGTCACTCAAGAATTTGCACCGTGGACTGTCAAAGAGAATTACTTTTAAACAAGAGAAAGAAAGAAGAAGAGGTAAGATAGAAAAATACATTACATGCTAAAAAAGAACAAGCTTTGCAAAATCAAAAAATTAAAATATACGATTAACCAAGAAGACTTGTGGATTAAGATTGGCAGGAGGGGACCCTCTGTCATTCGGACAAGAACAACACTTCAATCAAGGTATAGTAGAAAAAGTAGGGGAAAAAAAGGAACTATATATGTTTAATGGCCGCCAATATAAAAATTTCAATAAAAACAAAATACATACAAATTGAATAAAGAACAAAACACAGTTCAACAAACTTCACAAAGACCTATACAATTTATGAAGACAGACAGTTTCACAGAAACCAAAACAAAAAAGAGGTGGCCATAAAACAGGATAGCATCCGAAACATTAGCAACATACATAAAACAAAAGTATTCCTCCTCTTTACTGTAAAATAACCTCCAACCATCACCCACAAGCCAAATGCAGCAACCAAAAAGTGGTGAACACAAAACAGGATAAAAATAAAAAGCACAACATAATATAGAAAAGGCATTTAACATTAATGTTTACTGTCCAACATCATTGAATACTCATAAAGTAGATTAATTAAACAAATAAACTTTGCAAAATATGGTGGACACAAAACAGGATTGTACCAAAAATGACACAAACACATAGAAAAGTAAATTAATATTCTTCTTTACTGTTTAAGAACCTATAAGCCTGACAAAGAACATTATATAAGCATACCAAAAGTGGTGGACACAAAACAGGATAATGATAAAAACATTGTGATCATATCCAAAATAGTAAAAACATTAATAATTACAGTAAAAAAAAAAGGATAACTGTAATATACAAATACAATTAAAGTATTTTTAAAAGGTTGCACAAAAAACAGCATAGCAGAAAAATTCACCATAACAGATACAATAGACCAAAACAATGAAATATGCTATTCATTACAAATACATTCAAATCAAATAACATTTTACTTTTTCTTTTACAACGGACAGTTGTTACAACTGCGGAACAAGAAAGATTTTGCTGGAAATCACACTTCAAACAAGGTACAGTATAACAAGTAAAAAAACAGAAAACTAAATAAACATGTTTGCTCCGCATCTATGTCAACAGAAAAAAAAAACAACAACAATAACACGCAATAATTATAAGCTTTACCAAAATATTACTAACACATTTGTCATTTACCTATTATTTGTCTTTTACGGACAACAATGTTTAACATTAAACCCAAACTTCAATCTAGACAAAAAAAAAGAAAAACAGCATAGTACACAAAAGTGTCAAAACACACACTAAATAACATTTATCATTCTCAATTACCAGTCGTAATGTACAATATTAACCATAAAAGCTAACCACACACATAAAATAGAATACTACAACAAATAGTACTAACACCCAAAAAAAAAAAAAACCTTTTCACAGCCCATATAAGCCTTTAAATAAAATATGAAAATACTATTACGACAATCCCCTGTAGCAAAAATTACAAAGACTAATTTTTGCCCTCTACTATGCCTATAAGCCAAAAGTACAACAAAAAAATAAATTACCAAACCAAAAAAAATATACATTTCAATTAACACTATACACCTACTACATGTAGAAGATGGTATAGTGTAATTACCTTGAGTGTGCTATTCATGTAAGGCAAAAATTACAACCTACGACAGAAAGTAAGAGCAAAAAAATAAAAAACACTTATTTAACAATACAAAGAAAGTACCGCTACAATCACATATAACTACAATCACATATAACCAAACTGTTCATTATAAAACATTTGAAGAATAAACTTGACATCTCAAACTAAAATAATTATATATTATTTTCTTTTACAGATTAACATGGCTGATAACGAGAGCAAACAAGAAAAGAGAAGACGTCAAACTAGAAAACGACAAGAGAGATGGACCAACCAGCAGACTCCAGAGGAGAAGGAAATTTAACCAGAAAAAGAATGCAAAAGAATTGTAAGCAAAAGACTATCAGCTGCAAAAATTAAAGATACACCAAAAAAAACTACTAACAAAACAAAGCATTTAGAACCTGTTCCTCAAACATCAGATGATATTTTACCTGAACAAATAAAAGATATACCAAAAAAAGCCACCAAAAAAACAAAGCATTTACAACCTCTTCCTGAAACATCACATGACATTTTACCTGAACTAAAAAAACATATACCAAAAAAAGCCACCAAAAAAACAAAGCATTTAGAACCTGTTCCTGAAACATCACATGACATTTCAACTGATGAATTTGAAAATGAAACTGAGATATGCTTTGAAAATTGTCCTTTACTCAAGTCTTTAGCAGTAGAGGTTCATAATTGTGGGGGCATGAATACTCAATGTCAGTTTTGTGAGGCTTATCATTTTAAACATGAGAGACCCAGAGATTGACAATTTATTAGTTGCTGTCAAAAAGACAAGGTCAAAGTTCCAGAAAGAAAAAAAATCCTAATCTATTTACAAAACATTATGACTGAACCTACTTTTCAAAACTACAAAAATTTTAAGACAAACATAAGATCCTACAATAGTGCCATATCCTTTGCATCTATAGGGGCAACATTAGCTGCTAATGTACCAGGACATGGTCCTTACTGTTTTAAAGTCCAAGGCCAAATTTACCATCGGACTTCACATTTACATCCAGAGGAAGGAGAGCAAAGAAATTTTGCTCAACTATATGTCCTAGATACAATGGAACCTGTTGACTAACGTATGCAGCTGCAAGAAAATAAAAAAGGCTTACCCAGTGTTTTTATAGAGCTAGATAACATTATGGCCAATAATCCCTACACTCAAGCTAATAAAAAATTGGCAGAAGTAGAAAATGAACAAGAACTTCATGCACAAAGACATCAATTACCAATCCCAAAGGTCAATATGGTGCTTAAAAGAGATAGACATACTGATAAACGTCATTATAACTTGCCCACATCAAATGAGGTTGCAATGATGTTTCAAAATGATGAAGGAGAACCACCATTTCAAAGAGACATTAGAATATATCCCAGAAATGAGGAGCAACCATTCATAAATATCAGTATCTTAAGTCCAAATTTAGATCCAATGACATATCCCATTTTTTTCCCACACGGAGAAACAGGTTGGCAACCAAAATTAACACTTCCCAGTTACCCAAATGCTAAAGCCAGAATCCCAAATAATGTTTCTATGCTTGAATTAAAAGTAGCTCAAATTGCCATTCGAAATACATTTAATCCAATTTTATGTGGTGGAAAACTAACACAACAATGGATTATTGATTCCTATTTGCAAGTTGAGGCCAATAATTTAAACTTTATAAAATATCAACAAAATAAACTATGTGTAGAACAATATTGTGGACTAATGGACTATGTTGCGGAGGTGGCTACAAGCAGAGACATGACAGCTGGGAAAGCCATCATTTTATCATCTTCTTTTCAAGGATCTCCACGAAATTTGGCAAACCCGATTTATTTATTACGTTTACATGTAATCCCCAATGGCCAGAAATTACACAAAATGTACTTCTTGGCCAAAGTCCTTCCAATAGACCAGATTTAGTAGCAAGAGTTTTTAAAATTAAATTTAATTAATTAATACGTGACATCACTATAAGTCTTATTTGGTAAATGTCTTGCTTATGTATATACCATTGAATTAAAAAAAAAAAAGGACTTCCACATGCACATCTTCTGATAATACTTCAAGAAAAAGATAAATTAGATACTGGCGACAAAGTGGATGCAGTCATTGTTGCTGAACTACCAGATCCAGAACTGTCCGGTAGACTATATGAGATTGTTACTCATCGCATGATTCATGGACCCTGTGGTGAGCTTAATCCACAATCACCATGTATGGAAAATAATAAATGTTCCAAAGATTTTCCAAAAGATTATAGAGACAAAACGTATTCCAATTGTGATGGCTATCCACTTTATAAAAGAACAGAAGGAAATAGTGCCATTATTCGTGGGAAAAAAGTGGACAATAGATATGTAGTACCCTACAATCCCCATTTACTTATGAAGTATAACGCACACATTAATGTAGAAGCCTGCACTTCCATCAAATCCATTAAATATGTCTACAAATATATTTACAAAGGCTATGATGCAGCTACTGTTGTCATCAAAAGTGCAGACAACCCTGAAAGCACGGAGTTAGTACATGATGAACTTGCATCTCATGTAGATGCTCGCTATGTAAGTGCACTAGAAGCTATGTGGGGCCTTTTAAAATTTGAAATGCATGATAGATCACATGCAGTATATCGATTAGCAGTACATTTGCCACAAAGACAATTTAGTGTATTTCCATGCTGGAAATGAAAGTAATGCATTGGCCCAAAGTGAACATCGTCACACTACACTAACTCCATGGTTTAAATTAAATTCCACAGATTCAGAAGCAACACATTTCTTATATATTAACATTCCATATCACTATGCTTTTGTGAATGGATTATGGAGACCTAGAAAAAGCAGAGGAAATAAAATAATCCCAAGAATTTACACAGTTAGTCCAAGAGATCTTGAACGTTTCTGCTTACGAATATTACTTGTAAATGTTCCTGGAGCACAAAGTTTTGAACACTTAAGAACTGTTAATAACATAGTAAATGAATCCTTCCATTTAGCTGCAAGACATAGAAACTTACTAGCTGATGATACAGAATGGGAGAGATGTCTAGAAGAAGCAGCACTATGTCAAATGCCACGGCAGATGAGAGAACAATTTGCGTTTATTTGTATCTTCTCAAATGCTCCAAATGCATTAGCTTTGTGGGACACATTTAAAAGTAATATGGCTGAAGACTTTATGCAACGATACAATGAACCTATTGCACACTTAAAAGCGTTAATGGAAATCCAAGAAGTATTTTTAACTCATGGATTAAGTTGTGCATGTTTTAATTTGCCTGATCCAGGTCTAATAGATGACATAATGTTTGAAGACTATGACATTCAACTACAAGTAGAAAGAACAGAAGAAAGACTTGCAACTTTAAATACGTTACAATTGCAAGCATTTAATGCCATTAAAAATGCAATAGATGATGAAATGGTGGAAGAGCGTTATTTCTATCTTGATGGACCTGGCGGATCAGGAAAAACATATCTTTTCAATTTATTAATACGTTTTGTACGAGCACAAGGTCAAATAGAACTGCAGTTTGCCACTACTGGAATTGCTGCACTTTTGTTAGAAGGTGGAAGAACTGTACATAGTGGGTTTAAACTTCCAGTGCCTATTTTAGAAACCTCTGTGTCAGATATTCGCATGACATCATTACAAGCAAAAAAAAAAAAAAAGTAAATAATTATAATAGATGAGGCTACAATGATGTCATGCTATGCCCTCCAATGTATTGACCGTTTGCTTCGTGCTTTGCCATTTGGTCGTTATACATGGAAATCAAACTGACATTATCGAAACCTGTATAAAGTCAAGCACACTATGGAAACATTTTACCCATCTTCAACTGCAACAACATATGAGATCAGAAGGCCAAAATGATTTCAATGATTGGCTTATTAAAATTGGAGAAGGCAGAACAGAAAAAATAGCAAATTTACCTGATGACACTGTGCACATCCCACCTCATATGATTTGTCACCAAGATCTTACATCGGCTATATTTGAAGGTAGCATAAATAACCAGGAATATTCAGAGCTTGTCAACCAAGTCATACTAACGTGTAAAAATAAGGATGCATTAATCCTCAATAATGAAATCTTTAAATAAATTATTGCACCACAAAGAAATTATCACAGTGCTGATTCTGTACTTGCTGATGACAAAGAAAGTCAGGCAATCTTTTCCACTGAATTCATAAACTCACTAACTCCTTCTGGAATGCCACCACATATTTTGCAGCTAAAGAAAGGGGCAATTGTCATGTTAATGCGAAATATTATAAATATAAGATTAATTGTTCAACAATTAAAGGACCATTTTATAGATGCTGACATTTTAACTGGTACCCATAAAGCAGAGTTTTCATACCAAGAATAGATTTAGCACCAAGTGAAAGTAGTCTCCCTTTTATACTTCAAAGAAGACAATTTCCCATCATTATGGCATTTGCCATGACTCTTAATAAATCACAAGGACAAACGTTCAAATCTGTAGGTATTTTCTTACAACAACCAGTATTTGCACATGGCCAATTGTACGTTGCCTTATCACGGTGCAAAAATCCACAGGCTATTAAAGTTTACATTGAAAAGAATGAAAGTCAAGGTGATTTATTAGAAGATGGACGTAATCTTACTAAAAACATTGCCTACTATGAAGTACTTTAACTTTTCATTAAACAAACAAAAGCCATACAAAATAAATTTAAAAGCAAATGCAAATATATAAAAAACCACAATATAACCACCAAATTTAAAAAAAAAATACACATAAATGTCCCTTCCCTTCAAAAGGTAATTATTACGCAACAGAAATTACATTTACAAAAACAATATTTTCCTGTTAAACTGCATTAAATTGTCAAACACATACAGAACAGTGCTTACACACTTTTTAGAAAACCACTTTTCCACAGACCAAACTATATGTGCGGTTTAAAACAATTAGTACAGCAACAAAGGTCAACCATGTTACAAGTTTGAATTTTTTTTTTGCAAGTTCCTTACTTAGACAGCTCACGTTTGGAAAAATATACTTTTAAGTTCCTTACTTAAACATATTACAAAGTTCATGTTAAGAGCTCAACCACGTTTTAAGTCACAGCAACAAACAAAGGTCAACCATTGAAAAATACAAATCAATAAACAATTCAGTCATAATGAATGGAAGAACTGTTTATGGATGATTAGCCTCACAAAACACTTGCCTTGCATTATTTTCACAAATTATGTTAAAATGTTAATTAACTATGTTAATGTTTCTAATGTTACAAGTTTGTAAAAAATTGTTGCAAGTTCCTTACTTAGGCAGATAAGAAAGTTCAAGTTTGAAAAAATATACTTTTAAGTTCCTTACTTAAACATATTACAAAGTTCATGTTAAGAGCTCAACCACGTTTTAAGTTACAGCAACAAACCAAGGTCAAACATTAAAAAATACAAATCAATAAACAATTCAGTCATAATTAATGTAACTACTGTTTATGGATGATTAGCCTCACAAAACACTTGCCTTGCATTATTTTCACAAATTATGTTAAAATGGTAATTAACTATGTTACTGTTACTTAGACAGATAAGAAAGTTCAAGTTTCAAAAAATATACTTTCAACTTCCTTACTTACACATATTACAAAGTTCATGTTAAGAGCTCAACCACGTTTTAAGTCACAATGTAAATGTTGTCTTTTATGTTAAACATTAATCCAGGGAGTAATTTGATCGCCAGTTAATGGTGTCAGGAAGAAATACATTTTTTGCCTCTCTGATACAATTGGCTACGTTTCAAGGAGGGTTTTTACTGTTTGCCTTCCTCTGGATTCAATGTGTATTTAAGTTAACAATTCTTGAGATAGAACTTCCATGTTAACAAACCATTACCTCAAGTTTACAGTACTGATTAATTTAAAGTTCAACTGTTCTTACATTGAAATGTTAATACTTTTAATACAAAATGCTTTAACAGTTAATGTTCAACAAAAGAACATTTTACAAAAATAAACATGTTTAATATCACAATGGTACTTATTTCATCATAAATAAAACCTTACAAGTGTCAAATATGTATATTAATAACTAAACAACTTTCCAAACAAACACATCTCATTGCCGTCATTTTTTGACGGGCAAGTCGCTAGTTAAATATAAACTTGTGTTAAGCTGCAGGGGTGGGTTTGCATCATGGACACGATGCATGGGAATCAACCAAAAGAGACAAGGGGTTAAATAAATAATATTTATTGGACTACCACATCTAGTGGTCATTTACTGATGAAAGATCTGATTGGCTGGGGCAATCTTCAAGTTGTGGCTATAATGGTATAACTGGGCAAAATCTACTTGCTGTGTAGTAGAATTATCTTTGTAATGGAACTGAAGAACAAAAGTAATACTGTACACATACATGCACATACTCAGAGATAGGCAGAGCCTTGTATATCAGATGCTAATATCACCACTACGTGCTGTATGTTAATAAACCTTTTCACTTAGAAGTTCCCAGTGTATTTAGAGTTTCTTACAGCAGTCAGATGTAAGTTAACTGGTCAGGATATAGAGTTATAATTTGTATAAAAAGTACAATTTTTAACTCAGTTGCAATGGTGGTTACTGTTCTTAGCATCCAACCAGTTGGTACAATAAATATGAGCATAAACATACCAAGGTGTAATTAGCCATGATTCAAATCTAGCACAAAGATAAGACATCAAACAATTGAATCCACATCACGTTTTTGTTTATTATAAGAAAACACATTTTTTATAACATTGATAAATTAATCATTACTACATATTGATGTAAAGATTTAAACCTTTGCTGTGCCCCATTAATCTGTTAAAATCACATGAATACAATCTGGAAGTTATAACTACATATTTTATTGACTGTCCATTATATCACACTTTGATTCAAATACCCATTTTCTAATTACTTTTCAATTTATTTAATCTAAAATAGTTGAATTTAGCTACTTGCTGTTTCCACTACTCACATTTTTATAGACGTTGCAAAGTACCATACTAGCTTAGACTGATTTTTAATTATTTTGAACGAGAATATAAATCCCCATCTAGTGGTACTGCTCACACAAAACGAGGACCTGGAAAGTTGATTATGATGGAGTTTTGTGTAGTTTGGATAGATAGATCCCAGCCAACCAGCAGATTTGGGCAATCATATCTGTACTCATACTTACATTTAAAGTTTGCTTTTGACTTCCAAAGCTTACAATTATGCTATAATTCTCAGTTGTCATCTCCAATTCATGCTATGTCATAAATTACCTCGATGCAATCCACATCCCTGAAACTGAATTCCAACTGTGGATAGACAGTGATGTGCAATTCTTCTCTTCTGTGATAGCCACCAAAAGTACATGATTTCCTCATCTCCCTTCTTGTGTAGTTAAGTTCTCTCTGCTTTAGCAAATGTTACTTACTCCGTTTCATTGGTGCTGAATGTTCTACCTGTATTCTTAAAATCCTTTTGAGAGCCATTGTAGAAACACAATGTCCTCCATTGTTCTAACCTATACATTCTCAATATATAATATTTTAATTTTAAAGTACACACATATATATATATATATATATATATATATATATATATATATATATATATATAGAGAGAGAGAGAGAGAGAGAGAGAGAGAACATTTAACTTTTTTTTAATGATTTTTACATTCAGATTTTCCCATTTTTTACACATATAAAGTGCACTCATTCTAGAGTGTAATTTAAAGCTTTATAAAACAGCAGGGTTCATCTTAAGACATGTAAAAGTGACTGAAAAGCAAAAGTTTCTTTCAGTAATGAATATTCCTGCTAGTTTTTAAGTCATTTCCTAGATTTCTCTCCTTCAATAGAAGCATTGTAGGATGTATGATTATGGAATCATGCAGGTGTTTATGTGGGGGCTGGTTTTATGTGTAATTTACATGTAAGTGTTTTTGTCATCACTGTAAGCTGTGTGGAAGATAACTTTTGTCATTTATGAGTCACCATGCTTACATGTATTGTATCTGAATGTATTGTACATGTTCATCATAATGTGCTTTCCCTTATATCAAAAAAACAATTGCTTTCTCTACAAAACATTTATACCTTCAGAAATAAAATTAAAATGATAAAAAATACATTAAATAAAAAAAAATGCAAATTTGAATGAAAAAATAAACGGATATATTACATCAAACTTGAATATTAAAAAATTGCTTAACAGTTAACAATTTTGCACCATAGAGGGATAGACTCATTAACCTCACTAAACATCCATTGACACTGATATAACATTAACAGGGTTCCAATTGAAAATACATTGTTCTTATATAAAAGACTAAACTATGAGAAGTGTGATTGGTAGCTACAAAGATCAAGAGGCAAACACACTAGAGATGAAATGTTAATTTGTTAGAATTTAATACATTTTGTTAGTATTTTTAAATATGAATATCAAAAGAAGGCGAAGTTCATGACTTTTTCATTTATATTTGAACTTATCTGTGTGCACTTTTTCTTACAAGAACAACTTTAAATCCTAGGTTTTGCTACAATGTTGCATAAAGTAAATGTGTGAGACTTGTCCATGAGATGAAATACATGCACAGAATGCAAGGAAGTAGACTATGACGCTATGAATCCAAGGTATTCTGGGTACAGAAAAAGGTTGTGACAGTCTAGTTTGACTGTGTACTAAGACAAAGTATTTGGTTGCTTTGAAGATGTTTGCCACCAGAAGGTTATTTTTATCTATGGTGGTGCTGACCAAACAGGAATTATAATTTCATTGTTGTACCATCACTCATCACTCTGGTGACAAATAAAGGCATTGAACCGAATGCCCTCAGGAAGATATTTATGGGTGTTCTGAATAGATTCAAGTGACTTGGTAGTGCGGAACAAGAAAAAGTTAGATGGTATGAAGTGATCGTTTTTATTGTGTATGTGGAAATTGCCTGGAGGAAGCATCAGCCTTTTTGTCCTTGGCTGTGATTCAGTAGAAAAGTACTAAATAAACTTCATTAAAGAGAGGGCCCATTACACTTGGTGTGGATTAAGGTGGAAGTGTGGGTGCTTATACCGGCTAACCAGATTTTATGGACGCCACCATGAGCAGAAAGGAAAACCTTCAAAATAATTGTTCAGCATAAGTTAGAACAGTAGTAGTCTAATCATGGGTTTAGTCTGGGATTCACAAGATTCTTATCACAAACTGAATCTAAGCCTACAAAAAAACCAAGGCAGTCATAGATACATTTTTCTCCTACTTTTGGGATATATTGTTTGAACCTGGTAGGCAGGGATTTGCTAAATTATTTTCTAGAAAACCTGAGAAAGCTTTATATTGATTGTGGATGTATTTATGTAAGATAATCATATCAATTCATAAGCACATTTTTTCAGAGAAAATACGTCTAATTATCCCTGGTTCCCTTCAGTTCTGGAATGATGGAGCATGCAAATGCTTACTGCCGATAGCATGGTTTGCAATTATCGGGAAGGGGCACTAACTTGCACGCCAGACCACTTAAACAGGTAAGTAAAAGTAGAGCTACTGGAGCAGGTAGCTCAAAAGAAGCAAACCGGAAAGTTACTTGCAAGTAACAGCCCCTAATTGAATGAGGCCCTGAGTTTGGTGAACGCTTTTTGGATCTTGGTTTTGGGGGTAAAAATTTGACTAGCAACAACCTATGGTTTTTATGATATGTACGGGGGTATGATTCTTGAATGCTGAATATGCTGCTCTGATTCTAATTGAGTGGCCTGAAAATAGGAAAGGATTGCACCCAAATCTAGAAAGGTATATAAGTTGAATGTAGTGTATTAAGGTAGTGGTGGGTAGTGGCTGGCCAGATCTGCTGAGAAGTGGATGTGAGGGAAATTTGTTTTGGAGCGATATGAAAAGCAATTGTAGAATGGTGACTGGGGGCATTTTATCCTATGTGGGGTGGTGTGTGATGGTTACTGGCATTGAGCTGATTTTGGTGGATTGAAGTTGGAGCATACAGACGTCTGCGGAGAAGGAGAGCTAGGTAGTGGATCCAAGATAGAGATATAGTAAATTTGCATGGTTTGAGGAATCCATAAAAGGCTAAAGTGGTGGCTACTCTTATGGTAAGGTCAATTTTGGTGCTGAATGGATTGTTAGAGATGAATGTCATGATTTGTTTGAAGATGTCACCTGTGATGTGGAACCTGGTAGTTTTGGGTGTTTGTTTTTGTTTTGTGAGAGGTGGAGGCCCTGATTGCAGTGTACATAATAGGACGTAGTGGTTAAGTGAATTGACTGATTAGAGTATAGAATGGGAAGGGTGGTTAATACTTTTATTGGAAATTAATATGTGGTAGCAGTGCAGGATTGGAAGCAGTGATGGTGCTTTAAACAGTACTGGGAGAATGTCTGATGTAATCTTGCCAAGGAAGAGAGTATCAGATGGTTTGCTTTGTTGCTAGGCCATGTGGGATGCTGTTCTTGTCAGATCCATGTTGAATGGAAGAGTGGGAGCAGGAAGTGAGGGCAGGCCAAAGACCCAGCAAGGAGAGAAAAAACAGGCCGGCAAGGAAAAGAGGGAGCAATGAGAGTGGCTAAAAGAGTTTAGGAGGCAGTGGGAGGAGAAAGGGTGGTGAAAGACACTGGGGGGATGTGGGGCAAAAGAAATAGGTGGGCGAAAAGGAGAGGAAGGCGGGGGACCGGAGGAAGAAGAACCAGCGGTAGAAGAGGTAGGAGAAGGGCCGCAGGGTTGCCGAGGGCTGAGATAGAGGAAGGAGGGGAGATGAGAGGGGCAAAGAAAAGGGGACAAATGAGGTAAGTGGTGTGAAGGAAGGGAAAACACTCACTATAGTACAGAAGACGGGCAGCAGACAGAAAGAAGGTAGAAGCAGAGCACATGGAGATGAGCAATGCAGGGGAGCAATGTGAGGGGAGGTGAGCTTATAAAGGGATGGGAGGAGAGGGACCCTCCCACAATCCCAGGTACCCAACCTGGGAATATGTTATATATATATATATATATATATATTTATATATATATATATATATATATATATATATATATATATATATATATATATAATTTTAATTGTTTTTAATTAGTTGTCTTGTTGACTATCCATGGCCTCATGGACCACAGCACACCAGGCACATCAGTCAACCACTGCCTCTTTGAGCTCTACCAAGCTCATGTTCATTGCTTCAATGATCTCATATCCATCTCCACCTCTGCCTCCCCCTTCTTTGAGTGCTTTCAATATGTCCCAACATCAGAGTCTTCTCTAAGGAATTTGGTATTGATTTATTGGTATTGATTTATATATATATATATATATATATATATATATATATATATATATATATATATAAACAGTAAATCCCCAATCATAGCCTCAACCTATCAGATCTCCTACATGTTTCACATCCGTCACCAATCTATCAGATCAACTGAATCTATCAGACCACATTACCACTTCAGACACCATAACCAAGCAGTCAAATCTTATTAACAAATAGTCAGCATTTCAGCAAATTATTTTTTTTCTTCAAAAAATATCCTGTTTTTTGCAGTTTATGCTGCCACTTAAAGTGTTAACGCATGCTAATATTTTACTTGCATTTGCAGCTGCAGTCTGACATTGAGCACTGTAAGATAGGTGGTTATCCTATATCCTCTATTTTTTAAAATAGCATCCCATGTGGCACTGTATCAGAAGCCTCTGCAAAGTCCAAGTAGATTACATCAACTCGCCCTTGTCCTCATGACCTATTCCTCATAAATCTGTGTTGGCTCCTGCTTATTATCTTGTTTACATGGATATATTCCTTTATTTAATCCCATCAAAGAGCTTCTACTACAGAGGTTTGGCTTACAGGTCTACAGGTCCCTGGATTTAGTCTAGTCCCCTTCTTAAATAAAGATATGACATATTTTTTTATTCAGTCATCTGCTATGTAGCCCGTGACGAGTGAGTCTTGAAAATTAGATATAATGGTTTGGCTATTAGATAGTCCAGCCCCCTCGGTATCCTTGGATATATTGCATTAGGATCTGGTGCTTTAATAAGATTTTATCTATCTAGCCTCTTTTGGATTTCTTTCTGTGTTATCCAATTATTTGCTGAAGGTAGTGCAGCCACAGTTTGTTGCAGTGCCCCTACAATTGGTACCTTCCCTTCTGTATACAGAAGAAAATCATTTATTTAGCACATTTGCCTTTTCCTGGTTGTTATTTATCAGTTGGACTGTTTAAAAATGTAAGGTCCTAATACTTTCTTCCCTAGACTTTTTTCTAATAATATATTTTTAAAAACGTGTTAAGGTTAGGATTGTTCTCCTTTGCAATTAACTTTTAATTTTCTATTTTAGCCAAGCTAATAGTTTTTAGGATACATGTTATATTCCGTATACACATGTAAAGCTGCCTTTTTGTATAAAGTACTTCTTATCTTAAACTTTAAATAATTAAATTAAGCTATATGGGTTGTGATTTACTTTTTTTTTATTTCCACATGGTATGTGTTGATAGATATGCCTATACACTGTACAGCTACCCTTAGACCATTAAAATTTAGCCTTTTACAATTTAGACATTTATTATTGCTTTTGAAACTTAGTTTCAATTCTGACTGTGTTATGCTCACTGTTCCCCATGGGTTCCTCTAATGCAGCATTTTTTTGTTTTGTTTTAATTCCTTATTTTCTTTGAAAAAAATTACAATCATATTAAATAAACAAACACAATTTTTTTCATAGGGAAAAATAGAAAAATGTCATTTTTAAACAATTAATAATTTCATAAATTAAATTTAAGCGAATAAAATGCATATCCGATTATCAATTATTGAAAGACTAATTACTTCCTTATATAGACTAAATGACAATCATTATCGTAAAGGATCTTAAAGCATTTACAGTCAATGTTTGAGATACATGAAAGATCTTAAAGCATTTGTAATCCATGTTTGAAATATCATGATCGATAGGAATAATAAGGGGGAAAGGAAAGAGAGAGAAAGAAAGAAAATAAAGGGGGGGGGGGATTTGGGAGAAGGAAGGAACAAGCATTATTTTGATGAGAACCCAATTATTTTGTTCATTAACAGAACATACTTAGGCTTAGGCTTGAATAGTTGTTATTTTCAATTGTAATTATTTTTTCATAATAATTATACCATTTTAATTTAAATTCTTTTTTCCTTTTCTCTAAGTTACCGATTTTGTCATATTGATCAAGGATCATCTGTTTCAAAATAATTTGTTTTAATTCTAATATTGATGTGGCTCTCCTTTTTATCCGATTTTGTTTAGCCAGGTAAACAATAATTTCCCAAAATCTCCATTCTTTATATATTTTATGATTGATATCTCCAAAAAAGACAATTTGTGCATTCAACAAAATATCTATACTGAGCTTGTTTTTAAGCCAGTCTTGGACCTTCCTCCAAAATCGATATATTTTATTACATTGCCAGAATAAGTGCTTATAATTTGGATCACGCATGTTACATTTTATACATTTGTTTTCTTTAATTTTGCCTATTATTATTATTGTTTATTTATAACGCACCAACATATTCCTTAGCGCTGTACATAAGATAGGTTCAAGACAAAGATACATACAAACTAAACATCGCAAAGCAAGGAGGGCCCTGTCTTTGAGCCTCAAATCCATAATGTCCATAGTGCTTTCCCTAAAGCACCTTGTGGGATTGAAACTCGCAGACTTACAACCTATTCTCCACAAGATTTTAGGGAGGTAGTAACTTTGATGTATATTTTAAGTTGTTGTTCATGTAAATCAGCAGATGGGATATATTTTTTAACTCTTTCTATACTTTTAAATATTTCTTCATCCTCTTCAAGATCTGGAAATACTTTATCCCATTTGCAAACTTTTTATTTTTGTCTTTTTGGACAAAATTGATCTTGAATAGTTTTATATATATTGCATAGCACTTTTTCCTTTACAATAATCCAGAATCAATTTTAGTGGTTTTATCTACTTCCCACAAATTTGGGTTTTCCTTATCAAGTTTATTTATATAGCTTTTTGTTTATTAGCTTCACAACAATTTTTTTCAAAGCTCTTAATGGCTTTAGTATCTCTTTTAAGATATAATAATAATGCAGCCTTTTATTTGTTCAAATATTACATGTATAGACAAGGATTTTCAATAATTTTTCCCCTAATAACTATTTCAACTATTTGTTATTAGTCAAGCCTTCAAAAGCTCCAAAGTAGCACCCTCATCAGTTTCTCTCACAAACTCAAGGGGTTTTCTCTCTCTCCAGAAACTCTTTCACAGGTTTAGAGGATTAAAATCAGAACATATATATAAGGTCATATTAAATTAACAACAACAAAAAATTCTATTAACCAATATCACGTATACAACTAAAAATTTGGCCTCAGTTTATAGTCACAATGAATTTTGCACAATTGGAAATACTATACAAATAATTTTTAACAATCATTGTTAGAGGCAATAATGAAGAGTCTCCTTTTATATCTTCAATCTCTTATCAATGAAAAGCTCAGTTCAAAATCTATCCCGTTATATTATAGTAGTAAAAGAGAAGAGCAATTATATGCTCTTTGACCAGAATCAAACCAGCGGTGTTATAATAACATTGCCACGAGAGAAAAAAACAATTATATATGCAAACAACTAATATTGCACTTCATTTTGCACTTCAGTTCATTTTAACTGTGCAGATCAATTGCAAATACAGGCAATTAATATTGCACCTTATATTAAATTATTTTGCAGCAGAAAAGAGCAATTATATGCATAGATAATTAATATTACACCTCTTGACAAATTCCAGCTATTTTGCTGTAATAAGTTCAGTTCAAAGATGCATCCTAGAGAAAAAGGAAGCAATTATATATGCCGACATTTCATATTACACCAATTTAAAACTTGCATTTTTTTAACTATTTAGATCAATTGCATGTAGAACAAAAAGTTCTCAAGCTGGCAATATAATACCCATTGCCTGTATGCAAGTATAATCACATACGGACCTCAAAACATGCAATTTGTAGAGTAATATTAATTGATTATTAATTAAATTGGTAAAAAATGAAAACTTATCACTTGTTCCCTTCCCATTTTTTCAGGCGATGAAAAAGACAGAATAAATAATCACAATTAATTTTACAACTTAGAATTAATAAGTAGATTATTTTCATCAATCTAAACTATTAAAATTCCATGATGTAGTCATAACTTGTTAGGTGTAGGGGACAGTTGTTTATACAGGTAGTTCATATTATGTCTCTTAAAATTTCTAGTCCCTTTGCAATGCAGAGATTCGTTTCAAAGTGTCTGTCCCGAATTTGATGTTGTACTTCAATACTTTGACATGAAGCACTCAGTCCATTCTGATATATTAAAATAGCCAGAAAGAAAAGCAGTGAATTATATGAGAAACCAATATTGCACCCTTCTTGACTTCAATTCTTTAGCCAAGCGGCTCAACTGCATACATATACAGCCAAACTTGCTTGTTATATAGTAATAGTTTAAGAGGAAGAGGAGACTTCAATTTCCATTAATAATTTTATTTCTGAGGAATATAATGAACAATATAAGGAGAATTTCTATTATCCCAAGGTGTATGGCCACCTATACTAAGTACATCTTAAACCCGAAGGAAATAATTATTTTTAAAACATTTCTGAAACTTTATTACATATTGTTCACAACGGTGATACTTAAAAACATATATTAAAAACTCCAGGATCGGAAGTAAAGTTTTAAAAAAAAGCCACTTGTATGAAATATATTACCTCAAGTATATTTGCAATAAATGTCATAAACTCCACACTGGAGGGGTAGTAATATTCCTACCTTGCAGATATGTGTCTTTACTTAAAGAGCTATCCAGCTCTTATTTGTTGGTCCTTTACCTGGTCTGATCAATTTTTGTTCACCAGAACGCTGACTATATACCTTATATGATTGGTGCAAATAGATGGAAGGCAATGCAAACGAGGCCGCTTGTTTGTGTACTGCTAGGGTAAAGTAACTGGTTGCAGTGATAAATTGCCAATATCTCTAGGAGAAATCCCCACACTCACCCCTATAGTCCAGTCTTTCGTGGTAAAACTCCCACATTCAGATGCCAGTATTTATAATTTGGGTTAGGACAGGTAAGGGCACACTCACTCTATATATGATAGGTGAAGTAGATGAGAATCAGTGCAAGTGGAGTGATTTGTTTGTATGCTACTGGGGAAATATAACTAGCTGCAGTGCAAATTATCCAATATCTCTAGGAGAAAACCTTACGCAGTACTGCACCCCTTCATTCAGGGCCACCGGTCTCTTTCACCAAGGTGGGACGCTGGAACGCGTCCTGTTCTGTGAGCTGCGTCTCACACTCGCACTCCACAGATTGGTGCACAATCGTTTAGACGCGCCTGTTTCCGGTGGCTCCCTCAGCATTTGGTATTATATCAAGATTGTATGTCATTACTAGATCTTATATAGCCTCATGTCTATTAGGTTCTTCTATAGCTTTGGCCAGATAATGATGTCAGAGTGTACTGCTTCTCTTAGCTGATGTGCTGGTCTCATTCATCCACATTATTTCAAGATAGTTAAAATCTCCCAATATTAGAACTTGACCAGACTTAGCAGCATTTCCAATCTGTATCAGTAATATATTTTGACGGTGTTACCTATAATTTTTTGATTTATGCCTCCACTATTTCTCTCTACCCACCATGATTATAAACTGTCACTAGTTCCAATATTAATATCTTCTCTGACAATAGGCTTTACATCAGACTTAACAATCAGACAAATCCTGGCTCCTCTTCCCCTATCTCTCCTAAGTAGATTATAACCTTCCATTTGTCCAATAACAAGAATTACCTCACCATGTGTCTCATTCAATTGCGATTTGGCCAATTGAATATGGCTCTAAATAAGCACAGAGCATATATTTTACAGACATTTTTAGTTAGTAAAGACCTTGGTTTTGGATAGAAGTTCACTAGTGAACTTCTATCCAAAACCAAAGTCTTCACTAACTAAAAACTTCTGTAAAAAATATATGCTCTGTGCTTATAAAGCCTTATTCAATTGGCCAAATCGCAATTGAATGAGGTCACATGTGTCAGTAAAACCCACAATCCTTCATTAAGGTTCAGTTCATCACTGCTAGATAGATTATACCCAACAGACAAGTCAGCCAAGTGCTTTTAAAACCCCAAACACACCTTATTGCACTACATTATTAGCCATACATTAACTTCCCTAAGCTCCTTCTGTCTCCTTAGGATAGCATGTGGCACTGATATTATCTTAGAGAATACTAAGCTCTAAGCGTATCTCCTAAATTAATAAAATCCTTTTTTAGGATACTCCCATTTTGACTAACTTGACTACCTTTGACTAACCAATATGTACCAAGACCTCTGGTTAATTTTCAGCCCATCTCAATAATTTATCATCCCTATCCACAACATGCAAAACTCCAATCTGGTTGACAAATCACTCTGTCTACCATTCTAATAGTATAATCCTTCACCAATTAAAACCTGTCTGTTACTCTACCTAGTCTGCGCTCCCTCTGCTCCAGTAAAACTGTTAGAGGGAACAGCTCTATACTCATATACCCCTCTATTGCCTTACCTAAATGGACATCCCAAATAGTTTAACTCAAGCTGGCAAATCTGTTGGGGTTTGCCAATTCAGAACTGGCCTGCCTCCTCCCACTGCTCCACCTTGTAACTCAGTTTTGTCTTGGAACATTCTCACTATCTCCAGCTCCACCCCTACATACAATGTCCATGTAAACTATAATGTCCATGTAATCCCCTTTCCAAAGCAGTACCGTCACCAAGTGCTACAATGTCCTCTTAATTCACAAATTCAGGTTTAAAATAGCTACTCCAACAGTGCATACATATAGCAGGATCTGCAAAGAACATCACCAATATATACAATATACATCCTAACAACTTGTCTTTAAACTTCCCCTTTTAAAAAAAAAAAAAAAATCCCACACTTACATTTTAACTGCACATCTCCCGCACATATACTATAACTGCAGTTAAACAAGAACTGCTCACTGTTCGCCTGTTCGCAAGTTCGAAAGTTCATTCCTTTCCCTGAATAAATTAGATTCAGGCTACTTAGTTGCATACTGATTATTGCACAATCAGACTAATGCAAGTACCACACACACGTTCCCTTCCAACTCAGCCTAACTGCAAGGTCAAGTATTGAAAATTTAGAAATAACAGACTGGCGATTAATCAGTTGAATCAGTAGAACCCAGTTCCATCAGTATCCTTGGATATATATTTATCTGGACATGGGGCTTTATTTAAATTTATTTGTGATGCCTCTTCTCTTCTTAAGGTTAACTGATTACTCAGTAAAGGTAATGTTGTTGCAATGCCTTTGGTACCTTTGCCTCCTTTACCTCTCCACCTCTCCAGTCTTACTTGATCAGTCTACCTGTCTCACATTATAAAGTTCCAATATTTTCTTTCAAATACATATGAAAAAATATTTTAGGCTTACTTTTACTTTCCTTTGTAATTCATTTTTCATTTCCTATTTTAACCAGTCGAACTGCATTTTTGTAATTACTTGCTGTGTTCATTCTGCTCACATAAAGATGTCTCTGCTCCCTCCTCCTTATATAGAGCCTCATTCAATTGAAAGGCCGCATCTCGCGGTATACAGGCCGTATGTCTGCAGGCTTGCTGCAGGTTTAAACTCTGCTACAATTACGGAGCTATTCAATTGAACAATGCCGCAAGTTACCGGCCGAAGCCTCAACACCTTAAACCCTGGTTTCATATGTAACAATTCCAAGTATCCGATCCGATGAAGTGAGCCAAAATCAAGCAAGCCCGTAATTTGCAATTAACCAGTAGGAACCAGAGAACACCAATTAACGCCGCAGAAATGGGTTTAAAAGGCTGTGGAAACCGTAACTCCCTGACTGTGCTGTAACTGAGAAACTCAACACACAGGTTTAGGTGTTAGTGGGTTTTTGAGCGAGATATAGATAGAGAGAGACAGAGAGAGACAGCGAGAGAGTGACAGAGACTAAGAGATAGAGAAAGAGAGAGAGAGAGGTAGATAGAGACAGAGAGATAGAGAGATAAATAGACAGTACAAGAGAGAGCGAGTGAGAGAGATAGAGAGAGTGAGTGAGAGCAAGTTAGAGATAGAGAGAGAGACAGTGCTAGAGAGAGCAAGTGAGAGATAGAGAGAGATACAGTGCTAAAGAGAGCGAGTGAGAGCTAGAGACAGAGAGAGCGAGTGAGAGAAAGAGATAGAGAGAGAGACAGAGAGAAACACTGGAGGAGGAGGAGGAGAGTGAGAAGAGAGAGAGGCGAACACCGTAGGAGGAGAGGAGGAGAGGTAGAGATATGGAGAGAGGGAGAGGAAGAGGATATAGCATCATACATGGCAAGAGGGATGTGAGGTCTAGCAAGAAGATGCGTGCCTGGATTCAGGTCGCTGCAGCTGTTGCCTCATTAGGGGTTGCAAACAGGGATGTGAAGTCTGTCAAACACTGATATGATGACTGAAGAGGAGGATGGCAGCGGTGGCCAGAGTAGCCCGTGCAACCAGTGGTGGACCACCAGCTAACATCACATACTGAGGATGGGAGCGGACTCTGAAGGAGTGGGCCTTCCAGGACAGCTGGACTTTGGGTTTCAGGCAATCCTGCAATGTGAGTATCATATGCACCATCATGCCCTCATATGTCGCCAAATGTATAGGCTAGGCTTCTCGAATGAAGATTTAAGGGGGGTGACCACATCTATGGGCTCTTAGGTGGCTGAGGAGGCCAATGCGGGACAGGCAGACTTGACCACAGTGGTTGCACTGGAAAGTTTGCTCTTGGTTGGGTGCTGTAGTGTCACCATTTTTTCTAAGTTTCCTCTTGTCCTCAAGACTAGCCCAATGTGTGGTCTCGAAAGAGGAGACAGCCTGGTGAATGGTACTTCTCCATGCATTTCGCTCTGAAGCTAAGGTGGACAATCGACAATGGTCAATATCAATGGACTGTTTCAGTGAGTCCTTGTACCTCTTCTTTGGCCCTCACCATATAGTACAATCTTTAGAAGTCGATCATCCTCCCTCCTAGAGATGTGTCCTGTCCAGCGTAACTGCTTCTTCAACATTATGGCCTCAATGCCGGTGATTCCTGCCTGTTCTAGGACTTCAGTGTTGGGGATTTGGTAATTCCAGTGAATGTTGAAGATGGTGCGGAGGCAGCGTTGATGAAAGTGCTCAAGAAGTTGTAGGTGGTGGTGGTAGGTAACCCAAGATTCGGAACTGTACAGAAGGGTGGTCAGCACAACAGCTCCATACACGTTGACCTTTGTGCACTTGTTCAGATGCTTGTTTTCCTTGTCAACCTTTGCATCCGAGGAGATGAGGCAACCCAGGTAGGTAAACTGTTGGACTGTTTTCAGTTTAGACTCGCCAATAGTGATGCAAAGAGGACAGTAACCTTCCTGAGGTGCGGGCTTGTGGAGAACTTCAGTCTTCTTCAAACTGAATTCTAGACCGAAGAGCTCGGCAGCCTCGGCAAAGCAAGACGTCAGTTGCTGCAAAGCTGTTGCCGTATGGGAAACAAGGGCAGCATCGTTGGTGAAGAGTAGCTCTTGAACGAGTCTTGGTGTGGGCCTTTAGTCACCTCAGGTTGAACAGACTGCTGTCTGTGCGGAATCGGATGTAGAGTGAATCCTCAACATCAAGGTCTGTTGTGGCCCTTTGCAGCATCATACTGAAGAATAGTGTGAATAGAGTGGGTGCAAGAACACAGCCCTGCTTCACGCCGTTGCTTATTGGGAAGGTCTCATATAGGTCATAGTTGTGCCTAACTTAGCCACACTGGTCTTCGTGTAGCTGGATGATCATGTTGAGGAACTTGGGAGGACATCCTATACATTACACAAACCACAAACCCTTCCTGCTCACAGTGTCAAACGATTTGGTAAAGTCGACAAACGTCACATAAAGTCCCTTGTTCTGTTCTCTGCATTTCTCTTTGAGCTGCCTGAGAACAAAAACCATGTCAGTAGTGCACCTGTTGGCTCTAATGCCACACTGACTCTCGTGGAGGAGTTCTTCTGCGATAGTGGGCACCAGTCTGTTGAGGAGTACTCTTGTGAGGATTTTCCCTGCGACAGAGAGCAGAGTTATACCCGTGTAATTGGAGCAGTCTGACCTTTCTTCTTGTACAGGGTGATTATAATTGCGTCACGAAGGTCATGAGGCAGTTTGCCTTGGTGCCAGCAGCAAACAAAGAGCTCATGGGGTTTAGTGTGAAGTGCTGGGCTGCAGGCTTACCATTTTTTAGCTGCTCAATGGCTTTTACAGTCTCTTCGAGAGTAGGGATTTCATCCAGTTCTGTTTTCATTGTTTGTTGGGGAATGCGACGGAGCGCTGAAACTGAAACTATGCGGTTGGCACAGAATAATCTGAAAGCGGTCAGACCACCGGTTCCGAATAAGTGCCTTGTCTGTAAGGAGTGTTTGACTGTCTGCACTGCGCAATGGGCTTGGAACGAAGTGTGAAGTGCCATACACGGCCTTCAGGGCTTCATAGAACCCTCTGTGGTCACCGACATCTGCTCAACGCTGAGTTCTTTCAGAGAGATTGGTCCACCACTGGTTCTGAATTTCTCTAAGTTTCGTTGGAAGTTGCTGCACACAAGACAGAAGGCTTCTTTCTTGTTAGGGCAAGATGGCTGAGCGAGATGAGCTTGATGGGTGAATCTCTTTTGAAAACAGTAATTCATGGATCTGTGGACTTTTTTCATCAAACCAGTCTTTGTTTTTCTTTGTGGACAAACGTAGGACCTCTTCAGAGGTCTGCAGGATGCTGGTTTTGAGATGTTCCTATATAGCATCTGAGGAGAGATCCGTGAGGCATCTGCGATCTTCTAGTCTTGACTGGAGGTTCACCTGGAAGGTGGCCTTCACTTCAGCTGACTGGAGGTTACCGATCTGTAACTTCCTCTTTGGGGCTCCTTTCCTCTTTGGTTTAGGATTAAAGTAGAGTTGAAGTTTGCAGCGCACCAGACGGGCATCTTTCAGGTGAGCAGGACATCTTGAAGGTCTCGCTGGCACACCAAACTATAGTCTATAAGATGCCAGTGCTTAGACCAAGGATGCATCCAGGTTGTTTTTAGTCTGTCTTTCTGCTGGAAAACTGTATTGGAGATGGCGAGTTTCTGCTCAGTGCAAAACTGTAGCAGAAGGTGCCCGTTGTCATTGTAGTTTCCAAAACCGTGATTGGCAAGTACACCTTTCCAAGCTTCTGAATCCTTGCATACTCTGGCATTGAAGTCGCAGCAGATAATGACCTTGACGTCTGCAGGGACATTTTGTAAAAGATTTCGCAGGTCGGTGTAAAACCTGTCCTTTTCTGTAGAATCCGCTTGTAAAGTTGGGGCATAGACACTGAAAATTGTGGCATGCTGTTTGCACATAAAAATGATGTGGTCAGAGTGACCCTTTGGCGGTTTACCAAGTTTGGAGGCGATATGGTTCCTGACCATGAAGCCCACACCAGAGAGACGTTTCTCATTTTCTGGCTTCCCTGACCAGAAGAGGGTATTGCATGCCCCATGTTCCTGAAGGCTTCCTTCCTCTGGGGGGTGGACTTCACTGAGGGTAGCAATGTCAATAGCCAGCCTTGATAGTTTGTGGGCTACTAGAGCAGTGCGTCGTTCTGTTGTGTCAAGCATAGTTCTGATGTTCCAATATGCGAGTTTCAGTACAAGTACACCTTGTGAGGCAGGTGTGAGCCTTTGCTTTTTTACTGAGTTTCAAACGGATTTGGAGATGCCCATTGACCGTGGCTAGCCAACTGGGTGAAGTAGAGATGAGCTTTCTTTAGGCCACCTTTTCTAGGCCCCTCTCCATGTGGAGCAAGCAGTGCTGTCCCTAGAGAAGACTGCTTGGTCGATCCGGGTGCTGCCGAATGATGCCGTTGTCTCCTGGGTCAGCATCAGGCGACCCAGACACCTGAACCACTTGCATGCAGGATTGAGTCTGCAGCTTCCAGTGACATCTTCCACCTGCCATTTCGCCCCTTTCCTATCGCTGCAGGGTTTTACAATGTTGATTGTTCTAGATGTAGACATGCAACCTTGGGCCTGCGCAATGGTGTTTTTAGGTGAGATGCAGTGTGCGCAGTACTGGTCCCACCCTTTACACTTAGGGTTCATCTGTCATGGCCTAGCAAGCTTGGACGGTAAAAGCAAGGTCCTCGAGTCGTAGGTGTCATATCGTGTTGTAAGATGGATGGCCGTATAGGTCTAATGAGCTGCCTCTGCCCGGGTTTCAAATCAGAGTTTTACTGGCTGCCAACCAAGGCTAACGAGTTCAGCCTGCCCATCTGGTTATACCAGATATACAGACATTCGGTCGCTCAGTGAAAACAGGAGGCACCAACGAGAAGGTGTTGCTACGAACACAGTAATGTCGGAGAGGCCATATGCAATGACCTCCTGGTTGGCAAGCCAGCCAGTGGTCACGCGGCAATCACTACACCAGAAAAGGAGAGGCGATGTATTACGCATACACTTTCCCTGGAAAAGTGGTCCATGAGGCCCAGGTCAACCACGCCCAGATTGATTTGCTAACCACAAGAGAGTACATGTATGGGTGTGCACACTGCAGCATATGCAGATACAGACTCTGTAGGACTGCATGTGTGTGTCATGTAATAGCCTAACCTGGACCATGTCACATAAGCATGTTAACAACCATTGCTGAGAATTGTTCACAGAATGGTCAGTCTCACACACTGCAAATCAGATTCAGTTGAGCATGTGTCCTAATGAACTGCAGATGGCACACCGCACCAGCATTACATATAATCATATGAGCCAAGGGACATTTCCTGTTATCTAACAGTGACTGCTGGTAGCAGCAGTCACAGTGAGCAGCCTCTAGATGTTGCTGCATTTTACTGCCGATTAGATTGTCCCTTCGATTTAGTGGGTTAGGCTGGGGGTTAGGGTAAGGGTTGGGATTAGTGAGAGGGCTAGGGCTTTTTGGTCAGTGTGTAAGGTGAAAATATAGTATATAATAGTGGCAGCAACATCTAGCAGCCCCTTGCTGCAACTGCTGCTGCCAGCAATCGCTGTTACATAACAGGAAAGATCCACAATGGTCATGACACAGGTCAATGTTCATCTACATAAAACAATCACCACAGCTAATGACAAGTGATCATGATGCCAGGGATATGGAAACACACAGCAAGTAATTGTTTTAGAGAATCAATGCTCAAATACTATTGTCCTCACATTTCAGTACCCAGGAATACCCCGCCCAGTGAGACACAGGCGGTGGCTCCACAGGAGGAGGAACCACATTCACCCACGCAAGTGGTGTTGAAGAAAGCTGAGGGCCTGGCACCATCACAGGAAGCAGCCCATCAGCAGCAAGACATTGTGGGGAACACCTCCCGGGCCCTCACACGCACCATGGGCATGATCCCAGCCCTTTCAACCACATGACATGTAATGGAGCCAGTAACCACCTGCAGGGATATTGAGGTCCTGGAGACCACCCTCAACAGGCCCACCCCTGCCACCTGGTGAGATGACCAACAGACCTGACCCAAACAGACCTGGCCAGAACAGACCGGGCCCCAACAGACCGTGCCCCAACAGACCTGGCCACAACAGACCAAGCCCCATTAGACCGGGCCCCAACAGACCTGGCCCCAACAGACCTGGCAACAACAGACCTGGCCACAACAGACCGGGGCATAACAGGCCTGGCCCCAACAGACCTGGTGACAACAGTCCTGGCTATAACAGACCTGGCCACAACAGACTGGGCCACCACCATTGCCACAGGCCACACCATTGGCACAGGCCACACCATTGCCACAGGCAACACCATTGCCACAGGCAACACCTCTGGCTTCACCACAGCCCATCCACAGTCCAAGTATATCTAGTGACAGACCTCACACCTCCACAGAAGCCACTTTGAGGGACTTAATGCATCACATCCAGATGCAGGATGAGACTCTTTCATATTAATGCAACGGCAGACATCCCAGCTTGAAAGGCAAAATTATATTGCAACCGATCAAGTCGACAGCATCAGATCGCTATATGGTGAGGTGAGGAGGCACAATCGAAGGATGGAGAGGTATGAGCGAAAGGCTCATAGGGACAGACTAGCCCAGAAAGATCTCACTGAGCTCCTACTGCAGTTGGCAGAAGGCCAGGTCAATACTCTCCAGCCTTTGAGTTCCATAGGCTCCACCACCAACGCAACCAGAGCCTGCGGCCTCCTCATCTGACTTCTTACCGCCGTCAGCTGCTACACAGCCACATGAGTTGGACACACCCCTCAATCCAACACCTCCTCGCCATGGTAGAGGGAGGAAGCATGCAGGCACGAAAGGTGGGGGTCCAGTGCTCAGAAAGAGGAAGTAGGTCAGAACATCCCCTAGGTCAATGGCTGTCAAATCTCATATCAGCACCCACCAGACAGACCATGATTTAGGTGAAACACTGTAAATACACAGGTGAAGCAATTTGAGGCTCCACCACCTGTTGAACACCTTTAGTTCCAGAGTGTTACTGTCCTCAGTCTTCTTTATCCACACTTCTCAATGAATAATATTTTTTACTAGAAACTTTCCCGTCAAAAAATGACGGTCAATAAAATTGTAAGGCTGGGAATGCTGTTTGGCCCACAGTGTAAGGCTTTTAGTCCTCTGAGTACATTTGGTGCTCATTGCAAGCCTTGCGCTGAGCACCTTTGGCGCTCATCGCATGGCTCACAATGAGCACCTTTGGCGCTCATTGCGAGCCTCTCCCCTCATGTACTTTTATTTGTCTGAGCACCTTCCGTGCACATTCGGTGCTCCCTGCCTAAGTCCTATGGTGCTCATCTCCACCAGCGCAAGGAGCGCCTTCGATTAGTGTTGGCATACTATTGGCTGGCTACAGAGTGTGTACACGTATGGTTATGTTGAATGTTTCTGCAATTGATGTTCAATGTGGATTGCCGTTGAGATGAGGTGTTGCAGTCAATCCAAATAGTGTCCTGATTGATATCTTGTACGTACTGTACTTGTACTGTCTTTGTAGGTCTTAATAGCCCAATCTCACAACCATGAAAGCATTTTCCTCAACCTCCTCTTTCTGTGTCACAGATTCTGCTCATCAAGTTTGGATTATTCCTTAATATCTCAAGACACACTGTGTGTGGAATAGATTTGTATGACATTATCTATGATTATTTGCATCTGTTTCATTGAGCATATATAGACAAATTGTAAGTACTATGCACATGACTGGTTTCTTCAATTAAATCAGATTCTGGTTGCAGTGGTGTAGTGACCACATGTGACCCTGGTAGGTGCTATGCATCATGATTATTCTACACTATGACATTACCCCCTTTAGGTATCTCCCTTTTCCCCAATACAGCCTCTTGCCCTTCCGGGATCCGCCAACACCACACCCATGATATTAATGCACAGTCTTCTACATTTTTGAGTGTGCTCTGAGTATGAAATAAAGCATTGTTATACCATTATCACTGTGTCAGTGTGTTTTCAATGGTTGGGGTTGCAATAGATGAATACATAAAATATTAATAATAATACTAATATAATAATATAGGGTTAATACACATGAGTAGTCTAATTTGTGATACTGTGGAGTATCAACATTCCCCTGAAGGCCTGATAAGAATATGACAGGTAATAATGTGAATTGGTTAATAGCAAAACACTTGATGTGTTTGTGGCCCTTCCAGATGGGTTAGAGTAGATTAGTGTGGTGTATATTCCCCTGGTCCCCTTCTGGATCACCTCCTTGTGGTGGTGAAGCAGCTTGTATACTTCAATGAAGCTGTGAGCTATACCATGTAGGGTCACTCTAGGTGGGCAGGTCATTGCAGATAGGTCAGACAAATCACAGTCCACTGGAGAAGGAACTGGCAACCCACTTGAGTATGTTTTCCTTGCAAACCTTGTGGATAAGCACAGACAGAGACATAGCTAAGTGTGCTGCAGTCCATAGGGTCACAAAGAGGCAGACACGCCTGAAGGACTGAACAAGACATAATCAAATGTTACCCTGGTACCTAATCTATGTGATGTGGCAGTTAAATATGGCCACTATTTGTGTTCCCAAATATAAATGTGATAAATAAAATGTATATAAGATGATCTTAGTATTTTTTAGTTTCACATGAGAGCCTCTGTGAGTGAGAAAATGATAATATGACAGCCATTTTCATGTTTTTGTGTTGCAGTTTAATCAGGTAGTGTCTCTTTAATTGCTTTCAGTATCTTGTAGCATGACTTTTCATATTGGCATATGCATGACCATTCCAACATATGAAAAAATAATATTTTTTAAGGGCTATTTGTGAATTGGGAATTGTTGTGCAATTAATTATAATTCCTTCCATTGCTTTCCCCATATTTTAAAGTCCATTGGTGTGTTTTTATTGTCTTTTGTAGTGTTACAAAATAGTCTGTAAACCCTTTGTGGGTCCTATTTGGTACCCGTAAGATGCTGGCCAACATTTGCCATTTGCGGGCTTGAATGCGTTTGCAGTCTTGAGGGATTGTAGCAATTGAATAGCTATATGCGATTTTAGAGATTGCAGCTCTTGCAGACTTGAAAGATTAAAGGCTTAGATGGGGTGTAAGTTACGGTTGTAACAACCACAAGGATTTCAAGCCCGTAACCCGTAGACCGTTTGTGGCTTGCAAATAAACTCCACTTGAATAGCAAATTAGCTTACCAACTCCATTATGGGCTCCAGTAACTTACAATTGCTCAATTGAATGAGGACCATAGTTTGTATGCCTGCTATTTCTTCTTTATCATATTATTTAACCATTTTAAATCAAGTTTAGTGATATACGTCTTTCACTCTTTTTTTTCGCATATTGCTGATAAGTTTAATTATTTAGCAAAGACTTAAAAGTCAACCATTTATTTTATGCTTTTTTTACCTGCTAGTGCTTTATTCCAGTTTATAATGATCCCCTTAGACCAGGGGTGCACAAGCTTGGACCTGGAGGGCCACACACAAGCCTGAAATTGAAGATACCCTTTCTGTGCACAGGTTGACTGAAGTAAAGTTTGACTCACATGTGCGCAGCAAGGATATTCAGGCTTGTGTGTGGACTTCCAGGACCAAACTTGTGCAACCCTGCCTTAGACCAATAAAAGTTTCCCATTTAAAATTAGATCTTTGTTGGCCCCCAATAAAATCTCTATTTTAGCAAAATCTACTTTTCTCTGAGTGCTTCTCTATTGTTGGTTTCAACACTGGTTGCTGTTTATGAGCCTAAAAGGATATTCTGCTGATAATTCAAATCAGTTTTTAATATTTTATTTATTTCCACCTACCTGGAATATACTTAAATCTGCAACAGCTGCTTGCTCTAGTCTGCATCTGTCAGGAAACTTGGCTGTGGTGAGAATCCAATTCAATTGAGAAATTGTAGCTCGTAAACTAATTTTCGATTCAACTCTTTTTGCGAGTCGCAACCGACCTACGGGTTACGGGCTGAAACTACCTGCAGTTGTTACAATCGTAATTTACAACCCATCTAAGCCTTTAACCTTTCAAGCCTGCAAGAGTTACAATCGTTATTTAATTGCTACAATTCCTCAAGCCCATAAATTTCAAATGAAAAAGAAAATCCTACGGGTTCCAGATAGGACTTCCAAGGGGGTTAAACACCTGTTTGTAGCACTGTAAATGCAAATAAAAATTAATATTGCACTTTTAAAGACGGGGAAAGTGATGAAAGACATTGGAATTAATTGCACAACAGTCTCAAGTACGCAAATCTGCAGTACAAAATTATTATTTTTTATGTTTCATTTTGGGGTTATTTTGATCTCTGGAATCAATGAGTTAATACATATCAGACCACCCACATGGACTAGAACAGTATCACCATTCATTTTTATTATTTTGTACATTGCGGCATTGCGATTCTGATCACATGTTGGACCCCTAAACGCTGATTGATTGACGTGTAACCTCCATGTTTTACTGATGTAATGATGACAGTCTCATATTCTATTGGCTGTTTCTAAATGGGTAGTTACGGCCTTGCTTAATTGATCATGTTCACGCTCTGAAATGCTACATATGATTGCATGGTTTCGGCTTTCGGCTTGTAAGTTGTGGGCTTGTTCAATTGAATCGCTCTGTAATTGTAGCAAATTTCAAGCACGTAGACATACCGCCTGTACAATGCAATCTGCAGGCTTGCAATTGAATGAGGCCCAAAGTGCTCACTTCCATTGGCGTTTACATGGTCAGCCAGCATAGAACCTGTAGGCTTAGCAGTTAGCTCACAGTCTAATTCTGTATTTTTTGGACCTGGTGCTGTTCATTATCAGCTATCCACCACACTAGTAGCTGTACCTCATTACTCATTTGCTCACTACTTACATAGCTGTTACAGTAGTTATACTTCACCAGCTACGTTATGTTAAGCTACAGCGGTCACCTGTAATGGTAGTAGGCCTGTGTAATGCTTCTGCCTCCATGAATCAACAACACAACTGAAAAATTAGTGGAACCAGTATAATAAAGCACAACTTTTTGTAAAGAGGTTTAAGGCAGCACAGTTAAAATGGTGTTCTAGTGCCTGCCATTTTCTCTTTTACAAGGAGAATCAGAAGAGAATCCTATTATACGTTAAATTCCTATCACTGTAAAGGAGAACTGTTATGGGGAAAAATGTAGCATTTAGATCTGGCTGCTTTGGGGAAGATTTTTTTCTACACTAAGTACACTAATGCCATTATGTTTTTAGAAGGTTTTGTTAATTTCTTGAAAATAAAACATCATAATGGAGTTGTTTTAAGTTCTAAAGATATCATGGGAATTGTGACTCTTTAATAATCTTCTGAAAATCAATCCAACCAGAGATTAAAATGATTGTTCTCTAGTCTAGTTACAGATTAGAGTATATATAACTTAATTTTATTCAGAACTTTTACAAATGTTTTTGTTCAATTTATTGAAATTATAATACAACAAAAAGGTCCCACAGTTTTTCAAGAAACGTTCCTCTTACTCGGTTCTTTATCTTTCTAATAAAAAGAGAACAGACAAATTGCTCTGAGGAGAGAATTAGCTACTTGAGCTTTTGAAGATTAAAGATTTTATAAGTCTTTGATTAGCCATACGACTAGTGGCAGTTCATTCAGGAGATCAGCAAAATGAATACATTACTTTATTAAACACTTCTAAATCTAATGTCTGTGTTGAACTGTGTGAAACCTACATTAACATAAATGTACTGTAATAAAAAACAGACAATGCAGTGTCCATTTCCTCTGTACTTTCTTTGTTACACTAGAAGATTGAAAAAGGTTATATGCAAAGTTCTGTGTTAGAAATGCACAGGTACAGCTCAAAGTAAAATCTCATTTAACTTACTCGCTGTGAGATAAGTAACATACTTTTAACAATCCCATAATATGTCTCACTTGCAATGGGTTGTGATAATTCACAATGAATTGTGTGGTTACTAGGAAACTAAGCTTAGTGGAAACTATGAAGAACCTTTTGAATTTCCCCAATTTTATTTTTTTATTAAAATAAAATAACTTCCTTTGTATCTCGTTTTACATATCAAACAACAGAAGCAGTAATGGGTCTTCTGGTGTCCAAAATTGTATGAGGTGAGACGTTAAACCGTAGCACTTAGCCGATGCAAGCCTCGCGAAGCAAGGCGAGCCGTTAAAAAACGAGACGTGATTTTTAAAAATAAATAAATACGAGGCGCGGGACTTAGAAAAAAAAACATACAAGACAAATAAATTTACGAGATTAGCGTCCGAACAAAAAACCTGAAAAACACACTAAATACACACCCCAAAATTAGAAAAACATCACAGACAGCATGGGGCAACAGCCAGGACGTCTGTGAGTTAGGTGGAACGCGAATATAACTCGATTTAGACGATTTTTGACACTCGAAAATCACCTAAGCAAGGAAAATAATGGGCGTCGAAAAAAATGAAAACGAGGCTACACGACCCCGGACCGCGCAAAACTGTGCAAAACGCGTAGTACTTTACACATCACACTACGACCTACAAAATACACTATTCCAAAAGCCGTAAAATGCTCACAAGCCGCGTAACACATTAATAACATTACGACTATACAAGGCCACTTTACACAATAAACCAACGGCTTTACCTCGCGCACGCAGCCTATTTACAATGCACAGTTCAAACATTCATTACACTTTATAAGCAGGGCCCTAACACTCAAAATGTATATTCTATGCAGACGCAAAATACAAACAGATTGTTAGCTCTTCAGCCTATTGCTCACTGCATATATCAATTATAAATAACTAAAGTATATTAATTTATTGAAAAATTAATTAATTATGACTTAACTACATATACATAGAAATATATACTGTATCTCTCTCAGAGGACCAAAAGTACACAACAGGAGAGGCTCGCAATAAGCGCCGAAGTTCCTGAGGCTCGCAATGAGCTCCGAAGTCGCTCATTGCGAGGCATGTGATGAGCACCAAAGGCGTTCAGTGCAAGCCCAGCAATGAGTGCTGTTGGTCCTCACAGTACAAAACTGTTTCAATTATGTCTCAAACAGCATTCCCATGGCTTCAAATTTTATTGCCCCATCATTTTTAACAGGCAAGACGATAGTATTGTACTAAACGAGATAGATCAATAGATAGATAGATAGATAGATAGATAGATAGATAGATAGATAGATAGATAGATAGATAGATAATGGATCTTCTGGTGTCCAAAATATCTTTTAGTCTATGCATAAATAGACTAAGAGAAATAGAGAGATAGGGAGAGACTGTAACAGACTGCTATCAGAGGTCTATTAAAGTCCCATACTTACAGTACACACTCTTGAAGAACTAGAATCAATAATGCTTTTAGAAAGTAAAACACACAGATATAGCCTATATGAATTAAAGTGTGGGTAAGAATAAAGAGCTGCAATATTGACTGAGCCAACTCATTTTATTTAATCTTTCACAGAAAATAAAGTTATTTTATTAACCGCAGTTTTTTCTAGTGGTAATGGGAAGGTATTATTATCATTATTATTATGACTTATTTGTAATGCACGTACATATGACATGGCGATATACAGAAGCTTTAATACATAATTAAATACAATCTAAAAACATGCGAAAGCTTGGAGGGCTAAAAGCCTGGAGGTCCCTGTCTAATACAATAATAAGCAGACATAAATACAAATGCACACTTCGCTGTCTAACAATATGTATTAGTAACACACTTGAAACGTATTATCCCTTATACTATAGCTCAGAGTGTATAGAAGAATTCTAATTTTAAGAACAATTTGTATGTAGATGCATCACACTAAAATGTCTAAAATGTTGCAAAGTTGTAGTGTTAAATCTAAGAGAAATTTAACTGCAATAAGAAAATATAAACGTTTGAAGAATTGTACAAAATACATCATCATTTGATAACACACCAGTGAAAAGCACACAACCTCCTCTGTCTGCTAATTAAAATCTAGATATAATTACTGAAAACAGCAGGCTTGTTGTTGACATGACCAGTACGACTGTTTCTGGCAAGTAGAGATATAGTTAGAGAAAGTTTTTCCATGGCAGCAAAAAATGAATATTAACATACAAGAATTAATAGAATGGATAAATACCACCTTGAACCAGATTACATCAAAACTTTCCTTATTAGATGCATAGTACCAAATTAATAACAACTGTGAAAAAATTATGTTGTGACCCAAGGTATATACATTTCAAATCTTTTTGATTTAGCTAATATGATTAATGCTGAATTATTTCACTCCTCACCTTCTTAAGTATCAAATCTGAACATAAACACTCTCATTCTATACTTGCTAGTTAATAATAATTAGCTCAGTCTGGTGGAAAATCTGGGAATTAATTAGAATGAGCATTGACCATATTTTATGATGTTGATCCCCAATATTATGAATGGCTCAACTAATTATAAATGCTTATGAATGGAAAAACTTACAGCAAGCTGAACACCACATGTGACTTGCCTACCTAGATTTTTATTTTGTCCAAGATAATCTCCTCTATTAGAAAAAAGCTATCAGCACCTACATCATTTCAATATTGCAACAGTGGTTCTCAACAGCCAGTGTTAGGACCAGTGTCTTAAAATGAAGACATTTGCTGGTTACTTAAAGGAGAGCTAAAGTATTGTATTTTCTTTTGAATAAATTGACTTCATGATGTGCATTATGTTTTACAATGTTTATAATACATAATTATAAACCACCTTTTTCAGTTTTGTTTAATGACGACAGACATTTTATGTTTGTTCTGAAGTATTATAAAGCTGGGAGTAGTGGAAGGAACTGTGTTCTGTTAAAAACTGGCCTCCACAGGATAACCTTTTTCCTCAAGCTACAGCCAAACACTAATATGCAATCCACCATGACACAAGCAGAATTAGTTATATACATACTTTTCTGTAAAAATTATTTCATGCTCAAGTCTTACATAGCTGCTAATATTGTTTGTATGTGAAGTTTTCTTTTAAAAAATACAGCGAATGTTTAATCCAAGGGGAATTCATCAACGTAAATGAAACGTCTATATCTATATCAAGAACATATTTAAACGTCATGGATTATGAATGTATCTGATCAAGGAGAATCAGTAGTGTATGCAAAAAAAATTGCTTAACCCCCCCCCCCCCCACAAAAAAAAAAGAATAAACAGTATTAAACTTACCCCAAAGTTTGCTAAATCTCTTGAGTTAGAAAGCAGTTGATTTTTAGAGTTAACATCCTTGGATTTTAAAGAGTTAAAATCTGCACCCAAATGCAGTGTTTCTATTGGTAGGTACACTGTGCCTATGTAAGCAAATCTGGGGGTGTAGAAAATAAGTTTTCTTTTTAACAAGAATACATCTGTATGTGTATAGAATGACTCAATGTAATGTGTGTGTCTGATATAAGCAGCATGTGTTAGATTAGAAAAGGGTAAAAATAGGGAAACTGAGATATACCTTTAAGACCAACATAGCCTGGAAAAAGCACAAAAGAGCGATATAATTTGCATTGCTGTGCTTCACCGAGCTTTGTTTTCTTTGGGGCAAACAGACATTGCAGCCTTTCATATTCATTTGCAGCTGCTGTGATTGCTTAGTGATTCTCCTTCACTGATGCGGTTATTACACCTTTCTTTTGCCTCAACTGGATATGACTGTACACTACTTAAAACATATACATGGTAGTGTAAGCATGGTAAAACAATCTTAATTTATACAGACCTTATCCTAGCTCAAATAAAACTGTGCAGAAGACAGGGTTATTACCTTTTTACATGACTCACAGAGGTGTTTTTTGACTAATAATTTACATTTCTTTGTGGGGGGGAGTAGGGTCATGGGAGCATAGAACTGCTTGTACATCTAAAAGGAAAATCATTTTCAAAACAGGAGTTCACAGGAGGAAAGTGCACAAATCCCGTTAAAAATTATGGGGCTTTGTGTACCTCCCTCCCACACATCACTTTACAAAGGTACCCCCCTATGGATTTCATCAAAAGAACACAATCTTGAAAAGGAAAGACTTATTTTTGATTGCTTGCAGTTAAATGTAAAATGCACTGAAGTACTCTGTTTTCAATTCCATAAAAAAAGTCTAAATGAACATACCTCCAGCAGTATGCATAATGCTTTTATTTGATTTGCCTTTCTGTTTCTTTTCCCCTTTGTTTTTGTTTCACATTTTTTTTTCTCTCACAAGCTGTTCATATTTCCAGGACTTAACTCTAGCTTGGCTGCACATACAATGTAGAATTTCTAATATGAGAATGTAGATCAAGTAAAAAGCAGTATGCCCCAAGCTCCAAACCCATCCAACACTTGTGGAAAAATCCAGAAGCACTAAAGACTGTGTAGTGTTTAGTGACTACATTAGCATTTCAAAAAGATGGGGCTCAGGAGAAATTAACTTTTAGTTATTTTTAACAGAAAATTCAGAAGATATTTATTTTCCCTTATCACATGTACTTTTACAATAAATCTAACAAACCCAGAAGGGGATACACTATCTATGTTTAATTCTGGTGAAGTTAGCATGCAACAGCAGGATCCCACATTCCCAAATGGAACAAACTGTTTTGCGAAATTAAAAAAACTATATAACTCTTCAATTTAGAAAATATTATATTCAAATATGTTTTACAAGTTGAATCCACTGTCTTGCTTGGGCTGTTTGTTTGAGTTGCTTTCTCAATAGGTAGGGTGCCTTGTTGACTGATGGGAATTTCCTTTGTTCATTTGCTTGCAAAACACAATTTCATAATCATGTGCAATAAATAATAAACTATTATAAACTTTTTTTATTTTTAAATGATATATGGGACTAAAACATTGGTTGGCAAGTTCAGTCCTGGAGGACCACACAAAGGCCAGGATTTAAGGATACCCCAGCTGCATACAGGCAAGACTATCGCTTAAGTCATCGTGATTGACTCACCTGTGCATAGAAAGGAAATCCTTTAAGAACTAAATACGGATAAAGATGGCAGAATTTCCTTGCTATACATAAATTAGTGAAAGAAAATGAACAAAGAAGCAGGAAAATTCTGTAATGATGTTATCAATGACGCACTTGAAGACTAACATAGTCTAACTTTATTTGTACCCTTAACACGTTGTATTTGAAAAAAAATCAGGAAATTAATGCATATATCCTAATTTAATAATGGAAGCAATTAGAATAATATTGTACATTTTAATGTAAGCTTCAGGATAGGTTAAAAAATATTTACTAAATTGGGTATTATATGTTACTAGCGACTTGCCCATCAAAAATGACGGCAATAAAATGTGAAGCCTGCCATTGCTCTTTGTAACACATTGCAAGCCACTCCCCCCCTATACTTTACTGGACTTGCGATGAGTGCCTTCGGCCTGTATCCTTCCATAGTTATATGGTATTTGAGGTTGAATACATACTTTTAGTCCATCAAGTTCAACCTTTTTAGATCTTTTATGATCCTTTTAATATGTGAATTATTTATTAATAATTGTTAATTGATCCAGAGGAAGGCAACAGAAAAAAAAACAGTTGAACTTTGTCAATTGTCTCATAAGGGGAAAAAAAAGCTAAATTCCTTCCTTACCCCAGATACTAGCGATCAAATTTCTCCCTGGATTATTTAGTATAACCTTGAATGCCCTCTTTATTCAACCCCTTTTTAAAGTTATCTATCACATTTGCTGTTACCACCTCCTTTGGTAGAAAATTCCAGTTTTAACACCTTAACTGTGAAGAACCCTTTTTTTTCTTTAAGGTGAAATATTTTTTCCTCTAAGCTCAAGGGATGTCCTCTTGTCAGTTGAAAACCTCTTGACAAAGCCTTATATTGACCCTGGATGTATTTAAATAAGGTAATCATATTCCCTTGTAGACACCTTATTGCTAGGTTAAATATGTTTAATTTGGTTAGTCTTCAGCAAATCTAGGGGTATCTGATATAGAAAGGTATTTGGGAGTACTTGTGGACAACCACCTGTTTAACAGTGTTCAATGCCAAGCAGCAGCTGCAAAGGCAAGTAAAATATTAGCATGTATTGGAAGGGTATAGAATCAAGGGAAGCAGATGTAATTCTGCCACTGTACAAATCCCTAGTACGCCCTCATTTGGAATATGGAGTACAATTTTGGGCAACACTTCATAAAAAGGACATTTTAGAGCTGGAAAAAGTATAGAGAAGGGCAACAAAACTAATAAGGGGAATGAAGGGGCTAATGTGAAGCTTTTTCCTATATCAATAATAAACATTATACTCCAGTAAGTTATTACAACTGTTGCATTAAGATATGTGTTTCTACCTTACACAATTTTGCTGGTCTTCATGGATACCTGATAAGGACAGTAGGATAACAATTTAAATTACTACAGTTATAAACTGCAAACACGCAATGTTAATATAGGATGGCAGTATATACTATTGCTTTAAACTGTCTTTACAAGACCTGATGTTAATGATGCATTATACTTACTGTACTTATAATTGACAATAGTTGTAATAACTTTACTGGAGTATAATGTTTATTATTGATATAGGAAAAAGCTTTATTTTCATATCAGTAAGTAATTTTTGCACTCCTATATGTAAGAGTAGGTAAGGTTCCTGATCTTATAGGAGAAAGGGGTAATTGGTGGATCCCCGGTTCCACCATCAGTTACAGGGATAGCACTACATAGGCAGAAATATGGTAGTTAGTATAAAGGAGTAAATGGTGGGCTCCGCTACCACCAAGTAGTTTAGATTACACTTAGCACCTAGCACGTTATATTCATTTTGTCATTAAGCACTTTAATTAGTGTAAATTTAAGCACTTTAATTATATCCTCCAGTACTTGATATAATCTATAAGATTACTAATGGTGATTCCATATTGTTAATTAGTACCTGTAGTGTAAGTAATAGATGTGTATGGTGTAGAATTTGGGTATATGACAAAATATAGAATTGAGAATTATATAGATATAAATATAGATGTCTATTTACGGCGAGAACACTAAGAAAATTGTAATATTTTAATTGTCATGTTTCTATTTTAAAGTGTAAAAATAAAAGATGAAATCATTTATGGTGTCTTAGCCTGTAATTAGACTCCCACTCAGCTATGAAGTGAATTTGGTTTAAGATATCCAATAGGAGGATGTCTTACAAATATATAAGTGTCTTTCTCTTTAAGTCTTTAATCAATATTTTTATCTCTACGGTTCTTTGTCCCAGTCTATACGTTGTATTGCTGCCCTTAGACCATTAAAATCTGCCCTTTTAAAATTAAGAGTTTTAGTTGGGCCCTTACAGTTTTTTTTTATTTTTATTAAATCTCAAATGAGACTGTGATGTGAAAACTGTTTCCCAAAGGTTGCCCTATTTCAACATTTGATACCATATCAATATTATTTGTGATGACTAAATCCAAGATAGCTTCATTTCCAGTAGGCTCTTGTATAACCTGGGCCAGATAATGATCCCTGAGTGTACTCAACAATTTGCTCTATTTATCCGTACTGCTGGTTTCACTCATCCAGTTTATTTCAGGGTAATTAAAGTCTCCCATTATTAGAATTTGCTCATGCTTAGCTGCATTTCCAATCTGAAATAATAATTGCATTTCCTCACTTTCAATTATATTTGAGGGTTTATAGCATACTCCTAACAATATTCTTTTTGAATTTGCTGCTCCGCTATTTAACTCTATCCGCAAGAATTCAATATTATCTAGTTCCAGCATAAATATCTTATCTGACTATATGCTAAAATCCAGGCTTAACATATAGACAAATCCCTCCTCTCCTTTGACCATTGCCACTATCTTTCCTAAATAGATTATGAGCATCTATATTAACAGTCCAGTCATGAGAGTCATCCCACCATGTTTCAGTAATGCCTATTAAATCATATTTCTTATTAACTGCTAATAATTATAACTCCCATATTTCCTGGAAAGCTTCTGGCATTAGCAAGCATACATCTTATGTTATGAGTCTGTAGTTCTGGAGTGCCTGCCACTATACTTGAGTTACTTAGCAGTACCTCCCTATTGACTATACTAACCCTCCCCCTCTCCTCCCACATGACTAGTAAATTAATTCATTACAACCTCTACACTTACTACCCCATTACTTCTATCTAGACCCTCCCCCCAACCTATTAGTTTAAAAACTCCCCCAGCCATTCTACCATCCTTTCCCCTAGCACAGCAGTTCCCTCGTCATTAAAGTGCAATCCATTGCTCTGAAAACCCAAACCCCTCCTTAGTGACCACTTTTTTAGCTACACATTAACCTCCCTAAGCTCCATCTATCTCACTGGGCTAGCAGGTGGCACTGGTAGTATCTCAGAAAATACTACCTCAGAGGCCCATGCCTTAGCTTGTTCCCTAATTCTCTAAAATCATTATTTTGTACACTCCATCTTCTACGTACATTGTCATTGGTACCAATATGTACCAAGACCCCCAGTTCATTTCTAGCCCCTCCCAATAATTTATCTACTCGATCCACATCATTCCGAACCCGAGCACCCGGGAGACAGCAAACTGTTCGATTGCTGAGATCTGGATGACAAATCACCCTTCCTACCTTCCTAATAATAGAATTTCCTATCACCAAAACCTGTCTGTTTTTCTGCCTATTCTGCCCCCCCCCCCCCACCCACTCCTCCAGTAGAACTATTCTCCTGGCTGTTTGAGGGAACAGTTCTAGCTGGTATTGCCATTTCTGAATGGACATCAGCAACAGTTTCACTCAATCTGGAAAATCTGTTGGAGCTTGCCAACTCAGTATTGGCCTGCCTCCTCCTGATCCCCCTGCTTCCCCTTGTAACTGTAACCCAGATACCTCCCTGGACATCCTCATTAGCCCCAGCTCCACCCTCCATGCTAGGCCCATCTAAACTGTGCTCAGTGAGCACTAGCTCCCTTTCCAGTGGAGCAATATTACTAAGTGTTGCAATTTTCCTCTCCAGTTCTCCAATTTGAGCTTTCAGAAAGGCAACATGCTCACACCTCTGACAGAGGTATGGACCCTGCATCAGTTGTTCCATTAGTTCATACATGTGGCAGGATGTACACTGAGTGAGGTTGCCACTGAACTGACTCATAATTACAAATGACAACAAATCAGTGGGGGAAAAAATACTACAATTTGATCCTTTTCTTTGAACACCCTCCTACAAACAGTCACACACAAGGCCCAAACTTATATGCAAGTTTAACCCAGGCAAAAACACTCTCCTCTCAACTGTACCAAATCACTGCACACTGAAAATAAACACACTTTACGTGTCTGAGTAAATCAGATGCAAACAGTCACACACAAGGCCCAAACTTATATGCAAGTTAATATTATATCAATATTACTTGTGATGACTAAACCCAAGATGCGCCATTTCTAGTAGGTAATTGTATAACCTGGGTCAAATATTTATTTCTGAGTGCATTCAAGAACCTGCTCCCCTTAGCTGAACTGCTGGTCTCATTTATCCAGTTAATTTCAGGGTAGTTAAAATCTCCCATTATTAGAACTTGCCCATGCTTAGCTGCATTATCTATCTGCTGCAATAATTGCAATTCATCACCCTCAATTATATTTGGGGGTTTATAGCATATTCCTATCAATATTCATTTATAATTAGCTCCTGCTATTTAACTCAACCCACAAAGATTCAATGCTGTCGTTAGTTTCACTATAAATATCTTCGCTGACTACAGGTTTAAAACCATGCTTAACATACAGACAAATCCCTCCTCCTCTTCTACCATTACCTCAATATTTCCTAAATAAGTTATAATCATGTCAATGTTAAAGTAACATTTCTCTTGTACTGCTAATAATTCAAGCTTGCCGATTTTCCTAGGCAAACTTCTTGCATTAGCAAACATACACTTTATGTTTTGCTAAGGCTCTTCCATTGTGAAGTGCTTGCCACTGTTTTGAGTCACCTAGTAATACCTCCTTACTGTCTATTGTAAACCTCCCCTTCTCCTCCCCCATGGGTAGGAAATTCATATATTTCCCCCTCTACCCTTTCTACCCTATTACTTCTATCCTGATACCTTGGAAAGGCAGCTGGGTGCTGAGATTGATAAAACCCAGACAATCCAGGGGTGTTCCTTTAGCTGAAAGCAGGAGGGTATGGGGTGCACATGGCCATCTTGTCCCTGTGTCGTGATAGACTATTGACATCTGGAGAACTTAGAGTAATTATGGCATTTTGTTATTCTTTTAAGCTTCTATTGATAGTACCAGTAGTTTGAGCATGGTCACATTCAGACAAAGTTTATTGTTCATTGTCAGTTCTGTGTCCCAGGGTGTAAAGCTACAAAAAAAGTAATATCTACACTGATGTAAAATATATTTGGTTCCTGAAAGGTATATACTTTCCTTTAGATATCGACACAATAGATACCTATTTTGCAGTGTTACACAGGTGTGGTAGAAATAACTACCTCTCCTATTTCACTTAACATACAAAGTCCAGTGTCTCACTCCTACAATAGATGTTGTAAACAAAGGAAGTATGGGCAATTTGACAGTTCCTCTAAATGAAATTAACAGTCATAAAACAAACTTTCACTTTTTAATACTTGGTTGCAAATCCTTTGCAGTCAATTACAGCCTGAAGTCTGGAACGCATATACATCACCAGACGCTGGGTTTCATCCCTGGTGATGCTCTGCCAGACCTCTATTGCAACTGACTCCTGCTTGTTCTTGGGGCATTTTCACTTCAGTTTTGTCTTCAGCAAGTGAAATGCATGCTCAATCGGATTCAGATCAGGTGATTGACTTGGCCATTGCATAACATTCCACTTCTTTCCCTTAAAAAACTCTTTGGTTGCTTTTGCAGTAAGCTTCGGGTCATTATCCATCTGCACTGTGAAGCGCCGTCCAATGAGTTCTGAAGCATTTGGCTGAATATGAGCAGATAATATTGCCCAAAACACTTCAGAATTCATCCTGCTGCTTTTGTCAGCAGTCACATCATCAATAAATACAAGAGAACCAGTTCCATTGGCAGCCATACATGCCCACGCCATGACACTACCACCACCATGCTTCACTGATGAGATGGTATGCTTTGGATCATGAGCAGTTCCTTTCCGTCTCCATACTCTTCTCTTCCCATCACTCTGGTACAAGTTGATCTTAGTCTCATCTGTCCATAGGATGTTGTTCCAGAACTGTGAAGGCTTATTTAGGTGTTGTTTGGAAAACTCTAATCTGGCCTTCCTGTTTTTGAGGCTCACCAATGGTTTACATCTTGTGGTGAACCCTCTGTATTTACTCTGGTGAAGTCTTCTCTTGATTGTTGACTTTGACACACATACACCTACCTCCTGGAGAGTGTTCTTAAACTGGCCAACTGTTGTGAAGGGTGTTTTCTTCACCAGGGAAATAATTCTTCGGTCATCCACCACAGTTGTTTTCCGTGGTCTTCCAGGCTTTTGGTGTTGCTGAGCTCACCGGTGCATTCTTTCTTTTTAAGTATGTTCCAAACAGTTGATTTGGCCACACCTAATGTTTTTGCTATCTCTCTGATGGGTTTGTTTGTTTTTTACTTTCGGTCCCTTAAAAAGTGGGAGGCACATATACAAACTGTTGTAATTCCTACACCGTTCACCTGATTTGGATGTAAATACCCTCAAATTAAAGCTGAAAGTCTGCAGTTAAAGCACATCTTGTTGGTTTCATTTCAAATCCATTGTGGTTGTGTATAGAGCCAAAAAGTTTAGAATTGTGTCGATGTCCCAATATTTATGGACCTGACTGTATATATATATAATTTTAAATAACTAGCTCACTGTTATTCAATTATTCAAAATATCTATGTATGTATAAAACAATTGTTAACTTTTACACCTACTTTTTAAAGCAGTGTGTGTCTGTCTAGTGGAAAGTGAGTTTCATAAAATGTTTTCATTAGTAAGTCGTTAGTTATAATTATATTTTTTAATTAAAAACAAGTGGAAAGCAGGGGAATCAAACCAATGACTTAGCAATTAAAACAATCTTTGAAACAGATGGCTTACCTCTGTGCCATCATACTTTTCTTATAAACATAATGCAAATCCCTAGTACAATGTATAACAGTTATCGGCTCCATCCTTATTATTTATACAGGTTCTTGTGGGATTACTTCAAGGGCTGAACTAAAATGACAATAATGAGGCAATTCTTGATCAATTTTAAAACCGTAAACAAATATTCCACATAATTCCCCACCCTCTAACTGATGGTGCAGAGTACATATGGCGGCTTTTGTGGTCCTTTAACTTACAGTTTGAGAACTCTTTGCCTTCTATTCATCTAAGAAATCTGTAACAAACTTACACTGATTTGAATTCAGCTAGCTACATCCAGAGATTTGGGAAATACAGAAGAGCCACATAATAATCAGTATGGAATCACATTACATTATAGAGCAATGAGTGGTTGGCACATGCTCTAAAACAATCACTCTAGTGATCTGTTGTAGAAAATAAATTACTTGTATGTGTCAACATATTCTGTGGGGGGTGGGGTTGGGTAATAAAAAAATAATATACCCCATCATAATTATTTTATTATAGACAATCACATGTATATAAACACATATACAGTACATTTACGCACAAACATCTATATGAATATACATTTCCACATAAAAGGCATTATATAATCAAATAGGAACAACTATATAGATATAAATGCATTTATTATAACTGAGACACACTATATAATCATATATATGTTAAACTAAACATACAGAGAGATAAAGAGATAAGGAGAGAAAGAGAGAGAGATGCTATATACAGAGAGACAAAAGCAGACCGGGGCATTTCAATTCTGTGATGTAGTGTAGTTTTTTGGGTCTGGGGACCTCCATTCTCTATAGTAGGTATTACTATACACAAATCACAAAGCTGCAATAATCTAATACTACATAAATTCATTAAATACTGTATACTAAACAACTGGAACACTAAATTAATGCACTCAGATTGGACACAGATGCCGACAAATCAAAGACAAAGAGTCGGAAGATAGAGAGAAAGAGACACAGGCAAAAAAAAAAAAAAAAAACAGGGAGGGAGACACATAAAAACAAAACAATACTGAGAAAGAGACAGAGATGGAGACAATGAGAGGTAGACAGAAAATTATAAAGATTAAGAGCGAGATACACCAGACAATGAAACAGAGAGACAGAGAGATGACTACCCACACTATTTCATAAATGTTTATGTCAATAAATTAAAGACTGTAGATAAAAAACTATTTACCTGTTATTACATTTAGTACTTAAAAAAAGTAAAAAGTACAGACTATAAACATAGGACAACATTTATTTAAGTATAATCATGTTAAAGGGCCACTGCAGTGGTCAAACAATATGGATTATTATTTTTAGTAACTGATTAACAATAAAATCTGTATTTGAAGGAAATAAATTCAATATAGCTTTTCAAAATAAGATCTGAAATTAGCTTTTTAGCTTCCAACATAATTACTTCTCTCCACCCCCTGTTAGGTTCCCAGGTTGTAAAAAGAAACTGCCCAGAAGGCTGTCCTCATTTTTTTTTCTGACTGGAGTATGTTTGCCTGCAATAGCCACTGAAATGAAGGAGGCAGACAAATAATGAAACCCAATTAAACAATGAAACCCAACTACTGAGTACTACAGTTGTCCTCTAAACAACTCTTACCTCTTTTCAAATCTCTTACCATTCTTTTATCTTCTACCTAGTAATACAGTATATTTTATATCAATAGTGTATTTGAATAAGAATGGCCATCCATTAAAAAGATACAGTAGATAAACAATATAGATTATTTGTGGACACAATTAGTCACCTCAAATCTAAATTAATTTAGCAGCAAAATGCATTATAAATTCATTATTCCTGTGCTATGTTTATATTATTATCAATTAAAACAGATCTGAGAGTGATCTTTAAGATAAGATTAAATGCTGAAATATCCAACCATCTCTGATCATCTCTGTGTTAAAAAAGTAAATGAGCTAAAAGAATGATGCTCTCTGAGTAGGTCATCAGGCTTATAGAACAAATGAAGGCCGAAACTTACGTCTGGGATTTGTTGTTTCTCCTGTTCAGGGTAGAATTGCCTGGCATTTCAGGGCAGGATCACTCTATTGAGTGAGACCAGACTGATATACTACAGGATATATCTCCCTGTGAAGAGCATAAGTGAGCTAAAAGAGTGGTGCTCTCTTCATAGGTTACCAGGCCTATAACCTACTTAGGTGTTGTCCATTCTCAGACTGAGTGCCTCTGAATGTTTTAGCTTACATTAATACAATATATATCCCATTCTAGCAAAAGTCTCACCCTATAAGCAATCAACAAAAAATGGTTACCTTGTTTCTTTGTGCATAGGTTGCCCAAAACAAATGTTAGAACGGGAAAACAGTATTTATATTATCTTTTCTAGTATCTGGGGGCATTTGTGCTTAAAATAGGGGTCCAGATGGACATATATGGTAATTTGGAAGCTAGTTTGGAAACTGGCCCTTGGGGATCCGTATGAATGCTTGGTAGGCTATTATGTAACTGCTCATGACATGATACATTCACTGAGGATTTCAAGGTATTTTTTATAAATTTGTCCCATACACTGTATGATAATGAAGCTGTTAAAAAGAGTATAAGCTAACATATTTATCTCTTGTTAATGGGAAAAACTAGTCTTACTAGTGCAGTATTCAATTCTATTATGTGTAGTCATTCTTCACTGGTGGTGGACAACACTTTATTTGCTTTCCTTAATTGCCACCTGGGAATGTAATTGTATTGATTCTTGTACTTTCATTCAATTCTGCTATAAGTGCAACCACATTGCGTCAGACGATCGATAGGAAACAATAGAGATGTTATATACATACAAAGTCACAGGTGAATAATGTAGTTAGGAAAAACAATACAAGCAAAAGAAAATGATTGCTAATATTTAAATATGCATTCTAAAACATTTTGCCCATTATCAAATTATAAAAAACTAAATAAATGTTGTGAATATTAGACTTTTGATTGATTTTACTTTTTGATGATTTCCAAATTTGTATTTAATATTTCAAAGATATGTAACTCGTAAAATCCTGCTTCACATACAATTATTGCCAACTCAAATTCGTATTGTATTAGTGGCTTCTCAACATGTTTTTCTTAAATTGCTTTATAGGAAGTGTATTCTCATAGTGGGATGTCATTATTTTGGCAGTGTATTCCCCATTAAAATTAACTTCCCACTATTTTTGTAAAAGCATTACTCATCCACTATGTGCTCTCCAAATAATACCTGTTTATTATAAAAAAAATTCAGAGCCAATGTGTTTATTAGTTGTTGTAGTTTTTAATGATACTTTGCATTGTCACATTTATGGTATGTATTTTTATTAATACATTTTTTCACTTTAATCTTATTTAGTCATATTAGGCAATAAATGCTCATAAAAATATTTTAGTTATTTTAACTAAGTTAAATAATTCATTTTATCGTCACATATTCCAAACACATTTATGGCAATAAATCTATTTATGGCAATAAGTCTAATATATATATAAATATAGACAAGGTGCTTAGAGATAACAGACATGACTATTATCAGATTATTGCATAAAGGTGCTCCTTGGAAACTTATACATAAAATATGCAAACAATACTTATATTTCATTTAGTAACGCTTAGCCCATTTGCAATACCAAAAAGTTAATATAGCAAAATAGGAAAATCATAAAATAGCTACCTAGGCCTTCATCTGTGGCTTTAATAGCATCCTGGTTCTCACTTGACCAGGAAAGGTAATGTGCTGGTGATCATGTGATCACTACATAGAAGCAACTGACACCTAGGGGACCACTTGTAAAATAAACATGAAGAAAAAGTTGTTGCATAAATATTAAACATTTCAGATTCAGATTTTATTATATATAGAGCCTCATTCAATTAGAAGCCTGCATCTCGCGGTAAACATGCCGTATTTCTGCAGACTTGCTGCGGGCTTGCAGTCTGCTACAATTGAGATGGTATTCAATTGAACAAGCCCGCAAGTTACAGACCGAAAGCAGAAAAGGTAAACCATGCACTCATATGTAGCAGTTCAGGGCGGGAACATTATCAATTAAGCATGGCTGTAATTAACCATTTAGAAACAGCCAATAGAAAATGAGACCGCCATAATTATGGCAGTACAAGATGGAGCTTACATTAATTAATTAGCCTTTAGAGGTCCGATATGCAATCGTATTTGCAAAACCGCAAAATACTAAATAATAAAAATGAATGCCGATACTGTACTAGCCCATGTGAGTGGCCTGCTATGTATTAACTCATTGCTTCCAGAGATCAATATAACCCGAAGTGAAATATAAAAAGGATTTTTGATTGGCGATTTGCGAGCTTGAGAGTGTTGTGCAATTAATTCTAATGTCTTACATCACTTTTCCAGTCATTCACAGTGCATTATTGATGTTTTATTTGCATTTACAGTGCAACAAATATGTTTTTAACCCCTTATCGAGTCCTCTCTATTAGTTGTAGGATTTTCTTCTACCTTTGCCGTTTACAGTTGTGAAAACATTTGCTGGCTTGCGGAATTGTAGTAATTGAATAGTGATTTGTGATTTTAACGATCGTAACCGCAAGGATTTCAAGCCTGCAGACCGTGGCTTGCAAAAAGACGCCAATTGAATAGCAAATTAGCTTATGGTAAAAAACATTTTAGATTTGGTTATTCAGTCCCTCAGTTGTGTCTAACTCTCGGTGACCCTATGAAATGCAGCACACCTACTTATGTCTCTGTCTGTGCTTATCCACCAGTTTTAATGGAAAACATACTGGAGTGGGTTGCCGGTTCCTTCTCCAGTGGACTGACCTCTCTGCTATGACCTGTCCACCTACTGTGGCCCTACATGGTATAGCTCACAGCTTGTTTGAGGTACACAAGCCCCTTCAGCACCACAAGTTAGCAATCCAGAAAGGGACCAAGGGAACATACACCACACTAATCTACTCTAACCCATCAGGAAGGACCGCAAAAACACATGGAACCTGTGCAGAGGCACGTGGAGCAATAACCAACTCACCTCCATCAGGGATAATCTCCGCTATGCCCATCCTGGAAAGTCCCACTCCATTGCTGGTGGCCATGTGCCAAGATGTATACTCATTATCATCTGGTGTCATCCCATTAAGTGTTTTCCTTTCAATCAATTGACATTATCACCTGTTGTTATCAGGCTTTCAGGGGAATGTTGCTATTCCACAGTATCACAAATTGGACTTTGCATGTGTATTAACCCTTTATTATTATATACTAGGGACTTGCCTCTCAAAAATGACGGCAATAAAATTTCAATGCTAGGAATGCTGTACCTTTGGTGCTCCTCGCGAGCCCCACGCTGAGCACCTTTGGAGCTCATTGTGTGGCTCAAAATGAGCACCTTCAGCGCTCATTGCTAGCCTCTCCCTCCATCTACTGTACGGGCCTTGCGATGAGCACCCTCATTGAGAGCCCCGCAATGAGCGGTTTCGCCACTCATTGCCGGCATTAGCAAACCACAACTTTCGTGGTTCTCAATGTTCACCTTCGCCGCTAATCACGAGCCCTGCGATGAGCGCTTTCGATGCTCATCGCGTGGCTCGAAATGAGCGCCTTCTCCCAAGTCTCTGACACCTGTGTCTGTTTTCTCCTTGCTTTGTACCTTTTGTTTTTCCTTATTTCTCCCCCCGCATCTCTTTTCATCCGTCTCTCATCCCTGTGTCTCTTTCCACCCTCTCCTCCCTCTCCCCCCTCTCCCTCCCCTGTGCCTTTCTTCTCTGTGTCTGTGCTGCAGTTATGTGTGGCTAGAGTTGAGTGCCGTTGCTTGCATTGTTTGGCTAAGTGTTACTGGCTTTGTGATCGTGTTAACTTTCTTGCGCTAAGTGTTACTGGCTTCGGGGTAGTTTTTACTGCCTTCAACCTCGTTTTATCCTTTTACGTTTTTTTGTCCGCCATTATTTTTCTTGCTTAGCCGATTTTCGTTCAGCAAAAAACTGCAGATATGGCTCAAAGTATCTTGCAACCTCACTCACAGGCTCCCTGGCTCTCCCCCTGTGCTGTGTGAGTGTGTAATATATTTTTTTAAGTATTTGGTGTTTTTTGGTGGTCTTTCGAGTTCGTTGGTTCGGCCGCTAAAGTCGTCAATTATTGTGTGCAGTAAAGTATTGCGTAGCTCACGATCCGCGCCAAACTGCTATGCACTGAGTCCCACTGACTCTCGATCCCTGCAACTGCCTTTGGCGCTCATTCCAGCTAAGTCCTGTCGGCCTTCACCCCCGCAACTGAGTCCCTCTCTTCGCTAGGCCTTCAAGCGCGATGACAACTTGCAGATTGACAACTATTATAGTTGATGATATATATTATTATATGATATCTTATTATTAATATTATTATTATTAATATATGTATTGATCTTTTGCATAGTAACTAGGGCTCATTAGTTTGTGATTTATGTGATGTCCCAAACCCCCAACCATTGAAAACACAGAGACGTGGTGATAATGGTATAACAAAGCTTTATTTCATACAAAGAGCACAATCAGAAATGGACAAGACTGTGCATTAATATCATGGGTGTGGGCTGATCCTGGGAGAGCAAGAGGCTTTTTGGGAAAAAGGGGATACCTAAATGGGGTAATGTTATAGTCTAGAAAAAGCATGATGCATAGCACCTATTAGGGTCACATGTGGTCACTATACCACTGCAACAGGAATCTGATGAACAAAAGGATAATCAGAAATCCCTCCATTTAATTGAAGAAACAATAAATGTGCATGGCACTTACAACTTGTCTAGATCTGCTCAATGAAACAGATGCTTAAACCTCTGGACTGTGTAATCCAATCCAGTTTCACACATACAGTGTGTTCCAAAAACAAAAATAAAAATAAAAAGTGGTAAAAAAAAGAGGCGGAGGAAGATGAAAAAAATGTATGTACAGTGCAGTGCTATCCTGTAACTGTAACAATTTACCAACTCACCTGATTCCCATCTGCAAGCATTACTGACTATTAGCTCGTTCTCAGGATAACTCACTGGCCATTAATAATGATGTGTCATCTCACAATGAATGCTTGTCTGTGACCAGCGTCAGTGGTCAAGGTGTACTATCAACTTCACAATATGATATTGTTCATTATCATTGATTTCTCATCCATTAGCTATACAGGTGTTAGCATATGCTCAAGGATACTCATGATATCAGCAAAAATACCCATTAATACAGAGAGGACACAAAGGTCAGCAGCCAGATTCAATGTTACTTACATCAGACCCACGAATCTGTTCTGAAACTGATATTGAGGTCAGGATCACATGTTTCACTAGTTTTTAATGCTGGCTGTCATTAACATGTCATTGTGAGACTTTGCAAGTCCATCACCTTAGCAGTATTAGTCTACATTTAAGCTACTAACAATCATGTCTTAGATATCTGGCTATATGATAGCTTTAATATTGTTGGAGCGACATGTTAAGGGAAGGCTGTCACTGAAGGAATGTCTACCTGAGAGGCACTGGCAAAATCTTACACTTAATACATTTCCTTCATAATGCTTGCAGATGCAGAATATGACTTGATGGACCTGAATTGTGCCTAAAACAAAACAAAACAAAAACATAACACCTGCAAAATAAGGACTTAAAAAATACAGGGACTGCAGCATCTCTTCTCAAGAGCATTCATTAGTGACCATCAACTGGTGAAATGTTACACAGAACCCTATGTGTTCACAGAGAAGAGGATCATGGACCATGTGATGGGAGGTAGCCATCTGTATACAAAATATCACTATCACAAAGGCTAAGACCCAAGACTCTGTGGCAAGGCTAGATTACGTTAACATTTGGACCAATAGATTGTCACTGAGGAGTGCTGGTGAGAAGGCACAAAACATATGTGCAGCCCCTACATACTCCTCTGCCTAGCATCAGGGCCCTAATCCCCCGTGGCTGGCTGCTGTCTCCTTGGTGGTGATGGGGTACGGGGAGAAATCCCCCCAGGAGGCAGCGACACAAGCAGTGGTGGTGCTAATGGCTGTGGCCTTTTCAGAGGCATGGGGGAGGAGAGGAGAGGCCGGGCTGCGGGGGTGCGTGGGAGGCCTCCAGGGTGGAGGAGGCAGGGCTGGGGAAGGCGTCTGTGGTCAGGTGTTTAAATGCGCTCTTGTTCACCGCCATTGAGAGCAGCCCTGCTAGGTAAGATTCAGTCATCAGATGGTACCTCCTCCCTATTGCACCTGGCCAGGCTGTGCATGACCTACGCATGATTGGCGGAGATGCTGGCCTGGATCCCATGAAGACACTTCATTTTCTGGCGCATGATAGCCATCATGTCCACCTGAGCAGCCTGGCTTGGTGGTGGGGATGGAGGTCCTTGGGGTATTGCTAGGTGAGGAGGTGGGGGTGGTGTTGGTGGTGGCCCAGTGGGGACGGTCTGGGGCCGGCTGGAGCCTCGCTCCATATGGGTGGTGGTGTTGCTGGGCCTGGTGGTGGCCAGTCTGCCGCACTAGTTAAGGGAGGAGGAGATGGAGTCAAGCCCTGCTGGTCCCTCCAGTAGGAGGGGCCTGGTGATATGTTGAGTTTCTAGAGGAGGGGATAGTGGAGTCAAATGCCGCCAGTGAGGTCGATGGTCCTGCTGATGACCCCACTGCCCAGATGACACCCTCCTCCTGCGAAACAGGAACCTCGGCTCCACTTCTTTCCCGCTAGACAGGGGCTCACTCGCTCACCGACCTCCTGCTCCAATGGAGTCAACGCTCCTGCCTCTGACTCACCACTGGACCCAGACCTCCTTGATGTACATGTGGTGGCATGTTGGTGAATGTGATATTCACCTGACATGAAGTCTGGATCCTGCTGGGCCATCAGGCCTGAGCACCTGGCTGTGAAGCTCCTTGGCCACCCTCTTCCACTCATTATAGCACACAGTCACTCAGGGGCCATGACTTAGTGCTGCAGCATGATTTATTCCAGCCCATTAACAGCTTGCAGGCGCAGTAGGGGTTTACGTGCTTGAGGCTTGGCCCATAACTTGCGCCCTTCTTCAATTGAATAGCACCGGAATTGTAGCAGACTGCGAGCCCACAGCAGGCCCGCAGACATACGGCCTATATACCGCGCCTACAAATTGAATGAGGCTTATAGTGTTTAGTGTGTGGTAGACAGTGTGTGCATTAAAGGATCATTAGAACCATTCATTTTCAACATTTACTGCTAGTTTTCTTAAGATATTTTGAGTTCTATGCACCTTTTTAGTCCCTTATTTGTATTTAAATAAAGGTTGATTGTTTAAAAAAAATGCTTTTCTTCTACCGTTGCTATGCTCAAAATGTGAATTCTTAATCATAACTGGTTAGGTCAAAATTGCATGGCAATAATTATAGATTCTAAAGATGGATATAATAATTATATATAATTGCTAAAGTATACATAAGAAAATGTGAAGGCCCAATGAAGGCCGTCTGGGGTTTTCTGTTTCTCCTGTTCAGGGTAGAATTGCCTGGTATTTCAGGACTGGACCACTCTAGTGAGTGGGACCAGAATGATACACTAAAGGATATTTCTCCCTATGTATGGCACAAGTGAGCTAAAAGAGGTTGCTCTCAGAGTTGGTTATCATGTCCATAGAACTAACCAATTGAGGTTAATTTGTTCTCTGATTGAGCAACTCTATTTTGGTGTTTTGTGTATTAAAAAAAAATGTTTCTCACTCAGAATTTGACTATGCCATGCGTTTTGAGCAAACCCACAAGTCCCAGGTGAGGTGTTTTTTATTCAGAGTTTCTGGTTATCTCGTTATACATTATTTAAAAAATATTATTCTATTACCTATATGCACTTAAATATATAAATACATATATATATACACATAATCCCATTCAGTTTAAATATTACTGTTTAACATTAGGCCTCACAAAACCCTTACCTTACCCTATACCCATCATGCTAACATATACCATCATTCCCCATATACATACCTCGCACCCATATATAAACCCGTCTATTGTATTCAACACCATTTGACAGATTGCATCCAACATATTTCATTCACATTTATGGCTATCATAATCTTCTATATGTTATCTATGCTTTACTTTTTTCTTCTCTAATGGCTGATTTTAGGTAGAAATTGCTCCTTAATTGACTCGGATTTTAGCAATCAAGGCTTCTCTGGGAATTCTTATGAGTTTAAGGGTGGTTGAAGGAACCCGGAGGCTTTTTATCAATTACAAGCACGCTGAGAGTCTTCCAAGTTAACTTCGAACATAATTTCGGGAGACATCTAATTGTGAATTTGAAAATATATATGGGAGATTGGAATGCTAAAGTAGGGAACCAAAAGATACCTTTAATAAAAGGCAAATTTGGCCTTGGAGTACAAAATGAAGCAGGTCAGAGATTAGTAGAATTCTCAGGTCATAGCAAACACCCTCTTCCAATAGCCTCAGAGGCTCTATACATAGATTACCACATGGGCAATATAGAAATCAGATTGACTATCAGCCACATTAAATTTGAGGCTAATAAGTGCAACGTGAGACCCGCAAGGGTTGCAGGCTTGAAA